>OY986436.1:209572609-210172609 GCA_963920525.1 Dichetophora obliterata | reverse complement strand
AAAATTTTGTTTTATTGAAATGTATTAGAATTCAGTGGATTTAAATGGAAATCGTGTCTTCATATGTATGTGTATGTTAGATGATAAAAAGTAGGTGGATTTTAGAGGAAGTTCCTATATCGCTTCTTATTCGCTGAGCCGCCACTTTATATGCGGAATCACCCATGACTAATGACTTCATTCGTGTCATTATTCACCGTTAAAAACATGTCTTCAGATATATCATTGTAATTTCCTACTTTAAAAAATATACTAATATTGTGCAAAGCGCTGCAAACATTAGTGATTTGTATTGCTTTTTCTATAAGATAATGAAGCTCTCTCGTCTCAAGTAGGCACTTCCATCTGCTTTTTAGCACGTCGTTGACTCTTTCAATTATGTTTCGACCGCGCTTATGGGCTTCATTGAATCTACTCTCCAGTAAATTATCTTGAAATATCCAGTAAGGCGTAAGTAGCCACGGCTCTAGTGGATAACCAGCATCACCTGTAAAAAATAAATTTAAATTATATTTTAAGTAGTCATTTAAGTATTTAAATAAAACCCAACAGCCAGCAATTACTGTCACCATTTAAATATTCTTGCTCCATCAACGATCTTAGATCACTCACTCTCCAAATGAGTGAATCGTGACACACACCTGGGTATATTGCATCAATATAGATTACTCTCATTTGATCATCACAAACCTAAAAAACAAGAGCCATGGCAAAGTCATTATAAAATGAAGTCAGCAAAAACAAGAATAAATAAAACATACCAACAATACATTTTGAATATAGAAACCCTTTCTGTTATAATAAATATGTTTGTTGTTAGGTGGAGCAATTATCCTTATATGAGTGCCGTATATACATCCAACTACTCCAGGGACTTTAAGCTGATTATAAAAGTTTAAAGAGACAGCACTTTTTTCCTTCTATGGCATTTTAAAGGTAATCCATTTAGGGCAAAGTTTACTTTCGAATACATTAAGCGATGCTGAACTTTTTTCTTTGGAACAAAAATGTTCGAGGGAAAATTTTTTCCATCGAAATTCCCGATAGGTCTAAATATTGATTTCAAATTTAAATACTCGCAACAATTTTGCAACAATAAAACTATCACAATTTCCTTAATTATACTTATATATTTGTAATCAATTTAACTAGAATTAAAATAAATTTTTTATTTCTGTAATATTATAAGTAGTAATCAATACTTAGATTTATTTAGGATTTTGATAAGTAATTTATAATCTCGCATTTGTATTCCATAATCATTTACTCATTGATTCCATAATCATTGGAAAGTAGCTCATAAGAAAAGAATTATATATTTTACATTCATCAATTTTTTACCCCATTATTTTTGCTTATGAAGAGATGATTCTCTTACAATCGATTTATTTCTCCAAAAAATGCTTTTTTTCCAATTCACATCCGTGACCTTTAACATTAATCGCTGCTCTTGGTATGTTCATCATCATCCAGAACTAGTCATTAATCAAAGTCTATCATTAATCTATATCCTCAACATTGACAGAAAAATATACAAAGAAATGCACTAGAAATACATATTAAAGTTCAGTGACCTTCAGTTGTGTCAGGAATATTTAAGTTAAGCAAAAAAATCTTTTTACAAAGCACTACACAGTTTACTTGAAAAAAAAAATAGCTGATGTCATTTTGTATAGTAATGTGTTAAAAATATATCGCAGCCATAAAATTTATAAGGAGAACATAGCAAAACTAATTAAAACATCCACTTTTCGAAGATATGTAGGTTAAGAAAATGTGGTTTCGAACAAAAAAATTTACTATCTTTACGATGTGGTTAGTGCTGCAGCAACATCAAGAACTGACATTTGAAAGAATTTTAAAAATTACCATTATCAAAAATTTTTTTTTCGTAATAGCGAACATAAAATAATTGACCTTTAGTACACATACCGATAGAGTTATCTAAAAAAATGTTCCTTTGCATGTTCTAATAGAGCTTGAGATTTATCTAACCAATAGAGATTTATAGGAAATTCATTCCTAGATTTAAATTTTGCGAAATGAAACGTTCTTGGTCTAAAGACCATACCCATCGTGTATCTGTACTCACAGATAATTTAAAATTTTTTTTAAATGTTCCATATCTTTCAAGAGCATCAAGTTATTTTTTATTACACATATCAAATGAATCCAATCCCATCATTTCGTTTCATCATAAAATGATTCTAACAATACATATTGTTTGATTTTTTTATAGATTAACCTTCTCCTTTATTGAAAGCTGGAAAAAATTGGCACCGAGAGTCTTTGTATGTAAACTTTTGTTTTACTTTAATATTCTAACATTTATGAAAAGAATAACCAAAACAGAAGTTGTACAACTGTCGAGGAAAGAGAAAAAAGTGAATATTTCAAATCATAAAATCTGTAATAAAAAAGAGATTGAGAGAGACAGAGTGAGAGAACAAGCACCCTAAATAGTTGTCACTAAATTATGCATTCAGGTTTTGCCTAAAAATAGGCACAAAACTTTATGCTATTTTTAATTCTACTACCATTATAAAACTTCGAGCAGAATTTGAAATATTTTTTTTCTCTCTAATATTTATTTGAACGTAGAGGCAAGAAGTAGGTGAGCAAAGTATGGCGTACAGAAAATAAAGCTAAAAAAATATTAGGTAGACAAAAAGCAGAGGCAGGACATGATTTTACTGAATGATTTAGTAGCTGTCCAAACTAAAGACCGGAAGTTTTGGAGTGGGTCGACATGAGAGAGTGATGTAGAAAGTGTGAGAAAACAAGTGACCATGACGCTATGAATTATTAATAAAAGTAAAGTGACTGTAAAATATTGTAAATAGAAAGGCAAGTTTTTTTCCGAACACGAGCTAGAAAAAGAAAAGTTTGATTTCAGACAGCGCTGTTGTAAAGTGCAGAATATTTGTTATATCATATGGTATGATATAATTTAATAAAATATTACTTATTAATGCAGATTTTTTTCGAAGAAACTTTTTAGGTAGCATTGACAGATTGTATTATCAATGAACTTATATTTCACGCTTAGTCTTAAGATAAAAAGAACTCTAATAATTTTGTTATTTTAATATTAAAAAAGTATGAAGTTCTCTAAAGTTAAGCAATTAATCAAGAAACAATACAGACAAAAGTTGAGGTGATTTAAAATAAAACTACAATTCAACTGAAAATATCCACAAATATTGTGAGTTGTGGTCAACAATTTTAATATGAAAAGCTTTAAGAAATTGATTTTAGCATTTAAACAGTAAAAGCAGACTAAAGAATTTATCAGAGCTTTACATTGTCTACTTCTTTGTTGTTTTTCTTTTTTGCTTCATAAAACCATAAAACGTATCTCTTCATATTTCCAAATTCAAAATTATTCCCTAAAGAAATCTACAGAGATAATCTAATAAAGGACACATTCATACACACAAACGATTGTGTAGAGTCAAGCACACACAAACATACCATAAATAAAAAATTCTTTTGGAACAGAGAGAACAAAAACACCTTCTATTCAAATTGAAATAAACATAAAAATTGCGCCTCTGCGAAAACAATATGAATATTAAAGAAAACAAAAACATATACATTAAGGGAAGCTTTTATATAGCCACACACAATTCGCACACACACACACGCATACGCATACACACTCACATACACACACAAATATATATTGTTACACAAATACAGAGCAGAAAGCTTTACAGCTTCCGCGCTATTAGATGCCGATGCCGCAAAATATGCTTCAAATTTTTTATCATAAAAGGTCTTGTTTTAACTTTATAACCTGTAACGGGCAGCAAGGGAGTCAAGGAAATAAACCAAATAAGTATGAAACTCAAGAGACATAAATAAATAGATAGATAGACGGATGGATATAGCGACAGACATATGCTTAAACTTCTATAAATTACCGTTATAAATGTGAGACAAGAGTGGTGATAAGCTAGCAGCGTGAATGTAAGAGGGCGAAGATTTGGAAATAAAATTAAAACACGCATACAAACATGTTGCTGTGAAACCCCAGTACAAAAAAACTGTGAACTCTTAAGAATATCTTTAAGGTGATTACACAGAACATGTTTAGTAAGCGATTGATAAGAAATGAATTTGTTGATTCCTATGTAAAAGAAACAATAAACGTTTTCACACTGAAGGAAAAAATAAATTATGAGTCAATTTGCCAAAATATCGGAATATATAATATCGGAGCATAGCTTGTCCAGTATCAATCCAAAAAAAAGTTATTTGGATTAGCTTGTAACTTTATTACAATTTATAAATAAAAAAGTTATTTTAACACCTGTACACCTTTGTGCAAATTAATGTGGACAAAGCAGTTTTTACTCAAGAAATGTGTTTTATTCATGAAAAATAAAAATATTTAGAAAACATTGCAGATTAATATTTTATGTGTCCACCTTTAGGTTAGAGAACCATTTTAATGCGTTTTTGCATGGATTCTATAAGCGATTTACAGTCATTACGAATTTTGGGATCCCTATACCATATTCCAATAACTGACTCAATCAACTTGAATTTGGTTAACTAATACATCTTTCTGAGCCTAGATTTACATATAGACCATGAATTCTCGATTAGATTGAGGTCAGGTGAATTACCAGGCCAATCAAAAACTGTAATTATGTTTTCAATGAAAAATTTTCTGACTATTTTGGATGCATGACAAGGTGCCAAATCTTGTTGAAAAATTGCATTTTCCAAATTTAACTTTGACAACTCAGGAACCATTCTATCTTGCAGCACCATTAAATATTTTTGGCTGTTCATCATGCTTGTTATGGGTACTAATGATCCTGGACCAGAAAACTAGAAGCAGCCTCAAAGCATTTGTTTCACGGGATGTTTGACTGACTGTTGAATGTGCGCTGCTGAAAGTGGTTCCCCCCTATCAGACCGTCGAACAAACTGGAGACGCATGCCCTGCACGAAAAAATTGCTTTCATCGGAAAACAATACCTTCTTCCAACCATATTGAGTCCAGTCTTTGTACTTCTTAGCCCAAGCAATCCTCTTCTTCTTCATTGCGGCAGTCAAGAGTTGTTTCTTTACGGGTTTCCGAGCGCTTCGGCCAAGTTCTAAGTTGTAACTCATCACTGGTCTTTGTGGGGTTTCTTTTACTGTTTTTTAATAACAGAGCATCTTCTTTTTTTTGTGGTTTTTCTTTTACGGCAACATTTACCTTTCCTCCTGGGCAAAATTGAATCAGTTTCCATGTAAACCTTAATCAGCTTGTTTACTGCACTTTTGGAAATGCCACATTCTTCTGCAATCTGTCTTGGTGTCATTTTAGAATGTTGAAATAGCGTAATTACTTTTGAACGTATCTCTGCTGCTATAAACATTTTACAAACGCACCCGAACTATGTCCTTTAATTCAATAAATAAGTCAAAAATGTTATATTTAACCACTAACAAGCAAAATGCTAAAAATTTTGTGATCAAACTTCCCGAATCATATAAACACGAGCACGTTTTGAGGTTAGATATACAATCAACTAAGATATACAATCAACAAAAAAAGTTTCATATTGAACCATAAAGTAGCGTTCCCATACCCGAATTTGTAAAAAACGAGTAAAAAATTTGTTGTCCACACCAATACGCACAAGGATGTAACAAGACGTAAACAGAGAAAACAACATTTTCAAAAGTGGCAGACACATGCTACTTTTAAAAAAGTTTAACCCAGATTTAGCACTTCTAACGAATATTTTAATTTTAAAAACGAACATTTTAAAATTAAATAGTAAAACGTTTATTTTCATTTTAAGAACTTACATTTTAAAATGAGATTCTTAAATGTTAGTTTGATTTTTAACAATGGATATTTCAAAATGTAAAACGTTTATTTTCATTTTAGAAACGAAAATTTTAAAACGAGATTCTAAAATGTTCGTTTGATTTTTAATAATAAATATTCTCAAATGTAAAATGTTTATTTTCATTTTAAAAACGAAAATTTTAAAATTAGATTCTTAAATGTTCGTTCGATTTGTAACAATAAACACTTTAAAATGCAATGGTACAACAATTATTTATATTCTAAAAATGAAAATGTTCACTATTTTGCATTTATTCAAAAATTTTACAGAAATACGCATTTCCTCTATTAATTAAAAAAATCTTTATTAGTTTTCAAAATTACAGTTTTGTTCGAGCTATTTTATCATCAGCTATGTTCCTCTCATTAAAATTTTTTATGTAATGATATCCCAGCGTCGATAAAAAAATTTTATTTTGTCAGATATTATTCATGTTATTTAAAATACTTACCTTTTAATTGTGGCAGTAAATTCTCCAACTCAAACTCTTTCATCCCTTTATTGCAGGAAAACTGCAGAGTGAAGAAATCGAGAATGAAAAATGTTTTATTTTCTGAACAAATGTCAAATACATAAGTCAATGAAACATATTTAACAAACAATTCGTCATTAACAAGTCTTTTAAAACAAAGTATGTGAATTTTACTATGTCATGGTAAAACGTTCGTAGTTGTTTTAAAAACGTTTCGTTTCACTTTTCTATTTAAAAATATGTATTTTTATTTTTGTATTGCGTAAAATGTTTTTAAAAATGTTAGTGTTATTCTACTTTATCATAGTGAAATATTAGTGGTTGTTTTAAAAACGTTTCATTTTACTTTTCTATTTAAAAATGTGGGTTTTCATTTTTGTATGGCGTAAAATATTTTTAAAAATATTAATTTTACTAAACGTTTCTGAAATGTGCGTTTTTTATTTTTTGTTTTCTCATTGTATGAAGGCTAAAAATAAACAAACAAAAAAAATAAACTGGCCATTTCAGCCCTTGGAAGGACTTTGACCGAGCTTCTATTGATCAATTGTGTTGTGCGTGTTATTAAATGTTTGATCACAAATGATCGAGAACTGGACCTACGAGTTTTATGCCGACTCCGAACGGCTTATGTTCTCAAGAAGCTTTACATGGCAATTTTTACTCTCTGAGGTTTGCCATTGTCTGCAGAGAGGTGACGACCGAACAGAAAAATTAATTCAATTGAAAAAACTTTCTGTCTGAGCTGGAATTGAACCCGGGCTACCGCAGTTCTTTAGCTTAGGGGCCACGCACTCTACCCACTAGGCTACGGTCGCCATTAAAAATAAACAATCAACATTATTTAATACAACACACTACAGTATTCAATAAAACGACTGTTCACATTAAATCTATACAAAATTTTACCCAAATAAACCGGGAAAATCGATTAACCAAGATGCTTCCGGTCCCCATTTCGTATAATCGAGTTGCGACTTTGTTGTTTTTGATGAAACAAGTATCGCCTGTGGTCGAAGTTCGACCATGTCAAAATCGATTTGTCTTTTGTTTTTTTTTTAATTTTTATTGAAAAACGTTTATCAAAGTTAACAAACATTACATTGATAAATACTTTTGGCTAATAAACATCCCTAACTCATTTTGCGTACTCTGTACTCGCTGTTATCAGAATCAGAATGTAAAACAAATTTTCATGTATTGATTGCGCTGATTATTGTTTATGTTCATTTTGCCGTTTCTTAAATTTCCACGGAATTCTCGCGTCACACTTATTGTTTAAAAAATGAGCATCGGACGTTAGTTGTTTTTTTTTTTTCATTTACGAAAATACTAATAACGCAACTTTAGTAAAGTGAACACATTTTAACAAATAAAATAGCATATTTTAAAATCTAAATTGATTTGAGGTTACTTGGTGCAAAAACAAATTATTTCAGTACAAACTTTTGGTTCTTGAAGGACATGAAAATAACAAAATTTTAATTTTGATTATATTTTCAGATCTTATAAAGTCAATTTACTACAAAAATCATAAAAAAATTCTCAGTGGCTTAGCGTCAGGTCTGAAAGGGATAAAGAACGAACAAACAAACAAACAAACAAACAAACAGCGTTGTCGTTTAACAGCCGTCGAAAGTAGTCACGGCAACTTTTTTAAATAGCACTAACTTACCAAATTTATTACATTTTATACATTGTTAGCTAATACGACTAAGACTGTCTGAAATACGGCATTTCTCTTAATTTGTGGATGTCGTGGCATAAGTAAGGGCTTCGTTTAAGTAAAGATTTTTCCTCTTCACAAAATTACTAAACGCGCCTGAAGAAGTTTTCACTTCAAAAACTCAATTATTACCACTACAGGAGTTGGAGGTCTCGCAGCTACATTGTAGGTATAAAATAATTGGTTACGTCATGTGTCTATTTCCTACTGGGTTCATTGAATGAAATTACTTCATTCTGTTTAGGTTGTCAGTTCGAGAGAGTAATTAAGAAACAGCGACAACAACAATGCCACACAGCTAGTGTTGCCATGAAAAAAAAATTTACAGCGTAACTTTTGCACTCTGCTCGTCGGATTTCTCGTCGGATTTGTGAAACTGAAAACAAGAACTAAGAAATTTTCAGTCGCATTTTACAACAAAGAAGACAAATAAAATATTGCATTTTATTAGATGTATGACGTATATTTAAGGTTTATTTATTTAAATAAATCAAATTTTTTTCAAAAGTCAATTCAATAATGATTATATATATATCTAGATTAGATATTATAATAAATTAGATTTTGAAAATATATTTGAGCACACAAACAAAGAATAAAAATCAAATTAAAAATACATTTGCAACACAGTTTGGTTTAATGTAGATCTCTTAAATCGGTAAAAATGAAATGCATAGAGCTATAATACATAATTTTTCAATCTTAACTCTATAAATGTAAAGCTTTTGCTTCAAATAAATTGTGAAAAAAGTATGTGTAAAAAAATATAATTTTTTCGAAGTCATATTTACATTGCTTTATTAAATTTGTTTATCAATTCTTTAGCAATTTCAAGACTAAAACAGTTAAAAGATTTCATACGCAGATAATCTTTTGTATGCAGAATTCCTTCCATTGTATCTAACTCTAATCTATTCCGAACTTTAGTTTTATTAATATTTATTTGACTAAAAGTTTGCTCAACGTTAGCTGAGGAATTCGGTAAGCTGAACAATTCAAAAATAAATTTTTCCATTGTTGGAAATACAGAAGTACCATTGCATCTTTTTATTAAAAAGTTGCCATCAATTTTATTATACTATTTTTTTTTTCTTTTTATATATATGTATATAAAAATATATGCAAAATCGGACGCCGGATCTACTTTTTCTGAAGTCGTAACATTTTTAAGAATTTTGGTCAAATATCGGAACGTCGGATTCAAGTATTAAAATCGTAACATATCCGATGTATCGGAGCATATGGCAACGCTGCACACAGCTCTGTTAAAGTGTTCTGAGTCACTCTCTTATCTGTCGTGTATTCTACAGCAATGATGTTCAACTGAGCTGTGTTTTATTGGTTTGCACTGTCCCATTGGGAAAAAAGGTTTTTACTTTTGCTTAGATTTACCTACCTTAATGACAACTTGTTCAAATAAAAATTATATTCTGCAAATGTACTCAAAAATACTTTTCCAATGATGTAAGATTAATGTAAATATGCTGACGTTACCACTGGTAAAATGGTACCACAATTTTTGTATTTGTATAATAATATATTGATTCTGATGAAATTTGACATGAAATTAGAGAGGAGTAATTTTGTTCCATGCTGGTAAAATTCAGTTTCAGATTCTACCTGAAATTCTGGGTAAAAAACTCTTTAGAACCATACAGCTCCGATTAAATTTTTCCCAGCGAAAAATCGTTTATAGATTCCATATCCAAGACAAAATTTTTTTTATAGCACAGAACTGCTCAAAATTGTGTTACAATATACAGACAGCCACAAAAATGGTACCCCGGGAGTTTTAAGGGTCGCTGATCATAAGTTCGGGGTCAAAATTTTTATATTCGAAATGGCAGCTTCGGAAATGCGGACATGACCATATTTAAATAAATTAATGAAAGTAAAATTATTTTCTTTTTTTTAAGAATTTTTTTAAAACATTTTTAATTCAAAAATTTTTATGCTAGGCATAAGTTTAAAGAGCATTTTAGCGATAGTAAAAAACTAGTTAGTATTTTGTTCCCAGTAGGGTAAAAAACTTAGTTTTAACCCTTTAGCTTCTCAAGTTTATCAAATTTTCAAAAACCCTAGAAATGCTTTTTAAACTATAATGAAATTAATCAGAATCCGTTAACAGAACTTTAACATCTCTGGTGTAACTCCAAGTAACCCGTTACCCATTTTTAAACCTTTTTACCAAATTTTAATCCTACGTAATCAAAGTAATATTCGTGTTAAATTTCATTTTTCTAGGACAAGTAGTTTGTGCTGTGGGTCGATCAGTGAATGACTAGTTAGTAAGAAGCGAATGCTCTATGAAATGATTATAAAGGAATCTTTAAACGATTTCTCGCAGGGAAGAATTTTATTAGAGTTATATGGTCTCAAAGAGTTAAAACAGTGGAGTGAGCACAGAGGAGTGTTAAAAACACAAAATTTCATGTAGAATCTAAAACTGAATGTTACCCGCATGAAAATTTTTGACTGGAACAAATTGCTCCTACCTAATGTAGAGTATAATTTTAAAAAACTTTTTATTTTTCAATTTATTATTTTTGTAAAGCTTTTCAGAAATAAGTTGAAGGCTCAATTTTGTCAAATTTAGGAGGTACAAGAACAAAATTTCTACAACGCAAATAAGTATTACTGCTACCAGTCAATCATTTTATAAAAGCTGTTTTTTAGCCGACATTTTATGAATCAAAAATTAAAATATTTTTAACCGATATTTTTTCGATCAGAACTAAAAATTCATAATTGATGAATAAATTGCGAGCAGAAATAAAATTCCTTCATTTATCGATAAAAATCATTTTTATTCTGAATTTAAAAAAAATATTAAATAAATAATGAATTTGCTAAGAACCTATATTTATTTCTAATTGAAGAAATGTCGTTTAATGATTGATTTTATTTTAAATATTTAATTAAAAAAATGTTGATTTTCCGATCAAAAAAAAATTACCAATGATTGAATTTTTTTGTGATCGAAAAATAATCGATTAAAAAAATGGTGCGGTCGGGGAACTCCCGTCAAGAACGAAGTTTCCTAAGCGTTTTTCTTCAACTGCGAATGTAATTCGAAATAAAATCTGTATATTTTTAATATTTTTATTTTATACTATTCTTTCAAATAACATTGATTGTAAATTAACAATAAAATCACAAAAATTAATATAATATTTTAGGAAGTGAACATAGGCAGTTACCGTTGCCAGTGATGTTTGTGTCAACGGTAACTAAACTGGACTTACTTAAGAGTATAAAACCAAAAAACACATTTTTAGAGACCACCCTAGTGTAAAAACAACTTTTTAAAATTCTTACATCAGATTCGAAATCATCGACCAGTACATCTTCAAAGAGTATAAGCAAAAACACATTTTTCTCGTCCACCCTAATGTCAAAAACATTTTTTAAATTCTAACCTGAGATTCGAAATCAGCGACCCCTTATACTGCAAGCACATATACAAAGACAAAACAACACATTTTTAGGGTCCATCCTAGTGTCAAAAAATTTTATAAATTCTTTTATCAGCTTCGAAATTAGCAATTAGCGCATCTAGAAAGAGTATAAAACAAAAACACATTTTTAAGATCTACCCTAGTAGCAAAAACGTTTTTAAAATTCTAACATAAGATTCGAAATCAGCGACCCGTTATACTGCTTGCTCATATACAAAGATTATGAAAAAAATAAAAAAACACATTTTTAGGGTTCACCCTAGTGTAAGAAAACTTTTTGAAATTCATAAAGCAGATACAAAATCAGCGCCCAGCGCAGCTACAATACAAAATATTGTTTTTTATTTTATGGTGAGTACTTTAGATTCTAAATCAATAATACTAAACACGTGCCAAAAACTTAAAACACCCTGTATCTTGACAATGTTACAATATCGGAGAAAACTGTGTACAAATTTGGAACGAGTATTGAAAGTACATCTAGGAATGATAATCGGTTTACCGGATCGAAAATTTGTAGACTAGTATTATTTATCTAAACATGTTTGAATAAAAGAGCACTACTATTATTTTGACCGCAACTGTATTTAGGGTCCACCCTAGTGGCAAAAAACTTTTTTAAAAACACACAAATAAAACTAAGAAATAAAATCAAAAACAGAGACAACCAGAGAGAGAGAGAGAGATAGAAACAAGAGAGTTGCGCAATCGCCTACTCGTTTGTTAGTATGTTTGCACGCACACACACAGCGCACTCACCTGCTAGAATGTACCCAGTAGTTCCAGTCTTGAAGAAATTTCAAATGCATCATGTACGATTTTTTTTTTTTTTATCCTTGACGAAACATGCTCATTTGGCCAAACATTTCATTGACGAAAATGTCATATACATGTTCCAAATTCGTGCAAGCCGCAATGCAGAAACGTCAGGATTTATCATGCATGAACCCAATATCAAAATATTGAGGAAGTTTCGTTAGTGAAAAGTAGACAGTATAAACAAAATTCGTCAAGGAATTAAAATCGAAAACAGAAAGAAATTATACCAAATTGTTAAAATCAAACGAATTCGACAGCAATGGCAATGACACTTAAACAGTGGTGTCATTGAATATTTAAATACTATCGAAAACCATCGATAGTAAGATAGTGTGAAATTATCGATTTTATCGATAGTGTCATCGATAGTTTTCGAACTCTACAGTTTAGCCTTTGAACCATTCGGCGAATTGCAACAATCATGAATATCTTGAAGTTGTTGTAATAGAAGTAGCGCTGACAACCGCTACTTTGCATTATATTTTGTATGAATTCTTTTTAAGTCCAGCAGCTCATGCAAAAACTTCCTTTAAGAAATCATCGCGAAAAGTTCGTCAATGATGCAGCGAACTACTGGGTAGTCTGGTCGATACTCGCATGCATACACACACAGCAATCTCACTATTATATTACGGTTTCTACGAAATAATCACACCACCCACAAGCCGCGTAAGGGAACTTCATTCCAAAAATGTTCATATTTACAGGTCTATTCTGCCAAAGTATCAATTGTTACCCAGTATTTTTATTATTTCTATGTGTTTGCTGCAATTTTGTGATTTCAGAACAAAACTTTAAGCTCAAAAATAATCAATTTTGATAGAAATTGTCACCTGCTTTTCAGATAGTCACAATTTCATTCACAAATTTTGTTTTTTGAGCTTCAAATTTTGTTTTGAAATCACAAAATTACAGCAAACTCATAGAAATAGTAAAAATACTGGGTAACAAGTGATAATTTACCAGAATAGACCTGTTAATCGAAAATTTTCTGGTCGATTTTTATTTTGATCGGTTTTATTTTATTTAAAAAAACAATTTTTTTTATGTGATCGGAGAAGGTCCAGCAAAATTTTTGATATAAATGTTACATGCATTCTTGGGGACACTGCTTCCAGAAGACATTCTATTAATCCAATTGAGCTTTTTCTTAGCCTTATCGAGAAGCGCCTTCAAGAGGCATTTTCAGAAACTACTTCTGGAATGCGTTTAAATAGGATTTAAATTCCATTTAACTAGAAATAAATATATATATATTTATTTTATATATAACTACAAATATTTTTATATATATTTTAGATATTTTCCGTAGGAATTATAAACCCAACAAAACTCAAACACTTCTCAACTCCAACACCAAAAACGCGAAAAAATTGGGAAAATGGATATTTCCCATAGGATTTTTTTAGCTCCCCTAACCACAAAAAACATTCTATTCCATGGAATGCCTTCTTAAAGTTCGCCTGGAAAGCACCATTGAAGGAAGGGCTCAAAGAAATCTTTCATTGAAAACATTTTCGAAGACTAAGGAAAGCATTCCTCCCAATGACATGCATAAGTTAAAATTATGCCTTCACGTTATGAAAGTGGAAGGGATGGAATTCAAGACTTTCCCTTCCACTTTACCTTCTTTTATAACACTTTTTTTGCTGGGGTATTGAACAAAGACTGCTTTTTATTTCTGGTCAACTCTAATACTAAAAATAATGAAAAAAATATTTCAAAAATGGAATCAGCATCAAATGGCTGTACTTAAGCATATAAAACAACCAGCCAAACGTAGAGTAATTACCCTACATGTAGCATTTTTTATCGAAAAAAAGCGGCGGTAAAGGCAAAATATAGAGAATTTTTTAAATTCTCCAAATTTAAAGAATATAGAGAAAAATATAGAGAATTTTTTAAATTCTCCAAATTTAGCTTTTTATTTTTTTGATAAAATTATGTTGGAATCTCATAATGAAAACTTTGGAATTTTTAAATATGATAATTTTTAATATATAAGCTAACATTTAAAATTATTACAAAAGTAATAACAAGAGCGTAAAAATGTTTCCCCCGTGCAATAAGTTAATATATTTCGTCTATGAAATTTCTGCAGGCAAAAATTATTACAGTGTAGAGAATACCAGTCTACATTCAGTGAGGTATACCGGAAATTTATCATTTATAAAGCCCGCTTAAAGGCACTGACAAGATTATTTTTTTTCGCTGAGTTTGAGCGAGTTGGTTTTTTAAATGCATTTTCTGGAATCAACTTCAGTTCTAGCCGCAAATTCTCTTTAAAGTCTTCTCACGACTGAAAACGGCTGCCTTGAAGTGGTAATTTGTGTTTTGAAAAGAGAAAAAATTCGGTATTTGTTGAGTTTATGGCCAGAAATTCATTCACTATGATAGCCTTATGAGATGGAGCGTTATTGTGGTGCAAATTTGATGAGTTTTCTTACCACAAATTTGGTCTTTTTCAACGAATTTTCTCTCTCAAACTCCACATAGCACTCATATCATATTTTTTATTTACCCCTCTAAGTCCCTCTAAGTGGATTTCATACATTATCGATTCGCGGTACTTTCTTAACAGAATGTACAAACTGGTTTAAGAAATTTTTTAAAAAACCCAACCTTTTTGTGTAAACTATATGTATTGATGTTATAAATATATTATCTATCGTGTTCAAGTTATTTTTTTATGTGGACTTAATAAAATGTTATGTTCCTTTTATACTTGAAAAATTATTATTTTTTTAATTGCAATATATAATATTTATCAATTGTTCGCAAAAAAAAATATTTTACTATTTTGCAGAGGATCATTAAAATTATAGCATCGCATTTAGTTCTTAAAAATATGAAAAGGCGTAGCGTGCTTTAAAGAGTAAAATTTTGTAGCGTGGATTTATGTTGGATATTTATTAGGCCAGCGTGGGATTTTTGAAAAAAGGAGGTGACATCACTGATAATAACGTTTTGTGCATATTCCTTTGATTTACGAATTCAATAATAATCATTATTTTCGGACTTCGATTCTTTAATTTGATAATTAGTTTTATTGCAATTATGATTTCTTTTTGTTGTAATTTCTACTTCTACAATTGGCCAGAACAATAGGATTTAACTTGAAAATAGTGGGCGAGAAGCTGAAAAATCATTCTTTTAATTCATATGACTTTAATGAAGATATCTTCATGAAAGGTTTTAAGGACGTAATTAGAAAACCCAAATCATATACTGTAAGAGTCTGAATACCTGATAAGAATAACTCTAATAAAAAGCGGAATACGATCAGCAATATTTCAAGAAAACATCGAAGTTTTAGAAGTCTTTTTAATATTTCATAAGTTACTTAAGACTAAAAACTGTACAAAAAGAAAATTTATTTTTTTAATCGCAATAAGAATAGCTTTTGTTATTCTCTCTTATTCATTCGCGGTAATCACTTTTTCTTGCTGGGTCTGCAATGTTTGCAGCGCTTGCTCCAATGTGAATAGGTGTCTGTGTCAAAATTGCAATTTGTCATTTGAACAACTTTTTTCTGTTGAAATGTTTGTCTTGAATGCTCTTGAAAAAAGTAATAAACACAAATTTTGATCAATTGTGCAATATTGCTACTTATCGTATGTTTTAGCCATTTTTTTTTTATTTAGCCGGGTCACACCATAGCTCGGCTCCAGATCATCTAAAAAAAAAACAAAAATACATTCGAAAATAAACCTTTGTGTGCACATATTTTACCAAAATGAAAATATAGAAAATCAAGAAAATTATGAAGCGTAGAAAAAAAGTCGAAAAATTTACATTATATTTGACCATATTGTTAGGTACGTCTAAAAACTACACAAATGTACCAAAATACGCTCATTTTGGTAAAAGATGTGTAGAATTTCAATACAAATAGGTGCAAGGAAATATTTTTTACATATTCTTGAATAGTTGTAAAACAAAATTCAAATTAAAAAAAAATTCGATTTTCAAAAAATTGTTTGTCTAAAACCTGCCTTAAGAAAATGTATAGTATTCCCTCTTAAATTACTCTAGAGAAGAAAACGCTTTTTCTTAATATTGCTAATGCAAGGATTTGGGATCCACGAAGTAACGCCCCATGAAATAAACGCCAACGAAAATTAAATAAACCCCAAGTTACTGAAATTAAATAATACCCAAATGCAATGAAATAACAACCAAATGGAAAAGGAAATAAGCACCAAAATTTGAGATTTATTTCATTATGACATAGCATTCAACAAAAAATTATATTAGCTCCAATGAAATTCCCCCAAAAAAATTAAATAAGCTCCATGAAATGAATAATCACTACTGTGATTAGTAACGGAACATAGCTCCAAGGGACATAATACCAAATTGAAAATTTGTTGGCAGTCGTATTATTAACTGCTTTGTAAGGGAATCAGAACAACTAAGGTAAATATGCCATAAGTAACAACTTTCCGTAACAACACCACTGTACATCCTAGCTAAACAGATTGCCGCTATTACAGCCATCCGCCTAGTCACCTCTCCCAGTGGGAAAAAAGGTACACTAGGACATTCTTGCATTAGAAAATTTCTTTCTCCTATACCTAGGTCCATCGACTACATCACATAAAAAATATCCTTTGAAAGGAAGTTCGATTTATCCATTCCCTTTCGAGAAGAGTGGGAACTAGGAAACCGTTCACCTCACAAAATCATTGAAATCTTTACTGATGTATCATAACTAGATGGCAAAGTAGGTGGAGGAGTCTACTCAGAAGCATTAAACATTAATTTAGCCTTCAGGTTCTCTGACCATTGCAGTTTATTTCAAACTGAAATTGCTGCTATACATAAAGCGTTAACTTGGCTTCAGGTAAATGTCTTACATGGATATTTGCACACTATGCCATAGTCAAGCCGCTTTGAAAGCCCTAGGAACTGTAACATCTGTGGCTCGTTCCTGTAACTCGTAGCGATCGATGTTACTGACTCATATTACTGATTTGACGTCACTCTGACGTCACTCTGACGTCACTCTTACTTGCAATGTTTCTGTACGAATCTGAATCGATTTCTGTTCGATTCGTTCATTCCAAATCGATAAGCTATCCCATGTTCCGATTTAATTTCAATGGAACCTTTTAAAAAAGTCTTTCTGTACGTAAAGTGCATCGATAAAAATGTGTCACTTTTATCACTGGCTTTGTGGCACGTGAGAATTCTACCGATTTATCTAATGACAGTAATGTTGTGTATTATTAAGTTATAAATACTCGAAATATAAATTTAAAAATGGTTACTTTCATATAAGTCGAATTTTTTTCTGATTGAAATATTTTGTTATTCTTAAAAAAATTTTAGTTTTAATGATAATACAATTTATTAATAATGCCTACTCACCAGAGAACTGCACAAGCCTACTTGAAACTCTATTTCAAGTACTTGCTTAAAATACAAGTTCAAGCTAGCTTGAGCTTGATAATTTTGAATCAAGTATAGCTTGTAATTGAATAAAAATAAGCCCACGACAGCTTGCGACTTGCAAGTATGCTAGCTTACAGCCGAACGGCACGACGTTTCAAGTAAAGGAAAGCTTGATGCCTTCGGCAAAAAGCTTGAAAAGCTTAAAATTGAAGGCAAGAATCCAATTAAAGCAAGTATCCAAAAAATTCAATGAGCTTGTTTAGAGAGAGCTCAAGCGTCTGTGGACTCAGTGGTTGGAAGTTTTAGGGGTAACTTATTTCGAAGATGATGTCAAACTTTAAAATTTAAGATGGCGGATAGAGTTGCCACCTAGATTTTTTTGTTATTTTTGCGAATTCTTGTAATTTTTAAATTCTGACAACGGATTTGATTTCGAATATAATGTCACAGTTTTAAAATTTAAGATGGAGGTTAGGATTGCCACATAAATTTTTACCACAGTATTGCCACCTAATAATATGTATTTTTAAGAGTTTTAAACATCATTTATCAGTGTTAAGGGGTCGCTGATTTCGAATCTAAAGTCAGAATTTTAAAATTCAAGATGGTGGATAGGGTTGCCACCTTAATTTTTTGTAGTTTTATGAATTCGGGGCTGGCAAAAAAAATGGTACACCAAAAATGGGTCGTTGAATCCGAATCCGTTGTCAGAATTTCCAAATTATTAAATTTTGAAATAGGGGCTGCCACCTAATATTATGGCAATAACAACAGAAAAAAAGTTTCACGAACTCCGCATAATAAATGAAACGAACTACGAAACAAACGATCGTCAGTCGCATAGAGTCGAATCCAGAGTTGAAAAGTCATCTCAAAGCTTGATATTTTTTCAAGTAGCTTGATTTTCAATTTACTTGTTGCAGATCTTGCTACTTACATAAAAGTTAAAAATTTTAGCAAAACAGTATTTGTTTGACCTATGAAAAAGTAACCGGTTGCATACATTTGCTAAGTTTTTGCAGAACAGCACTAAGTGTAAAATTATTTACATTATAACATAATTAATTTTCTTAAACTGCAAATATTCACTTTTTATTAACAAGACAAGCACCTATTTGTTATAAAGTAAAAAAAAAAATATATATATAATACTAAAATAATACATTCGAGTAAACAGCTGCTTGTCATTTGACTCAATTTCGCAACTCTTCTTCTCGATTTGTGTTCTTTTTCATCACGGTCCGAGTTTTCACCGATTTAAACGTACAGAAACATTAGTTGCCACGAAATCGGTAACTAGGGATCGATAACGGCTGACGTCACACAAATCGGTAACTTACCGATTTTGCTCGGGAACGAGCTACTGATAACATCTGAAACAATTTTCAACTGCCGCAGATCTCTAAATGAGATGGCAAAGCAGCTCAGAATGCTTCTATGCTGGATTCTTGGTCATAAGGATTTTCTAGGTAACTGCAAAGTAGACGAATTCGCTCGGGCAGGTACTACACGCAGAGAAAAAACATAGTTGCAACAACCATGTTTTAAGAGGATCATAGTATGATTCGGGTTATGATTGTTGATACCATGTTCTTAAACATATAATGGTTTCTATGATCATGGTAAAATGATTACAACAACTATTTAGAAAAGGAATTTTTCCGTAGGAACCAAAATATTATTGAAACAACCATTATTCTCTTATTGGGATGAAAATAAATGATGACAACAACTTTATAATAAATTTCTTTTTATTATTGATTATTATTATCAGAATATTATTGAACAATAATTTTTTTATTTTATTTTAATACATACCAATTTCCACAGCTATTATTTAAGATATCCCTAGAGGTTTGACATTGTCTGCGGCCGAACAGAAGTATTAATTCCATTGAAAAAACTTTTTGAAAAACTTTCTGTCCGAGCTGGGGTTTGAACTGCGGCTCTATGAATAAGGCCCCAGGAAATAAGGCCCCAAACTACAAATGAAATAAGGCCCCAAAGATTTCTATACAAATCAACAACACAAATACTTGGGATATTATTTCCTATTTTGTGGCTTTATGTCATTTTTGTAAAATGGGGCTTTATTTCATAATGAAATAAGGCCCCAAGAGTAAAATAAAATAAGGACCCAAAAATTATATTCGGAATTAAAAGCATGAATATTTGGGGTTATTTCGATTTTTGTGGCCTTATTTCATTTTTTAAATTAGGGTTTATTCCATAGTAAAATAGGCCACCAAAAATTTCAACACTCGTTGAGGGTCAGATTTAGATACGGTTGTTATTACAACTTTTCGATTTTTGTTATTTAATATCAACTAAAAATTTCTCAATTGAAAAAATTTAAAAAAAATATGTTAAGTTTTGATATTTTTGCCACTTAGTGAGGACATAATAAAAAATTAAAAAACAAAATGAATTGTGAAATATTGCATGGTAAAATAAGGACCAGTCTCTATGTCCTCGCTCAAAAAATGATATATAGAAAAAAGTCCACTTATAAAACTATAACAAAATATGAATGTCGGCAAGAGACCTGTAAAGCAAGAGTTAACGTTTTGTTGGAAGGAAAATTTTGCGACGTTCGCACTTCACAAGATCTCTTACGAGTAGGAAAACAACTCTTTAAATTGTACTCTATAGAAATTAAACTGTAGGTACGAGATATAAGGACACTAACAAAGTTTTCTTTATAATTACATATTTGTAAATTAAGATTTATTTGCCGGCCTTTGTAGTCTAGTGGAGAGTGCGCTAGACTATCAACCCAGAGGTCCCTGGTTCGAATCCGGGTTCGGGCATTGTTCTTTTCACTTTCTTTATTCTTTCCTACATTTAAGATTTATGAAGAACTAAAAATCCACAGTTAAATTGTGGAAAATGTTGAATTAAAGGACAGCAACAATTAAGGGCTAGAAATGCTTGCCGAGGTTAAGGCATAACACTAGCCTTGGTTAGAAGCAATTCAAATTGTCTTTGACGGTTGTTTCGCCTAATCAATAATTCACGTATGGTTCCTATCAATTCCTCTAAATAATCTATCCCTTTCCTTTCAGGTCAAAGACCAAACCTTGTTTGTATAAGTCGCATGCCTTGGTTCTTTGATCTTTAAAAAAAAAAAAGAAAGATAGATTTACAAAACTATAATTATATCATCTAAGCTCAAAGAATTTGGATTACAAATTTATAAAAATATTTCGTACAGGGGAATATTATTTTTTCAAATTCTTGATAAGATTAATGAATTCTTGAAGATATTAATTCATTCATGTTTACTAAGGCGCTTTGACCTCCATAGAAAAAAAAAAGTTGTCGATGCCACCACCGACTAAAAATGAACCTTGATTTATTTTATGACGATTCCCAAAATATTTTGGCTTTCACGATTACCGCCAGTGACCTACACCATTTTGAAATAGCCTCCAAAAATCATGTTTTTCGTAAATTTATTGGCAGGTGTAATAGTTGTAAAAAAAATTAACTCATAGGCCGGAAAAATTTATTTCAATCTGCACAAAAAATTTTTACATTTTTGCAATCAGATTAAAAATTATGCTGTTTTTCGTGCATAATTTTGATAATTTTTTATTTTATATCAATACAAAAACTTTCAAAATTCAAATAACTTCATTATTTCTATTTTATTTTTTTGATTTCTTGCAATATTTTTTCAGTATGTATTTATTTTATCTATACTATTATATAAAAGGAGACTCACGAATTTGATCCAGAATAAGCTCGGTAACCGCTGAACCGATTTTAATAATTCTTTTTTTATTCGATTCCTATGATAATATAGATTGTTATAGCTTACCAAGGTTTTTAAAAAAATGTATTCTTTAATTATTGCAAAATCACGCATTTTATTTGATGCCTACATTCACCCAGCAGCGCAATATAACTACTAAGCTTTTCTCTCTTTGTCGAGAGAGCTTCTCTCAATATAACACGACAGCCATGTTGTGTAGTTAAGCTGAATTCACTGATAACCGTCAGCATGTTTTTTATGTTGTGATTTAAAATAATGTTAATCAAGTTGAGAGCGTGCAGAAATTTTTCTCTCTGAGCGAAAAGTTCATATGAAAACAACTTTCAAAACATGCTGAAGGTGATTAGTGAATCCAGCTTTACTTTCAGGGAGATCTTTGCTTTCATACAGTGTTAATTAATTTTCTTTGTCAATGTCTTGAGGGGAGTTGCCAGAATTTAGTTATAAGCATTAATTATGTTATGCAGCCTTGCCAGCCAGCTTTTCCCCACTTAAGATTGTGTTAGTCAATCTATACTAATATATTAAAGCGTTGTGACACTGCACGGATGTTTGACAATCACGCAAGAACCACTGAACCGATTAATGTTAATGTTAATGTTGTGTGGTGGAGATGCGTACTGCGACCTAAATGAGATCTATTGTACCTCCTTCTCAAAGCTCCGCTGGGTTTGCGGATTACAGAATTTCATCCAGCCCTATTTCTCTAATGAATTTGAGAATATTCTTAGGTTCAAGGGATGAAACCTGCTCTAGACTCAGCTCATAATTCCCCAGTGCTAGTTTACGTCTGCGAGCCACGGCGTCGCAGTTTGTAAGTAGGTGTATTGGAGTCTCCTCTGCTTCTTCACAGAAACGGCAGTTACTATCGGTCTCTATGCCCAATTTCATCAGGTGGTATTTGAGTTTACAGTGTCCTGTAAGGAACCCCGTTAGAATCCTAAGATTCGGTTTGCCTAAGCTTATGCACAATTTTGCTCTCCGAGTGTTAAAATCTCTGAGGAGCAATTTGGATTGTCTTAGCTTTGGGAGGCTTTTCCAAAGGTTTGATCGTTTATGCCTCTCCTCCCTTCTTAGTTCTTCTTTTATAGAATGTGTGCCCAATCCGCAGAATGGTTCTGGCCCTATAAATTTTGTGGCTGCACCCTGTCGTGCTAGTCCATCGGCTTCTTCGTTACCCTGTATTCCTTTGTGTCCTGGGACCCAAAGTATAGTAACAGTGTTATTCTTGCCTAGTTCGTTGAGTTTTGTTAGGCATTCCCATGTTATTCTCGATGATATCTCACAGGAAACTAATGCTTTGATTGCTGCTTGGCTGTCTGACATCACAACTATATCCTGACCTTTGTATTTACGGTCCAGATTGAATTGTGCACACAGCTGTATTGCTAGGATCTCCGCTTGGAAGATACTGGGTGTTGTCCCCATAGGTTCAAAGTGCTTGGTTCTTGGCCCGTACACCCCTGCGCCTATACCTTCCAATGTCTTGGACCCATCTGTATACCATGCTATACTGTGTGGTTTCTTGACTTGCGATATCATCTCGCTGTCCCACTCTTTCTTGGTACTAAGCTTAATTCCGAAGTGTTTTTCGAAGTTATACCTTTTTACTATATCGTCTCTTGGTAGATCGATGTAGGGAGTGTGCTTTGCAATGTCCTCCTTCTCTCTACTGCTGATAGTTTTACCTAAACCTGTCCCCTCTTTTGCAATGCACAACAGAGTTCGCTTGGCTACTCCCTCTATGACAAGGTGTAAGGGTGTTAGGTCCAGAATTACTTCTAGTGCTGCTGTAGGGCATGTCCTCATGGCCCCTGTGATGCATACACAGGCCAGTCTCTGCACCCTTGTTAGCATATTCCTCATTGTGGTTAGCTTGGTTCTTTCAGCCCATGCTATTGCACCATAGGTGAGGATGGGTCTCACCATCATGGTATACATCCAGCGGAGAATTGTTGGGTTACAACCCCAGCTTTTCCCCGCCAGGCTCCTACATACCATGAGTGCTCGCGTTGCTTTGTTTATAGTTACCTCTGCATGTCTTCTCCAGAGAAGCTTTGAATCTAGTGTAAGTCCCAGATACTTTACTTCTCCTTTGAAGGGAATTTCAGTGCCATCCATTCTCATTGTTCGGAGGTTTGGCAGGCTTCTTTTGTTAGTGAAAGGTACTATGGTGGTTTTCGCTGGGTTGATACTTAATCCCACTGTGTTGCACCACTCCTTTGTTACTGACAGTCCTCTCTGTATCAGGTTACAGAGTGTATCCTCGAACTTCCCTCTCGCTATTAAGGCGATGTCGTCTGCGTAACCCTGACATTTTATGCCATTCTCGGTTAGCATCGTTAATAATTCGTCCACAACAAGACTCCACAGCAGTGGAGAAAGGACTCCGCCTTGTGGGCAGCCTTTTGTTGTTTTGATTCTTATAGTGGTGTTGCCCACTTTTGTTTCTGCAGTTCTAGTGCTAAGCATTTGGCATATCCATCTGCTGAGCGTATCATTTACTCCTTTTTTGTGTAAAGACTTCTTCACAGCCTCGTGAGAAGTATTATCAAAGGCTCCCTCTATGTCTAGAAAGGCACAGAGTACGGTTTCTTTGTTTTTGAAAGCTGACTGGATGTTGCTAGTCAACTGGTATAGAGCAGATTCTGTAGACCTGCCCGCCCTATACGCGTGTTGACAGGGGTGCATTGGTGCCTTCTCCAGAATCTCAGTTCTTATATAGTTATCTATTACCTTTTCCATTGTTTTAAGTACAAATGAGGTAAGGCTAATGGGTCTAAACGACTTTGGTAGCGTGTAGTCTATTTTCCCTACTTTTGGTATGAAGGTGACTATCGCCCTTCTCCATTTCCTTGGGATATAGCCCAGCGCAAGGCTGCTTCTAGTTATTTTGACTAGGTGAGGCAATATAGTTTCTGCACCTTTTTGTAGAAGTGCAGGAAAGATGCCGTCTACACCTGCTGATTTGAATGGTTGAAAGGTTCTGAGTGCCCAATCTAGACGAGCCTTAGTACAAATGCTCGTTGCAAGTTTCCATTCTTCTTGATTTGGAGTGATCTGCCTGTCTGCTGTCTCATACTCAGTTACCGGTGTACTGCCCGGGAAATGAGTTTCTAGAAGGTGACTGGCTCGTTGCTCTTCTCTAAGCGTATAGCTTCCGTCTGGCAATAGAAGTGACATTTTTGTCTCCACTCTGCCTTTAGCCATTGCTTTGACTGAACCGATTAACACGATATAGATATCAAACGATATCCAACTTTATCGTAATATGCTATGTTAGATTTGCCATGTCTACTTTCCATGCCCACTTTTTGCAAAAAATGCTATATTTCAGACGATTTTGGTCGTATGAGACTAGAATTTGGTAATCTACGTTGTATGGTTATTTTCGCTAACTTTACTAAAAATGGGCATGACCCACTTTAGTTAAGTCCACTTTTCGGGGGATAAGCTTGGAGTAAAGCAAAGCGCACTAGGTTTAAGCTCAATTGAGCTGAAATTCTGGCATTCTATTGTTTCTAAGTTCATTCTAAGTTCATATGGCTACTTTCGGCAACTGTACTAAAAATGGCGATACATAAAATTCTTTTTCGAACAGCATGAAAATTCGTATATCGCAGTAAGGTGGTCTGCGGCAGGACAACGTCTGCCGGGCAATACTATACACCAACAAGAATGCTGTATATATCAGAAAATTCTGATCGTCATGCATTGATGTTTCAAACGGAAACGTCTAGCATGTGTTTTGTTCGAAGGTCAATTTACACTTTTACAAATTCACAAAACGATCATAAAAAATTCATTGAATTGGATCAGGACAAATTCTACTTAACTATAACGTTAACTATGAATATATAGGTAAGGAAATAGATTAAAACATAGATTTATGTATATAACTTTGGAATAGTTTGAAATATTTGAAATATATTTCACAGAATTGTTTTTTAAGCTATATTTGAAAATGTTTTTCACATGAATTAGTTTTTAAGCTGTAACACATTGCAAAAAATATAACAATATTTTAAGCAAATTAGTTTTCTTCAAAAAATCATGGGGGGGGGGGGGAAGTAGGTGGCCCATAATTTTTAATGATAGAAACTGTTTGTGTCAAAATAGAACAATTTTTGCAGGTAAATTATGTTATATGAATGAATAAGGAAAATGAAAATTAAAAAAATTTAAATTTAAAAGAATATGTACAACAAAAGCAACTCTTGGCCTATTGTTTAGTACAAGTTGGATATTTTAGAGGTTTTTTGAAAACAATATAAGACATTGCATTGTTGTTTTTTGAAAACAATATAAGACATTTCATTGTTGAGGACAATTTTAATGTCATAATAACAGATTTTTTTAAAGCATACCTAATATCCGTACAAAATATTTCCGAAAAGAAAAGAAAATTACCGTTTATTTTATTAATCGACGACTGTCCATACAAAAATGCATTGTTATGCATTGAAAAAGTCTATAGTTTTTGAGATATCGCCAAAAGTATGATGTCAAAATATCGGTTTTTTTTAAATTTAAGAAGAATTTTTGTTTGGCCGAAGCCCAATAACA
Source organism: Dichetophora obliterata (assembly GCA_963920525.1). Lineage (NCBI taxonomy): Eukaryota > Metazoa > Arthropoda > Insecta > Diptera > Sciomyzidae > Dichetophora > Dichetophora obliterata. Next base: position 210,146,535 of record OY986436.1, on the reverse strand, counting down.
ACAATTAATAACTGAAGAAGGCCGATTATTAACAAAAATTTAAGAAGTATATATTTATTTTCAGAATATATGTTAAAAATTACATTTTCGATTACAAATTTTAAAAAATTATTTCCCAAATTTTTTTATAACGCTGTTATGCAGGACATTTTCAAAAGTAAAAAAAAGAAAGCCAGGTAAATTTATGTCATCATCAAGGGCGTATTCACGGGGGGGATTATGGGGCAGCTGCCCTAACCTACTGTCGGCGATATGCGTTGGTACATTATCATAAAAAAATTAATAAATTTTATTTAAATAAAAACATTGTTTATATTATTATTAATATTAAGTATGAACTAAACCATGCCAAAAATATCTGTTATCGGCGAAATAGTATTTGTCGATCGTTTTTTCACCATCAATATAAAGCTTTTGATATTTTGCCAGCCCTATCATATTTGCTAAACAGCTGTTTACCATTATTGAGACAAGAAGATTGGGAATAAGTTTGGATAAGTTTGATTGGGAATAGTAATATGGATATTAAAAACTTTTATAATAACACTACAGGTACGTAATGCGTAAAGTTATTTTAATAAAATTTTTAAATACGTATGTGTTTATTGTAGCGAAATTAAAAAGAAGACTGAGCCCGAGTAGCTGCAGCTCAAGTAGAGAGAGCCGTGATGGAGACATTACGGTGGATGATTGCCATGCAAACGATATTGGCAAATGGATGTCCGTAGTTAGCACGATGAAAGCGGAGCAGAAAAAGGAGCTCTTAAAGAATTGTTGGCAGCCCGACCAAAATTATAATTTTGCAGCTGATGCGACTCACTTAAAAAGAAAATTTAATTGGCCCTGGCTAGAATTGTATAAGCCGTGGTCGGTATACTCACGCCGGTTGAAAGGAGCATTTTGCTTACATTGCGTGCTATTTAAGCCTCTGAATAAGCCGGGCAAAACTTTGTCGTTTATTGTGCGCCCCTTTACACAATACAAAAACGTGAATACTGCCAAGCTCATGCATCAAGCAATTCTACACAAAGAGACTACACAATCAGCAATGTTATTCTTGAATCAAACGCCTGTTGATTTGCAAATGCAGAGTGGTCATTACAAAATAATTGCAGAAAACAGAAATATTTTAAAATATATTATTAACAGAGTATTGTTTTGTGGAACCCATGACCTTCCTCTGCGTGGTTAATCAAATGATGAAGGTAATACAAGTATTTAACAAAAAATTTAAAAAATATTTTTCATCTTTACACTATTTTAAAGGTGTTTTGCATGATCTTTTAATGATGAAAATATCAGTTGGGGATGGGGCACTAAAAAAAGATTTTGTGGATGGAAAAAAAACGCCACGTACATGAGTCCACAAATCCAGAATGAAATTTTGGACATTTCGGGGAAAATAATCCGAAATTACATCTGCACAGATGTAAAGAAAGCTTCTGCCTACAGCATCTTGGCGGATGAGACTGCAGACGTGGCTGGAAAAGAGCAGCTTTCGATAGGAATCAGATTTTTCGACCACAACAAACAGATTATTCGTGAGGAATTTGTTGGTTTTGTCGAACTGATGACAATGGATTCAGAAACCATCGCCGACAATATCAAAGCTTTTATTGCAGAATTAGACTTAGATCTAGCAAAATGTGTCGGGCTTGGCTTCGACGGGTGCGCTTCAATGGCAGGCAAGACTAGTGGTGTACAAAAAAGATTAAAAGGCACATTTCAAAAAAGTTTTTTTATCCATTGCGCCAGTCATCGTCTCAATTTGGTTGTCAACGATCTTAATTCGGTCCCCGAAATCCGAAATACCATTTCTATCATTAAAGAATTCATAATTTTTTTCAAAGAGTCTCCCATTCGCAGAAAATACGCTCCAAATGTACATTCGTTTTGCGAAACACGTTGGTCCGAGAAGTACAAAAGTATGAGCGATTTTAAATTCTTTTATTGCGATATAATAGATGGATTGGAAAAGTTGTGCACAGAAGGCATTGCTGGCACAAGAAAAGTTGCCTTTCAGCTACACAATGCTGCTACTAAAAGCGTTTTTCTAATTTGTATGTGCATAATTGCAAAATACTCCAGTCTTAGCCAACCAGTGGTGAATTTATTGCAGGCCAAAAACAACAATATAATTAAATGCAGAGAACACCTAAATCATATTTTAAATGTTTTTGAAAAACATAGAGCAACATTTGAAGTTGAATTTGAAATGATTTTTATGAAAATGAGTGTGAAAAGTTGGCTGAGAATGCTTCATTCAATATTTGCGTGCCTAGAGTTGTGGAAAAGCAATCTAGAAGAACAAATCCTCCATTCACGACAACAGAAGAATATTACCGCCGTGCTATTTTCATACCCTATCTGGGTTCACTCATAACATCCATAAGTGACCGATTTCCCAAAGAAAATAATGCAGCTTTCGATCTCGCAGTCATAAGTCCAATGCATCTTAAAACCATTAGCCTACACCAACTTCAGGATCAACTTTTGCGTGCAAGCTCTTTTTATAATTTGGAAGGTATTGAAAATGAGCTTGAACTTTGGCATATATATTGGAATGAAGAAAAAGAAAACGACATAGATTTGATATTTGCTTATAACAAAACAGATTTTGATCCGAAGATTAGAGAAGCATTGGCAATTTTGTTAGCAATGCCCTCTACAACTGCAACGGTGGAACGATCTTTCAGTACTCTTAGAAGAGTTAAGACGTGGCTGAGAACATCTAGCGCATGCTCTTCGGTTGGGAGCTGCATCAAACGATTTCTGCAGAAGCTGCAGATGTGAGGAGGAGGTAGAAAATGTTCAGCACCTCTTCTGCGAATGTCCGGCTCTAGCTAAAAGGAGAATGGCAACTCTGGGCCATCCCTTTTTAAATATACTTGCCGAAGTCTCATGCCTGGAAATCAAGCATATCCTTAAATTCATTATCCGCTCGAACTGGTTTGAGGAGGGAATTCTCTACTAGGCTTTAAAGAGATTATGTGGTATCACAACTGGCCTAAGTGTACGAGACTTCTATCGGCTCAGCCACCTTTACCTAACCTAACCTATCCTAAGCACTTGATGCATGAAACTTGGTAAAAAAACTAAACACACCGCCTACATCCCAATCAAAACGACGTCATCATTATACAAAACCTTCACAAATTCCAAAAAACATGAATGATTTACTTTGATAATTAGTTTGTACTCTAAGTTTCAAATTTTAAATATTTGAATAAAAACTACGCTCTGCTAAAGTGGTAATACAAAAATGACAACCTCGAATATACTAAAACACCGGTGTGGGGTATTTTAACTTCGGTCCAGTCAAAGATAATTCCATACTAGGTAAGAATATATTCAATATCATGTTGGTAAAAATAATTTCGCGACTACACTTTACAACTGCTTTTTGTGGTTCTCTCCATATATTCTATCAAAATGATGGAATTTTTAATAGTAGATTAAAAAGTTTTGTCAAATGGAATGAGACTAAATTTATGAGATATTTCGAATGTTTCGCAAATCAAAATATCATTTATCCGAAATAATCCGTTCTATTAATTTATATACAAATTTTATTTTGGAAGACTCTTTTTTTTACCTTTTTTGTGCATTTCTTCACTTGAAATTTTGTAAAATTTTCACTTGAAATCTTGTAAAATCTTGTGAAATCTTAAAAAATGGCCCAAAAAATCTTAATATGTTGGTTGAACTACATTTTTAGCACTAGTTAAAAAATTAAGTGTATTTCCATTTTTAAATTTCTTTTTTTTTCAGTTTTGTTGACATTTCTTTTTTCATAGCTTACACATACACTCACAGAACACACACTATTTCATAACGTTAAAAAAAAAGTTTAATGATGCTCGCACTAATTATCCGCTACTACCGGCTTTTAACAGTTACTTTCTTAAACAACGTGTCAAAAATGAGTGTCAAGCAATTAGCCAAAAATTTGACATGCGTAAAGAACGTGATGTGCAACGAAATTCTTGGCATAAAATGCAGTTTAAGCTAGCAACAGAAACAGCATGAATTGAACCACGAAGCATTAAGCGACTTTGTTGCACATGAGTTGAATTTTTGTGGCAACAATCAAGCTGGAATGGCAGAATGGCAGACTGTTAGGCTTGGCGTTTTGCTTGGCTTGAAGGCTTGTTGCTGAAACGGCTACACAGGCGGCTGCTACAGATTAAAAGTAGCAAAAGTTTTATGGAGCAGAAAATTAAATGCAAATGTGTGTGCGCAACAGCGTGTGCGCTCGTGTGCTCGTGTGTGTGTGTTTGCATGTGTAAGTAAGTGGTAAGGTGTGAAAAAGATTTTGCTAAGAACTAAATGTATTTTCTAAAGTTACCTAACAGCTGTGGAGTGAAATTTCCTAAAAAGCATGAGCTCTAAAAGTTGCGATTAATTAAGGATTTTTTTTCATTTTTACAAATTTAACTTGAATGAAGGAAGTAAGGCATGTGTGAAAGAAATTTTGTGTTGAAAATATAATGAGTAACTTTTTATACGTAAAATTTCAAGCGTGTTAATTTTGAGGTCATTATATAAAACTAGATTTCATCTATGTCAATTTTGAAGCTATTAAATGTGACTCGAAGAACTGAATGATTTTCGCTATAAATGGCAAGTATAAGAAGACAAATAGTTTTCTACAGTTAATTTCTTAAAGTGAAAATTATTGAGTTAAATGGTTTTTGCCAAAAATAAACTTGCCTAACACGCCTATGGGATCTTGTATGATGGTAAAGGTAAAATAAGTATGATAAAAAAATATGGAATGAAACCAACATACATTTTTTTTTTGTAAATAGTTGTCTGATTTTTATCAATTATTATTCTATTTTTACATAGAGGTTGTACAAGTTGAAAAGGCAAATTAAAAAAGTCAGCTCCAATCTTATAAGTATAATAGGCGAGTTTATCTGAAAGAACAAAATATTTTACAACGACATAAGTATGCATACTCCTCCTTTTTCATAACTTACCTTGTATGTATGACCTCATAACTTCGACGAGGCATACTATGAACTTATTAGCAAGAGTTTTTATTCGGAAGTGAAGTTCAATATACAAACTCAATATAAATAGAATTGAAATAACAAGCATGACAAAATGTTTTATAACATAACAAGTAATATATGGAACAGTAAATAATTAATTCGTATTCTAACACCCCCACTCGAATTACATAACAACTCCCAAGTTATTACAGTGATATTCATGCTTCTCTCGAAATAATGCTTTAGTGAGAATGTCAGCAATTTGATTGTCAGTTCCAATACCAATTAATTTAATATCTTGATTTTCACATTTTTGTCTGATGTAGTGATGACGCACATCAATATGTTTCGATCGTGCGTGGTATCCATTGTTCAGAGCCAAATGTATAGCACTTCTATTATCACAATGAACTTTCATATCTCACTTCGTATTTCTTGTTTAAGGAACTTGAACCACATAGCCTCTTGTATTGCAGCAGACAAAGCCATGTACTCAGACTCGGTTGTTGATAAGGCGACTGTTGGTTGTCCCCTACTGTTCCAAGAAGCAGCTCCGCCCATAAATGTAAAGACATATCCCGTGACAGAACGTCGTTCGTCGTCATCAGCAGCCCAATCAGCAGCCCAATCCGCATCGGAGTAGCCAATTATTTCTTTATTGCCTTCTTTGTGAAATTTCAACTTCAAGCTTTTTGTACCTTTGAGATAGCGAAATACTCGTTTTACCGCGTTCCAGTGCGCTTGACCAGGATTGTTGCAAAACTTATCTAAGTGATTGACTGCGTGGCAAATATCCGGTCGAGTGCATTGCGCCGCAAACATAAAACTTCCTATAGCTTCTTTATAGGGAACTGTTGACATCTTAAGAATTTCCTTCTGTGCATTTGGTGACATAGTTTTATTTAATTTTGTATTCGGGTCTAAAGGAGTCAATACGGGATTACAACTATCCATACCAAATCGTTTCAAAATCTTTTCAATATAATCTTCTTAACTTATACTTATTTCATCATAAGCCTTATCGATTTTCATTCCAAGACAAAATTTAACCTCGCCTAAATCCTTCATTTTAAATTTCGTAGCCAAATGTGTCTTCATTTTGATCTTCTCACTATTATCGTTTGTAAAAATTGTAATATCATCAACGTAAATAGCTACATATGTTTTTAACTTCCCATCATTTTTGTAGTATACGCATGGATCAACTTTGGATCGCGTTAAACCAAAGGTCTTAAGCTCAAAATCTAGTTTTAAGTTCCAAGCCAAACTTGCTTGTTTTAGTCCGTACAATGCTTTTTGAAGTTTACATACCTTTAAGGGTTGCTTGTGGTCTTCAAAAGCTTCTGGTTGTGTCATTTAAACTGTTTCGTTAAGGTCACTTTGAAGAAACGCTGTGACTGCGTCCATTTGGTCGATTTGCATGGAGTACTGAGTAGAGAGTGCAAGCAAGTAACGAATAGACTACCGGAGAATATGTTTCTTTAAAATCAAAACTTTTTCGTTGACTACACTCTTTAACAACTAGCCTGGCTTTGTAGCGAATACTTCCATTTATTCCCTTCTTCGTCTTGAAAATTCACTTGCATTTTATTGCTTTTCTATCTTCCGGTAAATCTTCCAAAGTCCACGTTTCATTTTCTTGCAACGAACTAAATTCCTCTTGCATTGCTTTTAGCCACAATTCCTTGTCGTCTCGCATCATAGCCTCGTTGACAGAAATTGGATCTTCGTCTTCTTCAACTATTTTGCACATGCAATTGTATTGCAAGTTCTTGAGTCGCTCTGACCGACGAAGGAGTGGCTCAGCAATCTCAGTTATTGTCTCATTACTCTCTTCATCAATGATTTGTATAACGCTGCTGCTCTCATTCACAGCATCTTGATCTGCACTGCTACTTTTTTTATCCGCAACGACTTCTGAATCGCTGCAGCTTTTATCCCCCACTTCATTCGTATCACCGTAAGCTAATGAGAATGATTCCTCAGCGACTTCTGGATCCTCTTCGTAATTTGAAGAATTAGTTTCAACGTGGTTACTAACCCCCACGTAAGGATCTCTGCACGTACTTCATTAATTGGAAACTGAATCCATTCAGTATCATTCATCTCTCCGAAAGCATAAAACGTGTCCTCTTTAAATATTACACTGCGACTGATATTAAACTTCCTTGATTTTGGATTGTATACCCGATAGCCTTTGCTTTTCTCTGCGTATCCAATGAATATGCACTCTACCGCTTTGTAGTCCCACTTCTGGCGTTTCTGTTTAGGAATATGACAAAGAGCAAGACAACCGAACACTTTTCAATGTGATAAGTTTGGTTTCTCACCTTGCCATAACTCCACAGAAATGCACGCCAGATTCTTGTGTGGGGACAGATTCTCCAAATAAACTGCCGTGTCGATTGCTTCAGCCCAGTACTGCTTCGGCAAATTCGCATGCGCCATCATACTTCTGGCCTTCTCCACCAACTTCCGATTCATGCGTTCAGCAACCCCGTTTTGTTCTGGATTGTATGCAATAGTTGTATGATGCTGAATACCCATTTTTCTAAATATAGACTTCATATCGCTGTTTACGTACTCGTTGCCGTTGTCTGAGCGAAGAATTTTGATTTTCAAGCCAGTTTGCTTCTCCGCAAATGCTATGAACTCTTCAAAATGCTGCTTCACTGTATCTTTCGATTTGAGAAAATAAACAAATACCATCCTAGTGTGATCGTCAATAAAAGTCAAAAAATATTTGCTGCCTCCAATCGACGCAACCTCCATTGGTCCACAAAGGTCTGTGTGCACCAATAACAGCTTCTCTGTGACACGGTGACCCTCTTTTGGAAACACTTTACGTTTAAGCTTTCCTTTTGCGCATGATACGCATGGCTCAATCTTGCTTGTGTTCAGGAAATTTATTCCCGTTGCCATGCCATTCTTTAACAAATTTAATGCATTGGTATGTAAATGACCAAGCCTTTGATGCCACAAGTCGTAGTCATCTGATTTTGACTTGGCGATTGCTCTGTTTGCGAATTTGTACATACCATTCAGTTTCTTTGCAGTTGCCATCTTCTCGCCGCGTTGGCTGAAAATTGTACAACCTTCCGGACAAAACACAACTTTGTGGCCTCTTTTAACTAGTTCACGTACCGACAAAAGATTCATCGCTAATTCAGGTGCATAGAGCACATTAAAAACATCAATTTGCCAATTTACCGAATTGACTGACGTATTAAGGCCTACTTTTCCGCTTCCAGATGCATGCACGATTTTGTTATCAGCCATCACAATCTCGTTTCTTTCAGTATTCAACTTTAAATCAAAAAACCAATCAGATCTTCTTGACATATGTGCAGACGCTCCACTGTCGATGTACCAAGAGTGTTCGTCGATTGTGCTTGTCACAAATGTAGAATAGTTACGGTTATATACATTTTTCTTGTGTTTATTGTCTTCCTTCCGTTTACGACAATTCTTCGCAATGTGTCCAGTTTCATTGTAGTTGAAACATCTCGGACCTTTTCCTTCGCGCTTCTTTCCATAAAAGGCTGCTGCGCCCTCTGCCGGTGTGACTTCACGGATATCTTGAAGAAGTTTTGTCTTCACGAAATCACCTGTTATCTCTATTCCATAATTCTTCCATTTCAAGAACTGTCTGCATTCCAAACGACCATTGTGGAAAATTTTCCCGTCCATTTAACTTTTCCAGTTGATGCATATTTCCGGAGGTGGGTCATTACGTAATTTTTTTTTTTTAACAGAAAAATTTTCTATTTTTGATTATAAATTCAAAAAAAGCTCCAGGCCATAACCTATTAGCAAGAGTTTTAATTCGGAAGTGAAGTTCAATATACAAACTCAATATAAATAGAATTGAAATAACAAGCATGACTAAATGTTTCATAACATAACAAGTAATATATGGAACAGTAAATATTTAATTCGAATTCTAACAGAAATAAGTTTAGAATATACATTTCTGGAATGGAATTCCAGGCCATTTGCAGTTAGTTAAAAATTTATCTTTTTTTGGACTGGCAAGAGGTCCTATCGAGCTTATCATCGAGATATTGCCACAAATGCTCAATAGGGTTCAAGTCTGGCCTTTGGGCGGCCCATTCTAGAAATTCTATTGAGTTTTGATCAAAATAGTCTTTAGCAACACGACTTGTATGTTTTGGGTCGTTGTCCTGCTGGTAAATAAAATTATCTTGCAGACCCATTTTTGAACTGAATCCATTAAATAAGTTCTCAATAGCAACACATACGTTTCTTCCGCCATTCTGCCGTCTATTTGGACCAACTCTGATTAGCCTTTGTAACTAAAGCAGCCCCAAACTAATACGTTTCCTCCCCCATGCACATTCCGCTTGCAATCTCTCGTTACTCTTTCGCCACACTCTTTCTCTCTTTTTTGAATTTTTGAAATCGAATTTACTCTCATCACTCCAAATAATCTTCTCCCAGAAAGTCAAAGGCATGTTGTAATACTTTTTGGTGAATCCCAGTCGTGATGTCAGGTTATCTTTTTTTTTTTGAGATATGAGGTTTTTAACGTAGTAATGACTAGAAAATTCTGCTCATGCATTCTAGGTTGCATCCCTCTTTCGTAAATTTGTATTTTAAGAGTTTCTTTTATTGTCTTGGCTGAAGTAGACCGCTTCTTCTTTATCTCTCGTAATATTCGACTGTCATCACGCTCAGTAGTTACCCTTGGCCGTCCTGTTCTGGGTGCACTATTGACGCCGCCATTTTTCGTAAAGTTGCTTATGACTAGGGACTGGAATCTGATGCAAATGCATGTTTGCAGTGGTCACCATGTTAAGAAAATGAATAGAATATCTTTGCGATTCAGAAAATTTCCTTTAAAATGCCATTCAATCGTTAATGCATATATTTGCATATTTCTTTTTAAGTGCATATTTTACTATAAATGCATATTTTTGCATATTTTCTTTAAAATTCACGTTTTCTTTGAATATTTTATGAAATGTTTTTATTTTTTTATTTAATTTTCTTCACGTTCAATATTTTTCTACACAACATGAACAGTAAGGTGGATAAAAAAAACATTTTTTTTTATCAAGTAGATCTTAAACCCAAAATGATATCGAAATCGGTGGAACCGTCACCCAGCGGTTTTGATTTAAAAAAATCACTTTTTCGCCAAAAATCACCGGTTTTTTCGCCGTAACTTTTTATCAATCTAAAATAACTACCTAAAAAATGGATGCAAATGAAAGGTATCTGGGACACCTAGGTTGTAAATAAGAAGATTTTTAGATTCAAGAAATTTTTTAGTGCAACAGTGTTCAGAAATCGGTCAACATTTTGGATACTTTTCACTAAAATCGCTATTTGAAAAAACATTTTGTTGTCTCTGCTAACAAGGCAATATCTGTAGAAAAGTAAATTAAATATATGAGGCCTATAGAATAAAAAATCTACTCTTTCACCTTTAAGAGAACGAGATAAGTATGAGCGATTATTCTCAACAGCGGTCACCATAATTCAGCTTTGAAAAAAAATTGGTTAAAACATTTTGTGTCTGCTTAATTTGGATCGATAAACAAATTTTCAGATATGATTGGCTAATGTGAAGAGTTTTGATTTCATATCGCAAAATTCATATTTATAATTTTGTTAAACTTTCTTCTATTTTTAAATATATTATATATTTTTTGTTAAATCAATAACTGTTATTTTTCGTTGCTGGTTTAACTCAGAAAAACATACCAAGAGACATTGCACAGTTCAATTCGAACTTGAATGAGTGTAGATTCATATTTCGATTTTATAGTTCGTGTTAATTTTGTTTTCCGTATTAAGTTTATACTTGAGCTTGAAACGAGGAATGAAAACAAACTAAGCTAATATTTACAAATATTTTTTTGAGCTTTATGTGTTTTTTGGTAGGTACATGCACATTTATGTAATTGTTTGTCATAAATATTGAAAATTTTTTCTGTTTTTAATGCATATTTTAAGTGCATATTTTCCTAATTTTAGGTGCATATATATGCACATATATTGGATGTTTTTTGTGCATGAGATTATTTTACCAAAATGAGCGTCTTTGGAAAATTTTTCTTAGTTTTACACGCAATAATATGGTCAAATATAATGTCAATTTTTTCCACTTTTCTTCCACGCTTCGTAATTTTCTTAATTTTCCATTTTGGTAAAAGATGTGCATTCAAGAGTCTTTCTTCGAAAAACATTTAATTTTCAGGCAATCAGCGTGATGATGTAAAATTAACATGCAAATTAAATTTTTTGTGTATGTAATAAAATTTTTTAGAAAACATCTTCTAAAATATGCCTTAATTTTAACCGCTTTGACCTCAAACCTCCCTTTAATTATATGCTATAGCACATTCAAATAAAAATAAAAAAATCAATACATTTAAGTAAAAAATAAATGCAATACTCTATCTATTTAGAGCTTAGTAAAAATATTCCTACTTTTGATCAAGATGCGATCTTTATGAAATTAAAGCATTAAGGGAGGGTTCTCCTGGATTTTTTTGGATTTGGCCGAAAAACAAGCGAATGGTTTGTGGGAAAATGAAAAGACATACGAACTTATGCTTTTGAACTTTGATTCGTGGTTTATTGACGAGTAAAAAAAAAAAAAGATATTTGAAAAATTCAAAATGGCGGCTTGAAAATGGCGGATCTCGTCGACCTCTGCGCGCAAAACATCGACCTCCCGCGGACAGTGTGGGGCCTCAGGTAGTGAACTGAAATGAGAAATGTATAAAATTTATTAAAATTGATAACATTTCATATGCCTGGAACCTAACTTCAATTAAGTTTGGTAAAAAAAACCAATTTTATGTACTTTTAAAAAAAAATTGAAATTTTTTGCTTTTTTTTTTACTTAGATCTCGTTTAAAAATTATAAATAAACAATTTTTTATGCCAATGTTAGGTTCCAGGCGTACAAAAAAGTATATACTTTCAAACATTCTTTGAATGAAGGAAATCGGATCAATAGAACAAGCCCTGTGCTGTCCGTTAGATTAGAAAACATGGTTCCGAGAAAAACGCGTTTAAAGTTTTTAGAAAGTTGGTACGCGCGCGTGACATGGGTACGTTTGACACGCTCTAGCTCGAGAAATACGCGTCGTATTGAAATATCCCTTGGCACAAACATTCTACATATATGTAACTTTCATTTTATGTAAAAAAAAATGGATTTTTTCAAAAAAATCCAGGAGAACCTTCCCTTAATGGTTTTATCCCTTAACTTAGACCTTAATTTATTGCATATAAGACCTGCAGAGAAGAAGCACCGCTCCGTCTCAACGCTTGTAAGTTCGATCGTTGATCGTTGAAAAGGGGATATATGTATGTGATGGTAGTTTGAAAAATTTTAGATTTAATTAAATTTTAGAAAAATTAGATATTAAAAAAACTGTTTTCAACAATCCCGGGATCGAATCGAATAATTCCGGGATATTCGGGTCTTAAAAAAGATCGGGATCCCGGAATTTCAGGATCCCGGGATTACCATCCCTAATCAAAAGGTGCTTCACTGAAGAGAATCAAACCGAGTGCACTTCATGCAGCAAAATACATTGCTTCAATAAAGTAAATGTCTTGCTGATACGCTATTGAAACACTTCATTTTTGCACTTAATAAAGTATTACTTAATAAATTTTTTGTATTAATTTTATCACATTAATCTAAATTAATAAAATAAAGTCGGGTTAGTTATACCATTTACATTTAACATATAAAGATCGGCTGGACTGATTGAAAAAATCTCTTATTTATTGGAGTTTTTCTTGCCCCAAATAGCAAAATAGCTTTTTAAACATGGGAAAAATTCGCAGAAAAAAATTTTATGAAAGTTAATTGTCTCAACGCTTGTAAGTTCGATCGTTGATCGTTGAAAGAGGGATATATGTGATAGTAATTTGAAAAATTTTAGATTTAATTAAATTTTAGAAAAATTAGATATTAAAAAAACTGTTTTCAACAATCCCGGGATCGAATCGAATAATTCCGGGATATTCGGGTCTTAAAAAAGATCGGGATCCCGGGATTTCGGGATCCCGGGATTGCCATCCCTAATCACAGGGTGCTTCACTGAAGAGAATCAAACCGAGTGCACTTCATGCAGCAAAATACATAGCTTCAATAAAGTAAATGTCTTGCTGATACGCTATTGAAACACTTCATTTTTGCACTTAATAAAGTATTACTTGATAAATTTTTTGTATTAATTTTATCACATTAATCTAAATTAATAAAATAAAGTCGGGTTAGTTATACCATTTACATATAACATATGTATAAAGATCGGCTGGACTGATTGAAACAATCGCTTATTTATTGGATTTTTTTCTTGCCCCATATAGCAAAATAGCTTTTTAAATATCGGAAAAATTCGCGGGAAAAAATTTTATGAAAGTTAATTATCTACATTAATAAAAATCATTTTTTGTTTGTTTGACCAGAATACAAATCTTAATGGCTGGACGGATCTAACTCAAATTTGGCTCACACTTTACTTGAATCTTTACTTGAAGCTTTGGCATAATTAGTTTTGACCACGCCTCTTCCACCCTTTTACAAGTAAGGGAAATCAAGCAACAAGCATACTTTTTTTAACGAAAAGCTTCGTTTAATTAATTTGAAAAAATTCTGTAATTTTGACACCAAAAAAAATTCACATATCTTCAAGATTGCACAAATATTTAGTACAACGTCTTTTTCTAATAACGCCGTTTCCTTAGAATGGCAAAAACCATTTTGCATATTTCCATACGCTTTACGTCAAAAGCTTATTTTTTCTGGCTAAAAATCGTTATCTTCTAACGAATAAAACCTAAACATCAAAATTTTACGTTACCCCCCCCCCCCCCTCCCCGAGTAACATCTGGTATATCAGCTAGTTACTGTATAAAAAGGAATTCTACGTCTATACTTGAAATACTATCGAAACTGTGTTTTTTTAATAAAAAGTCCTTTACAATTTATTCAAGACTCTTAAATTAGGTCTACATCTTCTCCAACCCTACCCAGGCAGTTTAAAAGTTCGGTGCTAGCCGCCTTTATATGATGTAGCAACAACCTATCCAGTTTGGAGTTTACTCTCCACAACCTCTGCTATGGTCGACATCCTCATCAAAAATGTCGGTAATACCATATTCAAAAGATCTTAACGACATCTGGTCAGGATCTACTGTCTCCACACCCTCCTTCAGAGGAGTGCTTGTCGATGAGCAGTCTGCATCTGCCGTCGCTTTAACCGCAGAATCTTCTGACGCACCCTCCCTTAGGGGGTGCTTTTCTCCACGCTTTTGTTAGCTACTACTTCATATTAGTAAATACCTAAATTAGGAGTAAATTGAAACTCTATTTTAAAGGTTTCTCAAACGTAAACTTTTAAAACACTGCTGAACGTAGTGTTATTTCTCTTGTCTCTTTTACCAATATACGCTGATCGAAGTCTGTAATTATAAAAACGGTTGATTGTTTATGTTAGATTGTTTGAAATTTTTTTCAAACGTTAACTTTTAATACACTGCTGAACGTAGTGTTATTTCTATTGTCTCTTTTACCAATATACGCTGATCGAAGTCTGTAATTATAAAAACGGTTGATTGTTTATGTTAGATTGTTTGAAATTGTCGAGAAAATTTTTATTTTCTCTAATATTTTTTATCATATTCTTCACAGATATATTTTTTGTGCTAAAAATGAAAACAAAAAAACCAAAAATTGAATTCTCTTTTCTTGACATATTCTCTATTCAAGCTTCATTACTTTCATTCTTTGCTTTATGCTCGATTAAGTATCCTTTTCTCCCCTCCCGCTTTTACTTCTATTTTTCCTTACCAAGTTTGCTACCCTAATAGGCTTTACTAGCAATAAAAGCAGTTTTAAGAATAGAACAGATAGCGACACAAACCAATTCTTTGCTATGTTTCGAGTTTTAAAATGATAGCCACGACCGCATGCCCAAAACCTAAAAAAAATATAAAATAACAAGGAAAAGTATTCAGAAAAGTTTTTCAAAAAGGTACGAACCGCCACTTACTATGTGGAGTGTCGTTAAAGTGTTGTTCCGCTCGTTGGTTTTTTAACGTTACACTTTTTTTTCTGGGGAGGGGTCAGAAAAGCACTCGAAGTAAAGATTAAAAAATAAAATAATAAAAATAGGAACCGGCACAAGGACATGCATAACCCTTTTTTTAGTCAGTGTGATTTTTTCTTTTTTTGTATCTTGATGTTTTTTTTTAAATTTTTTGTATCTTTCTAAGGTTATGTGTGCCAATGCCTAGCATTTCTTTAGCCTGCCAACTATTTTTGCAGCTGCTCCTCCGCTGGCTGTCAGCATAAAGTCAACGACGTGGCAGCCCTCTTGTAACGGTAATTAACTTGCCCTTACGCTGCTGCTGCTGCTGTTGCTACTTCTGCTGCTGGTTTTATGTATTTTTATAAACTTGACTTTTTTGCTTTGTTTCTTGTTGGTGTTTGGCTAGCTTTTAACGGTTTGTTGCTTATTTTTGGCAACACTTCTAGCCGAGGTTGACTGACTGACTGACTGACTCGTTCTTTGGGCTTGATGTCCTTGTTCGCAATTCCAATTTGGATAGGTTGTTTTTTATTGTATTCCTGTGTTTTCTTTGCCTTCGTAGTTGATTTAGGCCTTTTCACAAAGGCAAGGAAAGGCCTAGAAGTAGCCAAGTTTCGAATAATTATTTTACTTTGCTTTAGGCTAAGCAATCCGAGTGTTTTTTTTTTTTGTCTAACTGATATAAGGATTATCTTTTTTTAATGTGCTTTTTTTGGTTGAATTGAGTACGATTTAAGCGACGGTCAAGATAGTATGAGACCCTTAAGATAAACTTAAGTTTAATAGAGTTTCTTTCAAATCATAATGATTCTTTAGCTTGAACGAGTTAATCTTTATCGAATCGTTTTTGTTTATTCTCTTCGTAGTTGCGTGGAGAAGTAAATTTGTATGCATTGTTTTCTTTCTTGAAGAAAAATCTTTTTCCATTTCAACTTTTCAAACTGGTTTAAATTTTTGACTCTTATTTATTTCTACTCAACATATCTACTATGCCATTTAAAATTCTTAAAAGATCAAATAAAATTCAGAAAAGAACAACTGAAATTCAGAATAGATCAATGGAAATTCAGCAAATATCAATTGAAATGCAAAAAAAATAGATTAGTATTAAATAAACTAAATCTAAGTTTCTAATGATTAAGAAATATCACCACACGATTATGCTTTATGTATAAACAAATCTACACTAAAAAAATCGTTATTACATTAAGTGCATTTTGTCTTTGGATTTAGGACTCGTTTTTGTATTTAATCTAAAACACTTTTCCTTAAATTTATGAAAATTAATTAAATTAAATTAAGTAAATTAAAGCAAAATTTACTATATTTAAAGCTGTTATTCTTAAAATTAATACTCATTTTTCTTTGGTTTAAAATTAATAAATTTTACCAGATTTAAATAATTATTTACTTCCCTTAAAAATATATTACTTTGATTTGAGGAATATGTTATATTTAAGTACACATTTCCTTAATTTTAAAGCGAGCTTCTTTAGTTGTAAAAAATTTTTTATTTCTAAAATTTTTTAGTAAGTTTCACTTTTAATTCAATTATTGTATTTAAAATTACGAAAATATATGTAGAGTTACTTTTAAATCGTTTTGAATTTAATTCAAGGAAAATTTATATTTTTAGTAAATTATTACTTAATTCTAGTACAAAATATTAAAATTTTAGAATTTTTTGTGTAGTTTTTTTTTTTGTAAATATCTTGTCTTAAAATTTAGGAAAACTTCTTAGTAAAGCTTAGTATGCTGTAGGAACGAAAATTTTAGGCATTTAATTCTACACGCGAAATTATGGTGTAGACTTAACACTAACACATGCTTACCATAACGTGTTTGTTGAATGTGTTAGTTGAAAATTATTGTTGAATGTCAAATTTCCTCGCCAATTAAATGTACGGACATATAAAAGACAGCGAAATTTTGACATTTTAACTCTCCAATCATGGTTGTGAACTTGGATGCATTGAACAATTTTTCGGTTAAAGTTTAGTATGCTATAGGAACGAAATTTTTTAGGCTTTTAATTCTATATGCAAAATTTTAGTGTAGACTCAACACTAACAGATCGAGTCCAGGAAGCAATTAAACCTATTTACGAAGCACTGTCAGCCGATGATTTGTTGAATAGATGCCTTGGCTCTGAAACTCAAAACAGCAATGAATCTTTCGACGCAGTGCTGTGGTCATTCGCACCGAAGCATGTGCACACCGGCGCACACACTATTGAGATTACCAATTATATTGCAACTGTCATATTTAACGAAGTTTTTTTGCCAATACTTCAAATAATGAACCTAATGGGCATTCCGATTGGCAACGTCACATATGATTTCGCCATGTCTCGGAACGAAGAACGCTTGAAAAGGTCCGAAGCCAGAACTCTGGGCGCATCAAAAGAAGGTAGAACTGCCCGAAGAGCACAAAGAGCCGCTGAGTTCTCATTTTTTGAAGAAGAGGAAGGTGTTTTTTATGGGGCTGGCATTGCAGATTGATATATGTAAGTATTTCACAAATAAAATGTTTTATTGCCTAAAATTTTCTTTGAGTTTTTTCAAAATCACGTTTTTGAACTTCGAAGTCACTTTTCTCCGGTTCTACTGAACCGATTTTGAACCAAGTGCAATCGACGCAGAATTGTCGAGTTTTTAAAACTGCATGCTCTAATTTTTCATTTCAATTTTTTTTTATGCAAATAAATAACTTCAAATTAAACGCGTTTTTCTCGAAACCACGTTTTTCGAGCTTGCGGCCCAGATTGCGCCCGTAGTTCTGAACCGATTTTAATGAAACAAAATGCAATCGACGCAAAACTGTCACCATTCTGGTCCCTATCCCAATCACAATTTTAACCAATTTTTTACTATTTTTTACACTAAACTGAAAAAAAGGACCCAAAATAGGTTTTACATTTTTCAATGACCAATTATTGGTCATTGCAAAAAAAAAATAATCGCAAAATTATGATTTAGGTAGGGACAAGAATTACATCTGTACTGAATCTAACGCCGTTTACTTTTTCATTTCAGATGATCCGAAGTGGAGTTATCCGGGCCGCAAGCAGCATACCTTTTTTTCGACACCCAACTTTGAAGGCCGACAACTTTTTGAACAGCCCTCGTACAAAGGTACAATACAATAAAAAACAGAATTTAAATAACTCTTTCCGTTTTCAAATGAGAAGATTTTAAAAAAGGGTCCAAAAACAGCCTTCCAACCAGGAATACTCCCTTAATAAAAAATTATGCAAACTTTAATAACAATTGCTTTTTTGGATTAAGGACATCGCACTTATTGTAATAAGATATTTCTAAACACTTCAACTATTCTATTATTCTAGTTGAAAACTCTAGTTTTTAAAATTCGATTCAACCTAATCGATATTAAGCAGGGACCGTACCGGTGATGGTTTTTATCAAAAAAGTCGGATATTAACAGTTATCATTTAACTTTTATTTTTTCCGACAAAAATACTAGTTATTTAATGCCTTTTATTTTTTCGGTCAAAAATAACAGTTATTTTGTGCCCTTTATTTTTTCGGTCAAAAATGTCAGGCAATTTGAATTTTTTTAAAGGCCACTTGAACGGCAAAAAAAGTTTTATGCAATTTTTATCGTCTCATCAGTGCGCACATTTTGAGCTATAAAACTTTTTAGTTTTTAAAGTTTTTTATTCGGCCTTTGAAAAAATACAAATTGCCTGATATTTTTGACCGAAAAAATAAAAGGCACAAAATAACTGTTATTTTTGACTTAAAAAATAAAAGTCAAAAGTAACAGTTATTTTTGCCCGAAAAAATAAAAGGCAAAAAATAACAGTTAATATTAATTTTTATAGTAACAGCCAAAAATTTAAAAGGCATTTAATATTTGCGAAGCTGCTACCATTACGATAATAATGGTATATTTAAAAAAGTCCTCCGGCCACTTTTTCGTTATGCCTTTTTCATCTGAAAATTGTAAAATAACAGTTATTTTCGGGTCCTGATATTAAGTGCAGTTTTAGTGGTAATTCCAAGATTGCAGTTATGCATCTACTAGACAAATGACAATCATTTTGGTGTATAAATCGGCCTTGCCCAAGAAGCCGGAATGAAATTTAGATTTTGCCAGACACCGACTCACAAGTTAGAGGGACTTTTAAAAACTATTTCGGCATCATTTTTTTTTATCGGAGAAATCGCTTCCCATATAGCGATTTTGGTTCTCCTAAGCCCCATTTTTGGTCAAAAAATCATGTATCATTAGCATACCTAAGATAAGTAAAATAATAAAAATTTTGATCGTACACAAACTTTGGCTAAAAAAATTTTGACATTTTTTTACAAACTCTTTTGAGATCCCAAAAAATCGATACTTCGTAATGTTCGTAAAGTTTTTTTTTAACTCCTATAAAATACGTATTTTTCCTGGATTTTACATAAATTTAAGCTTAATGAAAAGGTATTGAGATATTCTTTCCATTGATATATTGTAAAGTGTGGCTTAACCAACCTAATATAAAAATATATCCTAATATAAAAAGCATATGAGAAATCGATATTCAAGGGGCTTTTTTCAGCTAAATTATTATTTAATTGCCTTAATTATTATTCGATTTTGACAAATCTTGGTAAATGTGAGGTTTTAGGTACGCAAAATCAAATTCTGGCAACTGTTTTTCAGTAAAATGTCCACCAGAGAGAGCTTCAGTACAAAATCCAGGATTTACGAAAACTCTTGTTCTAAGGCGACTTCTATCTAGCATGCAAAACACAGACAATATTGCTTCAAAAGTAGCACCTCATAGTACGATTGATATGGAAAGAAGAGCTGAATACCTTTCCAATAAGCTAAAACTCATGAGAATACCATGAAAAATACATATTTTATGGGCGTTTAAGAAAAATGTCTTTTCGAAAATGACGAAATATCGATTTTTTTTTGGGTCTCAAAAGAGCTTGTAAAGCAAAAAAATGTCATAATTTTTGCTAGCCATAGTTTGTGTACAATCAAAATTTTTATTTTTTTGCTTATCTTGGGTATGCATTCTGAAGAAAAAAAGTTACATGCAAAAAACACGGTTTTTCGACCAAAAAAGGAGTTCAAGAAAACCAAAACCGCTCTACAGGGATTTTTCCGATCCAAAAGAAAATTATGCCGAAATGGTTTTTAAGATTAAGATAAGTTTTTCAATTCCTTCACCCAAAAGGGAAAAAAATACATGTCTTTGCGTAGTAAGCAAAAAACGGATTCAACTCCAACTCTACATTCTTCTGTACATGACATTGCTGATGACATGGACATTGGTGGTGGACAGTGCTGGCACCTCCACCTTCATTGCCAGTCATGTCTTATGCCCAAATCGTTTCTCTTTCACCAACTTTGGTCGATTCCCAGGTTGTTCCTCTTACTTCTCAGGTTTCTGTTCCACCTAAGCCAATCATTGCAATTCCACCAACTAAATCAATCTTTGTTTCTTGCTTAGCTGCGGATACAACAGTGGTTGATATAGATTTTTTCATTAAATCAAAGTTGAATTGTTCCTTGCATCTTTCGGTTCATAACTTCAAATATTCAAATGTAAGATCGATTACTTCTTTTAGATTAACAGTTCCTGAAAATTTATTTGATTCTACAGTTGATGTAAACTTTTGGCCGGCAAACACAATTGTACGCGAATTTGAATGTAAAAGCAATCCAAGACCGGTAAATGTTGGACATTTGCCGCGTCCCAGAAATAGCCCTGAATCTCTCCAAAAAAACTATTAATAGACCGCAAGTCTAAATTAGAGCTTGTGTACCAAAATGTCAGGGGTCTTAACTCCAAACTTTCCGACATTTTCATAAACAGTTTTGATTTTGAATATAACATTATAAATTTTACAGAGACTTGGCTTCGCTCTAATATCTTAAATTCTGAAATAATGTGCAATAAATATCAAATTTTTCGTAACGATCGTCATAATAAGATCGGTGGTGGTGTTTTGATAGCTGTTAAAAACTTGCTTGCATCTGAAGAATTGACAATTCTTGACACCAGTGACATTGAGTTCATTTGTGTTGCAGTTAAATTAAATAATAGTATTATTTATGTTACCTGCTCTTACATTCCTCCTAAATGTGACTTAACAATGTATTTAAAACACTTACACGCCATCGAAAAAGTTCATAATTTGTTAAAAAAATAAAGACGTTCTTATTGTGCTGGGTGATTTTAACCTACCTTTTGTGACTTGGAGATCGTCTGACGATTCTTCATTTCTAACTCCTGTTTCCAATACTGATTGGATAAATGATTTCTTAGATAAGCTGTCTGATCTGTGTCTTCAACAAGTCAATGATATTTTAAATATAAACCACAGAACCCTAGACCTTGTAAAGGGTCCGCCAAATAACTTTTTTTTTTTGAAAATTCTATAAAAAAGAATTACTGGATATTTTCTAAAATTTCTTTTTTTATTTGAAAGTACAATCCTTCGGGTTAATAATGGAAAATAATTTCATTCAAATGGCTGCCTCGGCTGGCCATGCAGTAGCCTACACGATCGGTCCAATTTTTAAGCACATTATCGATTGTGTGCAGCTGTATTTCACCAATGGTTTCTCGAATATTGTCCTTTAAAGCGTCAATTGTTTCTGGCTTGTCGGTGTAACATTTATCTTTAAAGGCACCCCACAAATAATAGTCCAACGGTGTCAAATCGCAGGTCCGAAGTGGCCAAACGACATCAGCTCTGCGGCTGATAATGCGATCTTCAAAAACAGGACGTAAAACATCGAGTGTAGCTTCGGCTGTGTGGCACGTAGCGCCATCCTGTTGAAACCAAATGTTGCCAATATCCTCCTCTTCAATTTTTGTGAACAAAAATTCGTTCAACATGGCCCGATAACGATCGCCATTGACTGTAACGGCCACTCCTTGCTCATTTTCGAAGAAAAATGGCCCAATTATGCCTCTAGACAAAAATCCGCATCAAACAGTGGCTTTTCAATGTTTGCGTGCGGGTTTTCTGTGCCCCAAATGCGACAATTTTGCTTGTTTACATACCCGCCAAGATCAAAATGAGCTTCATCTGAAAATATTATTTTTTTTTTTTTGGCAAAATCGGCATCTTCTGTAAGTCGATCGCAGGCCCACTTAGCGAAGCGAAAACGCATTGGATGGTCAGTTGGCTTCAACTCCTAAGCCAATTGGACTTTGTATGGCGTCATACCAAGGTCTTTATGCAAAATTCGTCTCACTGATGTCTCCGAAATGTTCAATCGTTGAGAGCGACGGTGAATTGATGTTGATGGCGCTTCACGCACACTTTCTGCCACAGCAGCAATATTCTCGGGTGTACGCACTGCTTTTGGCTTTTCACGCTTTGGTTTATCGATGAGGATGCCAGTTTCTTTCACTTTTTTCACAAGATAACGAACATACGGATCTGACGGTGCTTCTCTTCTTCCAAAATCCGTACGCAATTTTCGCACACATTCTGCAACATTACCATGATTTTCAAAGTAATGTCGCAATATTTCCCAGCGTTGTTCAAGCTTATACACAACCATATTCGTTCAGCGGAAGGATAAAACTAATTATCTGTCGAATCAGACATGAACTAAGTGTTACCATTCACGAAATAAGCACTAGCTGGAAAAAAACGTTAGATGGCGGACCCTGTATGTACCCTAGATGTACATCATCCAACTCTTGAAATAACAGTTTTACTCCCCCACGAAAAAGAAGATAGAGTAACTGCTGATGCGCGAAATAAAAAAGTTTATAATTTTAAGAAAACGGACTATGTAAAACTTATTTCCTTACTTTCGCAGACTGATTGGTCTCCAATTTTAACTAGCGGAACATCATATTCATATTATGACGTCGAATATTCTGTACAGTTTTTCAATGATACTCTGCAAAGGTGTTTCTTATTGTCCGTCCCAAAAAAAAGGTGTTTCTCCAATCCTTTAAATTCATCCTGGCTAACAAATGATCTAAAGGCACTTAAAAATTTAAAAAATCGTTTATTTAAAAAATATAAAATATCTGGTTCTAGTTTAGACTTTGCTTCCTATTCTTCTTGTCGTTATAGATATCAACTATTAAATAAACAATGCTATTCTGCTTATATAATTAACATAAAATCTCAATTTAAAGATGATCCAAAACTTTTCTATAGTTTTGTTAACTCAAAACGTAAAGCCTCCAGCTTTCCACCCCTTATGAAATTCAATCAGGAAGAATCATCTTGTGACAATGTACTCCTATATACCTTTTAATACTAGCACGGTGTATCCTTTTCTCCCGTCAGTTAACTCTTTTAAAATTCCTGTAATAGACCCAAATAATGTTATGTGTTATCTTCGACATGTAAAATCTTCTTTTACGACCGGCCCTGATAAAATTCCAAGCTGTATTTTAAAGCAATGTGCTACAAACCTGTGTACTCCTCTAGTCAACATTTTTAATATTTCCTTGCATAGTGGTTATTTTCCTAATATATGGAAGGATTCTTATATTATACCCCTTCATAAATCTGGCTCCAAGATAGATGTTTCTAACTATCGAGGTATTGCAAAATTAAGTGCAATCCCTAAGTTATTTTAGAAAATCATAACTGATTAATTAACCTACACCGTGTCTTCCACCATTTCTGTCTCTCAACATGGTTTTCTGAAGGGTAGGTCCACTACAACAAACCTCTTAGAGTTTACTACGCGTGTTATTAATGGTTTTACTTTGGGACTGCAGACTGATGTTATTTATACGGACTTTAGCAAAGCTTTCGACAGTGTTAATCATAATCTTCTTTTGAAAAAACTCCACCTTATTGGGTTTACTGTCACATTATTAAATTGGATAAATTCGTATTTATCTAGACGTACTCAAAAAGGTTTATATAAGAATAGCTGATATACCCGGTGTTACTCGAGAGTCTGTTCTATAAACATTTTAATATACACTTTTCGATTAAATGTTTTTGTAAATTTTGGAATTTTCTAAAAACGAGTTGAATTTAAGTTTGAGACCACTATAAAAATAATAGTTAAAAAATTTACCAAGCTTTTTTAACGAAGAAATAATTTTATCACTGTTTTTTCACAATCAAAAACTGTTTTTTAGTTCTAAACTGAATTAACTGGTTTCTGGTAAGCATGTTACTTGCACTTCTCTAATGAAAATCAAATTTATAAAAATCTTCCTAAAATTTTTTAGTAGTTTTTCCAGTTGGAAAATAACAATTGGATTGTCTCTAAATTAAAAAATAATATAAATTGAGTCTGATAGTTGATGCAATTTCTTAAATCTTTTGAATTCCTATTTTATACGAAAAATTGTACAGTCGTTTTTTAATGTAAATTAGCAAAAAGGTGTAAGTTAAGAAAGCAGTCGCTTTTTAATTTTTATTACAGTATATACAGTAACCTGTAACATAACAATATCAACGTTAACAGTTGATCGGCAAAAAAAGTAAGTAGATTACTATAAGGAAGATTTTATATAAACTAAAATGTTTATAATTGCTCTAGACACACAACTTCATTCTTAGAGATAAATGAGGACGGTCAAATTATATAGAGAATTTTAAAACAAAACTCAGTTTTATTAAAAGTCTGGTATGAAAAAATAGATTTTAAGCCATAACTTTTGATTGGAAAGAGATATTGGGGTAATTTTTTCACATAAATTATTTTTGAGACTTGACTTTTTTGCAAAAAATATAAAAACAACATTTTGGAAAAAATAAATTTCGCGAAAAAATCAAATCCTTGTTTTGATGACAAAAACAGTAAAATAAATTTTGCGCTCAGCTGGAAGAATTTTTGCAAATAAATGCTATATCATATGAAAGGTGCAATTTTTAATTGATTTCATTTTTACAACAACAACAATTTTTGAGTCATTTTTTTAGTAAAAAGTCATTATTTTGGACCTTTTTTGATATAATCATACAACATATATACACTGACTTAACGGTACAGTTGAACCTATTTTTGTGAAGTGATTTTATTGAACTTTTGAACAAAAAAAATTTGAATGAAATATAGTAATGGACAGCGGAGATATTTGCATCAAAAGATCAAACTTTGATTTTCATGTCGTTTTTTCTCATTCTTAGGCAACGATGTTTTATAAAAAAGTCGTTGTACTGAAAATTTCTCCAATTTTGAAGATATTTGAATGTTTTTCATGTCAAAATAACAGAACTTTTTTAAAATTAAATACACAAAAATCTCCGATTGTAAAAAGTTTTATAATAACAAAATTATCGTTAGTTGAAAAATATCACGGGGGCGTGGCAAAAACTAAGTATGTAACATTTTAAGTTGGGATGCACTTAATATGTATACATAGTTTGAGCAAAATCCGTTGAGCCGTTAAGATTTGTATAAAGGTCAAACAAACAAACAAACAGAAAATGAGTTTTATTACTTTAGATTCTCTTTCAAAAAGTATTTCGGTCACTCTGGTAGTCATCTTGGACCGGTTTTGTTTTTACTGTTCATTAATCATCTTCCTTTGGTAATAAAACACTGTAACTTCTTAATGTACGCTGACGATGTGAAATTTTTTCTTTGTTACAAATCACCCGAAGAACGACATCTTTTACAACCAGATCTAAATAGACTTGTGGACTAGTGTAGCTTAAATATATTAAATCTCAACATAAAAAAATGTAAGCAAATGATATTCTCGCGAAGATCTGCTAATAGCATAAATTACAATATAAATAACACTTACTTAGAAATAGTTTCCAGTTTTCTCGATCTTGGTGTTATTATGGATTCAAAACTTCGCTTCAATCTCCACGTTAATATGGTTATAAATAAGGCAAGAGGAGTCCTTGGTTTCATTAAAAGATGGGCTAAAGAATTCAGTGATCCCTTTACTACTAAATTATTATATACCTCTCTCGTTAGGCCAATTCTTGAATATGCATCAGTTGTATGGAACCCACAATATAATGTCTACATCGACGCCATAGAATCCGTTCAAAAACAGTTTTTACTTTTTGCTTTACGTCATAGTCGTTGGAATCCCAATATTATGCTTCCATCGTATGAAATTCGCCTTAAGATTATGTTACTACCTTCCCTAAGAAGCAGAAGAATGATGCTTAATGTCATGTTTCTGTATAAATTACTTCGTGGCGAGATTAGTTCGGAATATCTCATCTCAGCTCTAAAATCCCAAGGAGAGGAACTAGACATTTTCTGTTTTTCAAGTTGAGTCAGTGCAGTTCTAATTACGCTCTTCATGAACCTTTACGATGTATGTGCAGTGATTTCAATGATAACTTCAACATGATTAATTTTTCTGATTCCGTAGACGTCTTAAAACGGAAAATTATATCACATTTAAATAATTAAATCAATTTAACTTCATCCCATTATACCTAATGCAGTTTTATAACAATGTAATATTGGTATTTGATATTGTTCTGTTTCTCTTTTTTGTCTCGATATTATGTTTTATAAAGTAAGCACCATCAAATATGAATCGTTTTTAAAACTTACTTTTTAGTTATTCAATATTTTAATTTTAAATCGAATTGTGATTTACGTGCTCACGTGGCTTCCTGATTTGAAATTAGACTGAACTCACACTATCACCTGGATTGGTGTGCCAGAGTATATCTCTTTTTCACACAAATTTATGCCTGGGTTGGCCCAAATGCATATCCAACTACTTGGGATTTTGATTTGGCGGATATGAGATTTATCTCATTTCCACGTAGGTCCTTGGGTTGGACAGTAAAAAGCCAATTAATGTGCTTAGTGGAAAATCCTAATTGCCAATAGGGGGTATGTTTAGTACGTAGGTGCATTCTGTCTGTCCCAGCTGATCCGGGCAGGATCTAGAATGTAAATCGTGCATGCGTAAAGGTCGGGTATACGTATCTTTGGAAGATTCATACCTCCGGGCGAATCAAAAAAAAAAAAAAAAAAAGAGTCCCTCTAACTTTTGAGTTGGTGTCCGGTTGACTTTTTTTTCTCCATACAGATCCGGTTTATTGTCCAATGTATTGTTTGGATTTATGTCGAGTTATACGTACTTATATTCTTATTAAAAAATTAGCCCTTTCAAATTCGTACAAAGTTTTGTTTTATATAAATGGACTTCGCTTCAAAAATTCAAAAATTTTTAAATTGTTTCCAAAAAAAAATTATTCACATAATTTGCTACAATTAAAAAATAATGTTTCTTTTTCCAATCTTGTATTGTTTCTGTATTGAAAATGGTGAATTCTTAGCACTTAAATAAAAATTAAAAATGTTTATTTAGAAACCTTAAAAATATATGTTTTAAATTTTTTTTATGATTTATTTAAAGAATTTTAAGAAATTAGAATTTTTGCTTTTAATAATTATATATAAATTTTGTTTTTATGCCTTTGAAAGCCATCCCCATCTTCATCCCCGTAGCTTATCACCATACAAATTGATGTCATCAAAATAATAAAACCTTCATAACTTTGAATAGACCAAAATACAGCTTTGGGCTTATTTTAACTACGGCCAAACCGAAGATAACTCCTCCGAAAAAACTCCTTGCTTGTAACATTTTTTATTAAGGTCATAAGAAAAGGTGAGACAACCAAATGAGATTGTTAGAAAACTTTAAGAAAATAAAAATGCACCCAAAAAAAAAACACAAAATTCAAGCCCTACTAACCAACAGTCTTGAAAAGTGAAATGAAAGCTTGTCAGGACACAGATAATAAGAGTATTTCCCGTTTATAATGTTGACTGCATCTCACTCTGAATTGAGAAATTCTTTAGATAAGCGCTGAAATATCCTCGTGTAACGGTGATGAGTTCATTATTTCGAAGTAGGTTAGATGGAAGATTAAGGCACGCCCGCGTATGTACGTTGAATGGCCAAATTTGAATAGGGCACTGTGCGTTTTTTTTTTCTTTTGGCTGCTTTCCTGTGTTTTATGAACATGAGGGATATAATTTTTTTTCTCTTAACAAACTAAATAAATGCGCTTACTTTTGGTAAGGTAGTTTAAACTTTATTTCTGCAGATAAAAAACTAATACAGATTAACGCACGTACATATTTAATGCAATATTTTTAATCGTTTACACATCCGATTTTAAACTACAACCTTTTCAATTGCAGTTTCGAAAAAAAACAATTTAATTTCATTAAAAATCGATTGAAATTCAGAAATTTCACTTAAAATTCAGAATAGATCGCTTGCAATTCTTTATGTCTCCTGATAACATTGATATCTCTCCTTAATTTCAATAAATCGTTTTTGAGTTTAAGTTATCTACTCTGAATTTCAAATAGAATGAAATGCAAGTTCTGACTTTCAATTCATCTTATCTGAATTTTTATTGATTTATGCTGAGTTTCAAATAAAGTTTCTAAATTTCTTTTTTTTAATTTCAAATGGAATTTCAATTGATCTATTCTGATTTTCAAATGAAATTTTGAAATTTTAACTGTTCTTTTCTGAATTTCATTCTGAGTTTAAGTTATCTAGTCTGAATTTCAAAAAGAATGAAATGCAAGTTCTGAATTTCAATTCATCGTATTTGAATTTTTATTGATTTACGCTGAGTTCAAATAAAATTTCTAAATTTCTTTTTTTTTTAATTTCAAATGGAATTCAATTGATCTATTCTAATTTTCAAATTAAATTTTGGCATTTTAACTGATCTCTTCTGCATTTCATTCTGAGCTTAAGTTATCTACTCTGAATTTCAAATAGAATGAAATGCAAGTTCTGACTTTCAATTCATCTTATCTGAATTTTTATTGATTTATGCTGAGTTTCAAATAAAAGTTCTAAATTTCTTTTTTTTTAATTTCGAATGGAATTTCAATTGATCTATTCTGATTTTCAAATGAAATTTTGAAATTTTAACTGATCTCTTCTGAATTTCATTCTGAGTTTAAGTTTTCTACTCTGAATTTCAAATAGAATGAAATGCAAGTTTTGACTTTCAATTCATCTTATCTGAATTTTTATTGATTTATGCTGAGTTTCAAATAAAGTTTCTAAATTTCTTTTTTTTTAATTTCAAATAGAATTTCAATTGATCTATTCTGATTTTCAAATGAAATTTTGAAATTTTAACTGATCTCTTCTGAATTTCATTCTGAGTTTAAGTTATCTACTCTGAATTTCAAATAGAATGAAATGCAAGTTCTGACTTTCAATTCATCTTATCTGAATTTTTATTGATTTATGCTGAGTTTCAAATAAAATTTCTAAATTTCTTTTTTTTTAATTTCAAATGGATTTTCAATTGATATTCTGATTTTCAAATGAAATTTTGAAATTTTAACTGATCTCTTCTGAATTTCATTCTGAGTTTAAGTTATCTACTCTGAATTTCAAATAGAATGAAATGCTAGTTCCGACTTTCAATTCATCTTATCTGAATTTTTATTGATTTACGCTGAGTTCAAATAAAATTTCTAAATTTCTTTTTTTTTTAATTTCAAATGGAATTCAATTGATCTATTCTAATTTTCAAATTAAATTTTGGCATTTTAACTGATCTCTTCTTAATTTCATATGGAATTTCTGAATTTCGATTGATATTTTTTGAATTCAAAATAGAATTTTTGAATTTCAATATATCTTTTCTGAATTTCGAATAAAATTTCCATTGATATTTTCTGAATTTCAACTGAACATGCCCGAATTACAATCGGAAATGGTGTAGATATTTATACTAATTTTTCACAATATGCAAAGCTTTTTTTTTTTAAATACAAAAATATGTGTATTTATGTGGTAATCTTAATTGTTATACAATTTGACTTTTTAAATCACTTAAAATTTCAAATAAATGTAGTAGAGGAAGATAATATTAAAGTGAGTTTATAATAATTAATATTATAAGAAAATTGTAGAGATAGTTTTGTATTAAAATATATTATAATTTTTTTAACTTTATAGTAAATTTTTTGACGTTAGTATAAGCTATTATTTAAAAAGTAGATAAATAGATTAATTGATTAAGTAAAGATATTAAAGTTGGAAAGTGTTAAACATTTTTAAGTGCACGTGGAATTGGCTAGATTGAATAACGTTTTTTGTGCTAATTGGTAGTGAAGTTCATTGCTGGTGTAGGCTTGTGTTTGATTTTCTATTATATATGTGGTATTGAGAGTATAGTGTTTTTATAGTGTTTATTTGATTCTGTATCAGAAAAAGCGAGTGCTAAAAGATGATGATTTAGACATTTTAAAGTTGCATTTAAAAATAAGCTATATCTTTAAAAACTGGACTAAAGTCAATATTTTTTGAGATGAGGACAGACTCGGAGAGCTAACAAAGTTTTCTTTCAAACAATATGTCTTCTGTTTAATAGCTTAGTTTTGCACGAAGGTTAAGTTGTGTCCGTTGGTTCTGAAATTGTCTGAGGTTTATTCAGGAACAGTCTTTGTTTCAGTTATTCCCATAAACAGAAGTCAGGGGTCTTGAGACCTGGGCATCGCGGCGGCCAAAACACTGCAAATCTTCTCCAAACTTTTCAAATCATGAATCGAAAAAGCTCATTAATGCAAAGTCGAAATCGAAGGCATTTAGAAGATATAATTCATAATCTAAAATAACCTCCAAAATGCGTTATTTTTATAAGTTATAAATAATCTAAAAATTTTAAGAATCAAAGAAACCTCTAGCCTCTTGGCTAGGAGTCTAAGGTTTAGAGAACAAACATCCAACAGGAGCTAAAACAAACGTTTTAGGTATTAGTTCCTCAATTCTACACGTCATCAACGCCCTATTTTGTACATTTCAATAACGAATTCATAGTGCCAGTGATGGTTAGGTATAGTTGATAGATCATTTACATTTGCTAGTCGAAATTTAAGAGACCCGTCTTAAATATGTGCTGAAAACACCACAGTCACAATGAAATTCCCTAAAGAGCCAAGGCACAATAGTCACCCGGTAAAGGCTCCACAACACAACCGACATCAGGTCCAAAGTCCACAAGAATTTTTATAATTGGCTTTGACACATTTTGACACAAAAATTTTTATTTGGACTTCGTTTAATAACACAGCTCCACAAAAATAAAACTATAGTGAATACTGTTCTGAGTAGGTATGCGGCTAATTAATTACACCAGTATCGCCTGTGGCCGAAATTCGACCAAATTTCTGAAATTTCAATAGTTTTTCCTCATTCTGAGGCATTGACCTTGCCTTAAGAAAATATACTGTACTAAGGAAATCTTAAGTTTCAATACAAAAATACGTTTTACTGAGAAAAATTAGTTTTCAAGATATCGTCATAACTTTGATGTTAAAATAAAGGTCGTTTTTCAGAATTTACTCAGCCCTATTCCAGAATCCGTCGTAATGAATTTTCGAACGTAAAGCTACGCTAAGAATACGACAAATTAGCTAATCCAAAATCCGAACGAAACTTCACCTTTTCGAACTTACTTTCGGGAGTTCGAAAACAACTGGTTTCAACAGCAGACAAATAAATAAAAAGAAAAATTTTAAAACTGTAGTGTTTTTGATCAACATTGTATTTTTTAGCTGTGATTTTTAATGGATTTCATTGCAATTGCAATTTTCCCAAAATAAAAGGAAGATTTCTCAGATAGAGAATCTATGAAAATTCGTCGAAGAATATTGCGAGATTCCATCAACCCTTTAGAAATGGATTACGAAACGTAGGAAATGCACTAAATAAATTTCAACTAACATATTCACAGGTTTAAATGAAAATAATTTAACTTTATTAACCAAAAATTAATTAGAAGTTTTATTTTACGACTTAAGTCTTTAAAAATTTAATTGTTTTCTTTTGTCGTAAACAAATCCGTCGAGGCAAGGCTTTCGTGAAAAAATCCGAAAAACAGCTGTCAAAAGTTGATACCTTCGGAATGTGTAGTTGCAATGCTACGAATGTAAGAATGTTCGAATTCAATTCGGATTGTAAAATACTTCATTACGAATCCGAAAGAAAATTTACATGTCACACATGTTACATAAATAAATGCTTATTGTAGGGTATCCGTAAGAGATAGCGAAAAAGGTTTTTTGTACATTGTATTAATGTCTAAAATTTTCTCTTACGCCATGTTCTTCCATTTCTCATAGTTTAGGTTTTATTATTTCATATTCGCTCATATTTTAGGTCAAAGGTCACAAAAATATTCGGGAACTTCTTCTCCCTACTCTAATTAATTTAAGAAAAGTTATCAAAATCGGTTCAGAAACACGGAAGAACCGCTTCTCCTACGTCTATTTCTATATGTAAAGAAATGGCTTAAAAATAGATTTGTGTGTATAACTTTGAAGTAGTTTGAAATATTATAAAATTTTAGACAGAAATTATTTTTGAAGCTGTAGAACTTTGTAAAAAATGTAAAAACAACATTTTGAAAAAATAAATTTTCATCAAAAAAGTCATAGGGGTAGCTAATGAATTTCAATGATAGAAACTGTTTATTGAATTATGTGTCAAAATGAGGCAATTGTTGCAAATAAATGAAATGTCAAATGAAAGAGTGTGAAAAAAGAAAATGTAATAAGAAAAAAAATTACAACAAAAAAACGTTTGTCTTATTTTTTGAGCAAAACCTTAATGTTTTAGAGGTTTCTTAAAACAATATAAAACATTGAATTGATCAGATAACGGGTAATCTTTTCTTATTTTTCCAAAGCCATTTAATTGATCTTTCAGACAAAGAAAATTTGTTGAAAATCGATTGAAAAATGGCTGAGATATTTGCTTGTAAAGTCAAAACTTGAAATTTCAATAGTTTTTTTCTCATTCTGAGGCGATGGCCTTGCTTCAAGGAAATACGTTGTACTGAAAAGATATAAATTTTTCGAGATATCTAAATTATTTTAGTGTCATTTTTAGTGGATTTTTTTAACATACTATCCGTGGAAAATATTACCAAGAAAGCTTTACTATACCATTATATTCCTCAACCAAGGACTTTTCATACAAAAATGCGTTGTACTGAGAACATCTATAGTTTTCGAGATATCGCTATAGTTTGTTTGACTTTACTAATTGTAAGAAATTTCACTATCACAATATATATTCACTCTTGTTGTATAAAAAATGCTTATTGTAGGGTATCCGTAAGAGATGGCGCAAAATGTCGGAAGTATTTTTTGCACACCTTATCAATGTCTTAAATTCCCTCTTACATAATATTCTTCCATCTGTTACAGTTTAGCTTTTAGTTAATAAATGCTCTTTTTACGCTCATGTTTCAGGTCGAAGGTCACCACTCTAAAATGTAATCAAACTGTGCAGCCAGATCTTTCATCTGATACCTCATTCACCATTCTACCTCTTCCTAGCCCTGAAATTCCTTACTAAAAAATAATACAAACTTTCAACGTTAATATTTCGGGTCAGAGATCATAAATTTAAAATCTAAAATGATCTGCACAAAAAGGGCGCAGTACCTTTCGAATAATATAAGTTTATTTGCCCTTGTTCAAAATTAATATCGAAAAAGTGTACGACAACATTTGATGTTTGCCTATTAATATATAAGATTTGTTTATATTTTACGTAAAATAAATTTTTTAACATAGCCATGAAAATTCTGGATCGGCTCTTGTTTTCGAGATATGTATGAAAAAGTGAATGAGCTGAGTTTTTAGTGGTATTCCAGAGCATAATGCTAAATATTTCTTTTTGCACCAAATATTCTATTTCACTTATGGATATTAACCCTTTCAGACCTGCCACTAAGCTACTGAGAATTTTTTTTATGATTTTTCGAGTAAATGGTCTTTGTATGATATGAAAACATATTCAATACCAAAGTTTTGATATGTCCTTCAAGGTTTTTTAAGAACCGAAGGTAGTACTTAAAAACATTGTTTTTGCACCATATAACCTCAAATCGTTTAAGTTTTTAAAATATATTCTTTTTGAAGGTTTTTCCAGTAGTTTTTCCTTCGCAAACATTCAAATTATTGTATTATACATACATACATTATTTTTTTCTTATTTCAACATTACTGTGATATTATCAGGCGCGGATCCACGGGGGGTGAAAAGAGAGAAATTCCCCCAAGATCTCAAATTTCTTAAAAAAAAATAATTTTAATATACATATTTTTCTAAGGTAAACCATAACCAAATAGGACTTTCTAGGTTTAATCTAGCCGTGCGCAACCGCTTTATTAATTTCTAGTTGTGTTCCTAGCTAGCTCACATAATATATCGCTGCCTTCGTTACGTTGAATAATCATTCTCCACTTTACTCTTTCTTTGTCGAACATTGAAAAAATATTGCTGTTTCGTCTAACTGAACGAAAAAATATGAATGCAGTAACAATGATTCTATTATAAATTGTATAAATTAAGCTAATGAAGTGTGTACAGAAGGCCGGTTTCCGATTTTATACGGAAAAAGTAGCCTTGTAATGAACTGGCTCAGAGGGAATCGAAAGATATAAAGCTATACATTAACGCACCAAAATTTTGCGAGAATAGAGCAAAAAAAGGATATTTTTTAAACGATTTTTCAAAAAATTTGTAATGAATGGAATAGAAAAACATCAGTGTAATAATGTACAATAGAAACTTTCAACACAATTTTTTCCCATTATCCGACTGCGGAAGGTGGTTTAAAGCACCATATTTTTGAAAATGAATTTTATTGCAATAATAATGAGAACAGTCAATAAATATAACTTTAGAAATCATCTGTACAAAAGTTGATCTCGATATGTCAACATCTTCCTAATTCAAAATGTCCGTTTAATATGATTAAATATTGTAGTCGATTTCAATAGATTTATGATCGCTGATTCCGACTATCAACCGATTATATCTTTATTCGATGTTGAGGTATATAATGTTCAATGAAAAAAAGTCGAGTCTTTAGGCATATTTGAATAATTGTTATATTACGGTAAAATCCTACTATTTAAAAATGAAATTTTATAAATTTGCTATTTCAATTTATTTTATCAGGATTTTCTATCTTTTTCAAAATATTTGAATATGAATCTTTTTATGAATATTTTTACAATTTTAAATAAATTCATATTTGATTTTCAGGTAAACTTCACGAATATCCTATTATCAGTTGATTTGGCTCATACTAAATAAGATATTACGTTTTTGAATAATTATGAATAAGTATCTAGCATTTAAGCTAATAAACTTTGCAATATAATTCTTCTGTATAATTTATGTCATCTTGGAGGACATTTTAAAGCAGGAAGATGTGATCATAAAAGGACGACATTTTGTGTAGCTCCATTTCATTTTTGTACTAACCGAACCAGCCCTTAAGATTTTTCATGAAATAATTTTTTAAATCTAATGTTTTTAAGAAATTACTGGGGAAGACAGAGGTAATCAGATCGAAACAAAAACTGTAGTTAACATTTATGTTACAATATCCTTTGAATGAGCCTTAAGCCAAATCAATACTATGCACTTTTGAAATTCGCTTTGGCTTAATGTCCAGCAACCATATACATTAGACCGTCCCATTTTTTTTACTTTTTCCAAAAGTTCCCGGGACACGTTGATTTCTGATTCTACTCTTAAAAACATGACTTTTGGTATATAACACTTTAATATTAACTAACGGTAAATAGTCGTGCAAACGGCTTAAAGGCTTTTTGGCTAAAAATTAATTTTGTCGAAAAAACTAGAAATTTCTTCTTCAGTATTTTGCATATAACTACGAAACTAATAAAAAATTTCTATCAATTTATACTTATTTAAAAGCTAATAAAATTTTCCATCTAATGCTGTAAGAAAAATTGCATTTTGTTCAGTACATTTTTTCAAAAAACTCTACAAAGTGAAATTTTCAATGAGAAAGAAGTTTTTGATTATGTAAATTTCGTATTTTGAGGAATTGTACTGCAAAAATTTTGATGTATAATTCGAAGATGTATAATACGGTATTTTTTCAAAAAAGCAACACAACTGCACAGTGAATTTTTTCGAAAAAATTCAATTTTCATATACATATATTACATCAATCTAATGCCATGTGCTTAGGGTTAATGCAAGGACAGAATATAAAAAGCGCACAGAGAGTAACATCAAAAATGTCGAAATACCTATTTCGTTTTCACGTATTTGCAATTGATCAGAAAAAAGTTTTGCCTTTTCTTTCTGAGGAAAAGTATAATTTTCTTTCTGTCGGTTTGGTGTTACTTCATATTAGCTATTCATATTCATACGACATAGCTTTGAATCCAAAGTATGTGGTCGGAAAATTTTAAAAAATAGGAAACTAGAATTTCACTATGAATGGAATAACACACCGTAAAATATGTAGTATGATAAAAAACAAAGCCTTAATTTTAAGCTTTGAAATAATTACATGTGTGAATTTAAAAATATGTAAAAAATACTAATAAATATTATTTTACTTCAAATAAAGAACACAAAAAAGATTTACAAAAAATATGCAAAATAAGTTTTCAGAAATTTTTCGCACCCCCCAAAATTTCTCTCTGGAGCCACTGATATTATTCTATAGATGTATCATATAGATGTATATAATTAACACAAATCTCTGTAAATTTTATTTAGAAATATCAATTTTTAATATGTTTCCCTACTTTAAAAAAAAAACTCATTTATTTATTCATAATCTTTTTTAGTTAAAAAGTGTCCACTTTGCTAAAAATGCGCTTTTAGAATTTTAGTAAATGAAAAAACATCTAACCAATTCTTAAATGTGTTTCAAGAATTTCTTGAAAATTAAAGAAACGTCAAAACGAACAGCTACACAATATGAGAGGCAAACATAAGCAATAATCAGTTCAATCGATACATCCCAGTGGTAAATGGACACATGTCGTAACCAATTATTTCTTAAATACAATGTGGGGCGGGCCTCCGAAGTTTATTTACAATTCTCAATAACATTTGTTAGGACATTGCCGCTAAAACACTGATGACATTTACCTTACACAGTAAGCGACGATGGAAGTAGGTATGCACAAGATAGAAGAGAACAAAAATATGACGCACAAAATTGAAGAGAACACAAATAAATTTAACGAAAATCCTCTCTACGCCAAATACACAACTAAAACGAAAGAGAACTTCCCGAAAAGAAGCAAACAAATGCAAATAAAACCACAAATTATTTCCACAATAATTTTTACAATTTAATGAAAGAAGTTATTACCTTTTATCCAGCACTTCAAAGTTAATGTTCAATAATACTTTGTTATTTTATGCATAATTCTTTGTTCTGGTTTAAACACAAAGAATAATGGTTTTCACAAACACAATTCACTGCGAAACTTCCTGTTTGAAAACACGATGTTACTACACAGACGAATAGAGTCAAACTGTTGTTTGAAGAATAAAAATAAAATAATGTGAGCACAAACAAGAAGTGCACTCT
This sequence comes from Dichetophora obliterata, assembly GCA_963920525.1. Lineage (NCBI taxonomy): Eukaryota > Metazoa > Arthropoda > Insecta > Diptera > Sciomyzidae > Dichetophora > Dichetophora obliterata. The sequence continues at coordinate 210,109,110 of OY986436.1, read as the reverse complement.
GGTCTAAAAGGGTTAAAGAAGAGATCAATCCAAAAATTTTGAGCCATAGGTCACTAAAATTGGGCTATTACTTTGGTATTTACGACCAAATACATTTTAGGGAAGTTACCATTTTAAATTTTTTATAATTTTATAAAAATGTAAAAAGTGAAAAGATGCGTAAAACGTGAATTGTTAGTTTTACGCTATAAGTTCTGAACCCTTCAGGAACACACCTTCATTTTATATTGTTGGAAAGAAAATGGAAAGTAAAAAAATTAAAATTAGGAAAATTATTGCTAGCATGGTATTAAACATTAAACTATTTTTCCCTTAAAATAGACAAAGTAACCTTTCTAATTATACCCTATTAAAGCAAATCAAATTCAAATTGGTTGAACTGCGTTGTCTCAAAATAGACCCTATTTTGGCATTCGTATGGCTGTGGCTCCTCAAAAAAAAATTCTTAAAATCTCATGCTTCGGATTTGCTTTTCTAAACAATAAACCAAACTAATAATTTGAATTTGAGCCAAATCGGAGTTTGTCAGTGCAACTGATATTACACTTCAATGTGAAATGGGCGATGTTAACTATTTTTCCTTAAAATAGACAAAATAACCTTTCTAATTATACCCTATTAAAGCAAATCAAATTCAAATTGGTTGAACTGCGTTGTCTCAAAATAGACCCTATTTTGGCATTCGTATGGCTGTGGATCCTCAAAAAAAATTCTTAAAATCTCAAACTTCGGATTTGCTTTTCTAAACAATAAACCAAACTAATAATTTGAATTTGAGCCAAATCGGAGTTGGTCAGTGCAACTGATATTACACTTCAATGTGAAATGGGCGATGTATACTTGGAAAAATTTGAAAAACGGTATAAAGACTCAGAGTACAATATTTGTCAAAAACGAATGGAAAGAGTGCCGACCTCCCATGCAAAGTGACTGCCTGGCAACTCATTTTGTAAAAAATCCAAATGCGCAGCAGTGTTGAATTTTGGCTAAAGTATGAAAGGTCCAATTAGCGAATTACCAATAACACCAGCCCACACGTTTAAACTAAAACGATGTTGAAATGATGGCTGCTTCTTTTCGCAAGGATTATTTGAGCCCATTAGTGGAGTTTCCAAACGCGTTAACGACGATTTTCAATATCGTTAGTTAGCGAAAACTGTCATTTACTATGAACGTAGCACGCACAATAACCGATAACAACAACGATTATTATCGTTAAATTTTTGGAATTCCACTACAGGTATGAAGATTGTGGATATTTGTAATACCATCTCGAATAAACTGCGATTCATCTGTCCATAGGATGATAACACCTGAACAGATATTGTGTGATTGGGATGCAGATTTTCTGCGTGCAAAACCCTTGCAACTTGTCAAAGTGATGTATGTATCAGCCCGATTCTGAATAATTTTTCAGGGGGAATCGAAAAAGGGAGTTTTCATTTTTAAGATAAAGTTCAAAAACATTTTGAAATTTTTAATGCAGAGTTGTTCATAAACCGTCAATATTCATGAGGGATGTTCACAATATGGTGCAAATGGTATTGCATCATGTTACAAAAAACTATAGATAAAGTATTGCGCATGTCCGCCATCTTTGCTGTGACGTAGGTGGTGCTCGTTGATACAACCGTAGTCACAATTTATTCATAAGGTGTAAAGATTTGAAAATGTCAAAAATTTTTTATGAAAACTTGTTTTACTGAAATTAAATAAATATCGTTAATTAAAACACATGTCCAAAATAAAGTAAATACATTTTTAAGTACTTTTTGTGAAAGAAATTGCATATTTTGTAGGAGTGTTTTCTCTCCTTTTTACCCCTTTACACAAAAAGCAGCTACGTTGCTTGATGTGTTTGTCAGAATTTTTACAGTTTTTCTTATTTTCATTTTGCTATCTTCGTCTCCTTTGTTGTTTAATTCTCTCTTTTTGACATTTTATTTTGTATATATTCATCAAGTGTCACATTTGACGAGACCAATGACGAGGTGCGCAGTAAATTTTTTTTCGTTGATCTGGGAATACAGTATCTATAGTTCTTTGTATCATGGTCTTGCATCATAGTATTTGTAAAATGGTAGAACATATTTTTAATCTACACTAACAAAATATACAGGGCTGCATTAACTACACTATTTGAAATATGCAACGCTATAACCCAAAGCTTATATATAAACATATGCAATACTAAATTGACAACTGATAATAAAAAAAAGTATAGGCGAAAAAAACTGATATGGAAGATAAGCAAATAAAAAACAAATTGTGTCTTTGAGTTTTTTTTCGACATAAAAATGATTTAAGCTTAATTTCCAGCAGAAAATAATTTTACTTTTCATCAATCAGCTATGACTTTCATGTTTTGCAACAATTATAGCAAAGTTAAATAAAAAAGACTCTTCACAATTGAAAGGAATTTTTGCAATTTCACAAATTTGTAATCTCAAATACACAAGATTGTGAATTGCCCTATTAAATTTATGCAGATTCTTCGTTACTATAATTAGTCATTTTAAAATACTTTTTAAACTTGTTAAGCTTAATATTAAAACTCAATACAGAACAGTTTACGTTATACAAATAACGTACACTTATTTTATAGCGTTTGCTTTAATGGCAATTTCCATCAAAACAAGATTTTGAAAACGAAATTATGTCGTATTAATTGCGTGCGCTACATCGTGATTGAAGTATATACAGCCAAGTATTTTAAAATATAAAATTACTGTAATGTACATATTATTATTTAGTTATTTTAAATGTCATTATTTATATCATTTAGAAATAGTTACTATCATTAAAGACAAATCATAAAAAAGTATGTTTATTTCTTTAATTAGTAAATTAAAATTTCTTAAAAAAAAATGTATATAGACTATTTTTGAAAAAAAGACATCATTTAAATAGGACGTCCCAGATAAAAATTCTCAAGAATGGAGACTTAGTAAGAGATACTTCAGGGGTGTATCAATTAAAAATAAAAAAAGTAATAAAAAAAGGGCAAATATTCAGATAAACCTACTATTATAAAAAGAAAATTTTAAGATATTAAAAAATTTGACTTTGCGGAGCCATATCTCTATTATGGTATCAACCGACTATTATGGTATCAAAGCAAAGCCTGATTAAAATCCTATCCAGCAACCGTATCACGGTTATCGTGGGCCTAATACTGTGGAGGCTATGATGTAATCTTTGGTAGCAACCACTTAAATAAAATTTTTTAAACACCCTGTAGCTAAGTAGATGCTGTAAATATACTCCCTCCCCTCCCCTCCCATATAATTTTTTGCTATAAATAACCAAAGAAATCACCGCTTAGCGGATTAGCATCTCCAGTCTGGACACTATGTAAGGTACGTTACCCAAATAAGGAAAACCTAACGGGTTTTTCCAATCAGAAGAGAAATTGTTTTATTTTAATTTTTTTTTTTTTTTTTGCAATTTTGTATTTGTATTTATTCAATTCTTTTTTTTTAAACACAAAAAGACAGTATGAAAACGCAAAAAAATATATACACCAGAAGAAGTTATAAAAAGGTCTGTTTTTTCCATATTAGAACTACCATGTCTACATAAGTCCCAATCTATAATGGTTTTAGAAACGTAACATAACAGTCAAAAAATATTAAAATAATAACTCATATTGTTATTCCAATTGTTCTACAGCAATACTTAACACAAATGCTATTCATAGCTTTTTTTTATAAAAAGTTTTTAGAAAAAATACTTATAAAACCAAAAGCTGGCCTATCAAAAATAGTTTTGCTAATTTACTGACCTTTACAGTTGAGAGCTTTCTTTTTAATTTTTTTTTTTCTGGCTGGTAGATTTAGGTGTGGGCATGAGATCGAAAAACGAAAAAAATTTTTCCTTTTTGACAGATTCTTTTAATATTGATAATGGAATATCAAAATCATCTAAGTTGAAAGAATCGTCCGCACTCCTTGAATGTGTTTAATTACTTCGAGCAGCAACATAAGTAGTTGCCAGCTCTATATTTCTTTTGCGAGCAGCAGCAGAAGCAGTTGGCAGCTCAAGATCCTCAAAGCTACCTCCTGGTACTTCAGTAGGTATAGAGAGACGAAATACTATTTTTGGAATACCTTGCGGGTATATTACTCAGAATCAAATTGAATCTTGTTTTTTTTAAATGGTCTTTTGAGGCGATTTGTAAAATTGGTGAACATTTCAATACTCCCTGGTCCCAATGGTGTTCGAAAGAGCGATAGACTAACTTATCAAGTGGCTACAATTCGTGTGTTGTGTTGGATGGTAGGCAGTATAAAGAAATGCTGTGCTTATCAGCTCCGTCAACAAAACAATAGTCCAAATTACTTTTTGCTTCAACAAAGATAAGCAGACAAGGTCCATTATTCTTAAATTTTCCCAAGTGAGCTATGAACTCAATAAAGATTTCTGTCGTCATATAACATTTTGGAGTCAAGTTAACAACAGCGCCATACTCTGGCTTACTCATTTGCAATCTGTCGAATCCATCGCACACTTCATAGCAATGACCGTCGGCTGGTGATAAATGCATATGCGACAGCCCTTTTCATCTATGTTGTAAATGCTTTGAGGTTTATGCATTATGTCAATTTTCTCAGAAACCCTCAAAATGCATCAGAACACAAATTTTAGCGAAGAAAATAGACTAACCGGTTTTTGCAATTTTTAGTTTTCCTTATCGTTGTTTGATTTTGTGCTAAGAAAGTACTGTCATCAGTTTTAATGTTACCTTGTAATTAACCTTCTAATTCAAATAAACGAATTTGAATAAAATTTTCGCAGTTTTCAAAAAGATTACGAATCAATTACAGGCTATATTGAACAAAGGGGCGAGGTTATACCATATAACTTGAATCGTTAATATGGCTTATCTCATGAATTATAAATATATACTGTAGTCTATAGATAACGCACGTATCTGTACTGTTTTTCGCAGTATTGTACTATTTTTTTAGACTCAAAAACTGCGTACAGCTTTTTTTTCCAAAAATACTGTTTATACTGACCTTGTACTGCTTTTTTATTGAAAAAATGTTCAACCCGCTAGACAGGACAATGACAACCCTTAACAAGTGTGAAACCATGTTCAAGGTGAAAATTTAAATAATAATGGCAACCAAAGTAAATTTAGAATTTTAAATCATCTTGATGGCAATAATGTCATCTTGATTTGTCCCCTTTCTTCCTCTCTTGATTATTGTCCTGTCATTCAGATCAATTTCTGAATCTGTCCTAATGAATTTCTGAGTGTAAAGTACACTGCGAATACGACAAATTTTCTAATCCAAATTCCAAACGAAACTTCTTCCCCTTTTCGAATTTACTTTCGGGAATTCGAGAACAACAATAAATATTTTTAGCTGTGATTTTTAATGGATTTCATTGCAATTGCAATTTACGCACAATTAGAGGAGATTTCTCACAAAGAGAATCTATGAAAATTCATCAAAGAATATTGCGAGATTCCATCAACCTGTTGGAAATAGATTACGAAATGTAGGAAATGCAATTAATAAATTTAAACTAACATATTCACGGGTCTAAAAAAAATATTTTCCTTACATTTACCAAAAGTTAATTATAATTTTTATTTTGCGGCCCAGTTCTATAAAAATTCAATTGTTTCCTTTTGTCGTAAACAAATCCGTCGAGGCAAAGCTTCGTAAAAAAATCCGAAAAACAGCTATCGAAAGTTGATGCGTTTGGATTGTGGAATAGCAATGCTACGAATGTTAGAATCCGATGTAACTTGCAGAATACGACATTACGAATCCGAAAGTAAATTTACGCTACGGCGGATTCTGGAATAGGGCTGATTATTCATTCTTGTTCAGAGCGCGCTACTTTGATTTTACTTTCCATTGGTAATTTAAAATAATAAAAAATTAATAAAAGAAGAGTCAACACATTAAACAAAAAACTTCATGAAAAGTATCCATTTTTAGAAAATACTAAGGAATTTTATCATCTACGTCTGGTGGTGACGCTGATATTGCTCGTCATATCAAAACATCAACAAACAAAAACATCTTTAACATATTTCCAATCTAATTTGGATATGCATTGATTGCAAGAATTACTTCGTCAAATTGCTTCAAAAGATAAATACGAACCAACAAACATAGAAGAAGATATTGAAATGATAAACAAAGACGATTAAGATGATGAAAATGCATATTCCAGTGATTAGATTGCTTTACTTTGAATTAAATTTTCATTACAACCGCTTCTTGGATTAATTTCAAAATTTTACATTTAAATATGATTTAAAATATTTGCTGTTAAAAGCGTTACTTTGAGCAATTTGATGTTTTTTATTTTAATATGACGAGCAATATCCTCGTTGCCACCAGACACAATAAGGGTATTCATCTAAACGCTTAAGACCCTCGTATACTGTAAAAACTGTGCATTGTTCCACCTTCGTAAATGAACTGTCAAAAAAGGTATGAAAAACCTTTTGCACAAACCTAATAAGTATGCGCGACCAAATCGTCAAGAAAACTTGCGCTGTTAATTGTGCAAATCCGAAGTCAGCTCTTTTTCTTCTTCTTCTGTGATTGAAAAATACAGAAAACTATATTGAAAAACAATAATTTAATTTTTTCTTTAAATAATTTTATTAATTCGTTTTTTCACTTGCTTTCGCCATTTTTATTTTTTTTAGTACCGACATTTTTTGAAAAATGTTCATCAACTGTCAGAAATTGCACAAAAACTGAGCGCGTTCATTAAAACTGTCACTTAAAATTGCACATTGGCACAAATGGAAAATTTGTTCGTTTAGATGAATACCATTAATGAATAAATTTCCTTTGCATTTTTTAGAAAAATATCACTTTCAATTTTTGTTTTTTCATTAAAAAAAAATTGTACTGCGAAAAGTACTGTTTTTTAAAATTGAAATACTGTTTTTTAAAAAGTTTTGGAAGAAATGTACCGTTTTTAATAGAAAAAAAGGATACGAGCTTTATCTATAGAGCATGGCAACCCGGTACAAAACTAACTTTTACTAATACTAATACCATCTTTGACAATTATAATTCTAGCAACTGAACAGTCACAAGCAATTGCAACAAAAATAATGCAAAAGATATACATATATATATATATATTAGGGCGGGTCGATTTATTTTTCGACAATTTCCCTATGATTTCCGTATTCTATGGGTTATTCCATGAAAATTTGCCAAAGGAACCATACCTCTATCGTTAAAATCGAGTCCCCTACTTTTTGTTGGTAGATTTTTTCCCAAATTGACGTTCGTATGAAATATTACCTACACGTTCACATCCATAACTCAAAAACTATCGATCGGGTTTAATCGCCAGTAGGTGAAACTAAAAACAAAAAGAAATAAACAAACATAACAAAGGGTGTGCACCCTGTGAAAAAATATGCAAATAATGTAAGGCGCAAATCAGTCCAGTCGTAACGTAAGGTTCGTAAGCTTCGTAAGTCAAAAAAAATGAGCCAAAAAAATGGCCATGAAAGTAATATTCTTGGACAAAATCATGAAAAAAATGGAAAAATGGAAAAAAAAGTAGGGGACTCGATTTTAACGATAGAGGTATGGTTCCTTCGGCAAATTTTCATGGAATAACCCATAGAATACGGAAATCATAGGAAAATTGGTGAATTTTTTCACTCCATACAAATCGACCCGACCTAATATATATATATATATGCATATGTAAACTGAATAAAAACAAAACGTGAGTTTTAACTATTAAATACATATATTAAACTTTGAGCTATACCATAAAAACCTAAAAATGTGTAGATTTGTATATGTGTAAAGTTCTCTTAAATACTTGTTTCTAGCTTAATGAATTTGTATACAATAACAAAAGCAGCTTAGGTTTTTATTTAAGTTGAAATAAATTAATAAATGCTTAATATTTATATGTAAAAATATTTTTTTATATAATGTAAACGAATAGTAGAAAAAATGTAGAAGCAAAAAAAAATACGTATTAAAAATAGAAGTATAAATTAGCCAACTAAACTAATTTTATTGAAATACCTTTAGTGCGTTAGGATTTGAGGATAGCGTTGGAAAACTATAGGCTTAATTTGAAGACTGCACAATAACTAAATTAACTAATAATAGCAATCAACTTATGTGTTCTTGAGGTTTAATAATAGAGTACTCTGTGTATGTGTGTGTGTGTGTGTGTGTGTGTAGGCGTGTGGTTTGTGTAATAGTAGCCATTGCTTTTGTTCTCGTAGCTCTAATGCAGAAAAGTGAGTTACTGATAGGCGCAACGCAGCGATCAATATTCGATCGGATTTGGATCGCGAGGCTTGCGCGAGTATTTAAGACCTAAATTATCGCTGATCTCATCAATGACTTCGAGTGCGTAATCCAGTTGTTCTTTGGTGTGAGCAGCCGATATGCAATAACGTATACGTCCCTCCATAATGGGTGTGGCGGGGAAGCCAACACCGACCACAGCTATGTGGCGTGTTGTCAATGTGCGCACAACAGCACTAAATGCAGCAGAAAGAAAGGTAAAAAAACATTTTTAATTTCACACTTTTCATTAATTAATAAGAATAAGGTACCCAATTTTTGAATAGAGGTACACCAGCATGGGCACCACGGGCGAATCCTCGTGTCCATAGGTGATCACGCCCATTTGAGCCAAGCGCCTGCGGAAGTAGCGTGTATTGCGCGCCAGCTGACAGATTTTTCGCCTGCCAATGTCCGTGCCATCTATGCCCATGATAATTTGCATGCAGGAGTAAATTTGTTGCGCCACTGGCGGTGACATGGAGCTTGCATAGCAGTGAGCATGGCTATTTGTGCGCAGAAAATCAACTAATTTCTGAAAATGAAAAATAAATTTTTTTAATTCCTATATCTGTTTGTAAAATCGTGAGTCTACCTTAGAGCCCGCAAGATAGCCACCAGCGCTGCCGAAACTTTTGGTGAATGTGCCCATTAGAACATCGACATCTTTGGGATCCACGCCAAAGTAATCGAGCGCACCACCGCCATTCGGACCCATGGCGCCAATACTGTGAGCTTCATCTAAATACAAATAGGCTTTGTATTTCTTCTTCAGTGCCACAATCTCGGGCAGACGCACTATGGAGCCCTCCATACTGAAGACGCCCTCTAAGATGATAACCATCTTCTTCCACGGCTTGCCTGTCGCAGGATTTCCATGCACGATATTATGACGCAACACACGCTCTAAATCCTTTACGTTGTTGTGCTTGAAGACCTTTGTTGTGGCGCCTGACAAACGTAGGCCCAAAATTATAGAGGCATGATTTCTTTCATCGCTCAACACAAGGCAACCGGGCGAAAGCAACGAAGGCAGATTCAGCGAATTGGTGGCGAAACCCATGCCAAATACGATGGCATCTTCTACGCCCAAATAGCGTGCTGTTAACTTTTCCAAATCGTTGTGCAGCTGAGTGGTGCCCAATTCAACGCGTGAACTCGATAGAGCGACGCCCATTTCACGTAAGGTGCGTTCAGCATTCACCGCACATGGGCCGGTTGAGTCAGCGAAGCCGAGATAATTGTAAGAGCCCAGATTGAGACAACGCGTCTCAGTGCCCGTATACTCAAAACTCCAGCCATAATCATGCGTTATACGATCCTTCAAAATCAGCTCAGCTCCAGGTACACCGGTAATGGGACGATTCCAGCAATCACGCACGCGTCGATAAACGTAGCAGGAATAGAAGCTCTCAAAGGGATCGTAAAGCGGAACGTAGCCCTAATTGGAGTGGGGTAAACAATTGATTATTATAGAAAATGTTATTATGTGAAGCAAATATTAACTCTCCCACCTCACGATTCTTTTCCTCAGGTACTTTAGGCGAAAACATCAACTGATTGATGTAGCCCAATATCATGAGCAGATAGAAGCCCAAATATGTTAGGCAGGCGGTAAGTAGTGGAACTTCCTCATAGGAGCTTTTCTTGTAGTGCTCTTCAATGGGCGAACGGCTGGTATCGGCGGCAGATGGCTTAAACGAGGAGTAATCGTTGTGCGATGCTTTATGATAGCCATTTGTGGTGACCTTCTGGAAAAAACAAAAAGAGAAAAAAAAAGACGAAATATTATAGCCATCATTTACATGTATTAGAAGATTTTATATATTTGATAAATACTTTTTTTAATCTTTTTGTAACCATTATCGATTAAAAATTAAAACCAATGCTAGGCAAACTGGTGTGAAATTGTAACTTAGCAGCTACAAGTTATCAGCGCTAAAGCTTAGCCCATCAGCCACAACAGGTACGCGCAGTAAACAGTTCGAAACACTTTTAAAATTGGTTTAATCCGCAGATTAATTGATAAATTTATAGAGTTATATAAAGTTATTTATATGAGTTATATAAAGTTAATTTTCTACGTGGATTAAATAGTGTTTATCAATATGTGCCTGTATATGTGTATACAACTCTTTAAACTTCAATTAGTGCTTGCGTGTTAAGTGCTAAAGCGAGCTGCGTTGAACACGTAAGTTTTCCGCAGACAAATGAACTTGAGTCGTTAAAACATGTTGAAAACTTTTTAACTCATGCGATGACAACGTTTCAAAATCTGCGTTAATTTTGATGTTACTGACCAGCATTAACTCTGAGAATATTAAAAATAGTAAGACAAGGAAATGACGAAGTGGTGATCAGGTTTGTTGAAAGTTTTTATTTTTTTTTTATGTTAGTAAAAATGCCTGAATATTTTATCTGAATGAAAAAGCAGATCAAATTATAAATCCATGGAATTTCTCAATGAATCCCCATTACTACAATGAGAAACCCACTAAGAATGTGAACGTATTGAGCCCGACATAGGGCACTTACGTGTTTAGTGAATTAATTATTTTTGTGAAAACTTCTTATGTATATTTTATTGTTGTGTTCATTTTATAAAATGCTTAAAAACCTTATCAAAAATGCCTATTTCTTCGGTGACTGCACAAAAGGACATATTTTTAAATTTGAAATATCTATAACTTTGAAACCATTAAAATTTTTTATCCATGCTCCACACAACAAAACCTATACTTTTTTCAGTTTTCTTCAACTTCATACAATGTCGAAATAGGCTCTTTTGAACAGACGCTAAGATCCCAGAATCCCCAAAAATACGAAAATGAAAAATTAAAAAAAATCGATGTCACTGGGTGGGTGATACAGCATATTCTTTAGCTATTTTGTGAAAAAAATTACAAAAAACAAAACTCGGATCAAAAAGTTATAGCAGTTGAAACTTAATGTTTTTTCAAAAATCCTCAAAGTGCCTGTGTTTGGGCATTTCAAACACAAAAATAAAACAATTCATAAGAAATTTAAAAAAATTATAAGCCCTATTACGATTCACAACACAACAGTAATTTCTGTCTTCAATGTGTAAATTGCTATTACGATAGACAATAAATCAACTGAATACATTCCATTGTTGTCTGTCAACAATACTGAGTCTTCAATAAACTTACTATGCAACATATCAGTTATGCTTTATTGTCTTGTTATCTGCCAAATTTTTAAGACAGCTAATTTGATGTTGTGTTGAAGAAGAAACCAAAAGGATTAAAAATGAAAATTGTACTAAAAAATGGATTTTTCTTAATTAGCTATTAAAATATTAAAAAAAAATTGATAATACGTCTCCTCTTAAACGGAATTGTATAGAATCCAGCAATTGAATTGAAAATTGTTTGTTTACATTTTAATTTTGACAGTTACCAGTCCACAGTTGCATCGACACGTACTAATTAGAGTACGTTTTTATTTTAAGAGTACGAAAAATTTCTGTGATGGTACCTTTTTATTATTTTGGAAGTTTTATGGTAGAGAAGTGCTATTTTATTAGTTGAGAAATACGTTTAATGAATAAGGGAAGTACTATTGTATATTGTAGAAGAAGAAATTACGTTGGCTGAAATTTCGACATAAACGTAGTTAAATGAAAATCCTGGAATTTCAAAATGTTATTTGACGCAAGGTAGCATTTTTGAGGAGATTATAATGTGTTCAAAAAATGCCACTTCTTTTCGGCCGGGAGAGCGGTTTTAATTTTAAAAAATAATCAGCCATCATGAATATTTTTTCACGTGGAATCGAAAAAGATAGTTTTAATTTTTAAGAAAAAGCTCAAACATTTTGGAAATTTTTAATGCAAATTTATAGATAACCGTTGATAAACAAATTTTAATCAAAAATTTCCAAAATGTTCTTGAGCTTTATCCAGAAAATAAAAACTCCCTTTTCCGATTCCGCGTGAAAAAATATTCATGATAGGACTGAGTATGTATGTTAAATTTGCCGTAATTGTTAAATTATTATTATGATATTGGCACTGTAATATATTTTTTAAGACTCATAGCATAGTAAAATATTTAGTCTCTGTCTAAATATTCGGCTTCGGTATAAGGCATAATAAGCCGATTTTTTAAGCTTCTTTTAAACTTAAGCTTCGGCCCAAAGTAGCCGAATATTTGCCGAATATTTTTATTTTGTAAAGCAAATCTTCGCTATGTGAATATATTCCATTATTGGCATTACTCTAACTTTTTGAATGTTTTGTAGTTTTTCTCGACTAGATTGAAAATCGACTTGATAAAAATTTTGTAAGTATTCGGCTTGGGCCGAAAATTAACATTCGATCGGACACAAAAAATATCTGATATTTAAGATTTTCTCATAGTGTAGATGTTTTTGGAGTACCTCCTCAAGCAAATTTAAAGGAAATTTGTATAAAAAATGCTATAACTTTTAAAGTAAGTTCGATCTGATATTATTATATTAGAAGGGTTATAAATAATTCCTTATATCGCTAATAATATTTATATTTGTATAATAATGTGAGAACTATAGCCAATTTAAAATACGTATTTTTTTACTAAAAACCCCTCTCCGGGACAAAGGGAGGAAGAGTGGGTTTTTTAAACAGCATTATAATCTACGTACAAAATTAGACCTTTTACTTAAAAAAATTTATAATTCCAGTTATTTCATTAAACTAGATTTGATCCTTTTTTATCGCCAAATGAAATGAACGCGTTTAAATATAGGCTCACAATTCTGTCAGTTCATATCGCTAATAATTTTTTAATCGTAGTAGTACTTTTTGTTACTTAGAAAATACTTTTTGAAGAGAACGTTTTTATTTTTCTCCTAAGCAACCCTGGACCAGTCAAAGCAGCGAATTCTACTTACGTTCTACAATCAAGCGTGACAACACCGTATGGTTGTGAACCATAATAGCTCGAAACTGCTGTGTCTTCTTGAATGTTGTGTCTATTCGTAAGAAGACACAGCAGTTTATTGCTGTGAACCGTAATAAGCCTATATATTTATCATATAAAATGATTTCAATAATTTTAAAAAATATTTTTGATTTTCGTTTTTCCGTACTAAATTCAGTACTAATTTATATAGTAGTATTAAATATTTTAAAATAGCAACTCTACAACATAACCAAAGTAAAATATAACTGTTAAACATTTCAATTTACGTTACTAAACTAGTGATTAATGCGCTTATTAAATTTTTTTGTTCCAGTTATTAATTTTTGGGAAAAAACAACGTGAATGGACAATCTTGATCACAAATTTATTTAGTTAGAACTGCGACCACATTGATAGCAATTTGAAAATCAAAAGTTTTTGTTCTTTTTACAGGTTGAAATGCGAGAGGCGATATTGTGGTATTTCGAAATTCGGTCGTGATATCTTAAGCTTTAATAACAGCATCCTGTAGCTCTTCTTCCGCTACATACGCTTGTGCTCCTTGCAGTGTACCAATCATGACAGCCGCACCATCGTAACTCTGCCCGAACAGAAAATCGAAATCTATGCCGAAGTCCTTATGTTATCTATGATCTTAAAGCATAGGTCTCTATTCAGTTCAAAATTGAAGTGGTTTGCAACTATTTTCGCTGTTGCATTGTAGTTGCCTTAATGCTAATATATTAGCTTTTTATACTTTCTAGACCCTAAGGGGGTTTTAACCCCTAAAACCCCCTTGTCTACGGGCCTTACTCCCCTAAAGCTGTTAAAATTATGTTTGTAATATTAAATATTATTTTTTAAAAAAATACATTTTACAAAAAAGCAAATTCTTCAATACAGTTCAGATGAAAGAGTTCCAAAATGTGTGAAATCATATACGACTTTAAAAAACAGTGAGTTGATCACAGCTTAATCACTCAAAGACTACTGAAGAGGAAATGTAGCGATTCCGAAACAGACTGTCCAGGTAGCTAAGTGATAGACTCTACACAGAGTTGTTGCTGTTGTTGCTGTTGTTGTTGCCTTCTTAAAAACTTACTTAATCTTAAGCTCGTATCATAATTAAATTCATCTACAAAACTTAAATTTCCTTATAAATTTAATCGTTTAAAAAAAAGTTTATTTACATTCGGTCAAAAAAATTAAAAAATGTCATTAAGTTAAGGATAATAACACTGAAACATTTTTGCGGTCATTGAATTCAAACAACTTTTTGACTGCTGTTCTTTAAAGTGCTGGAAGTTAATAGCAAAACGGTTTTATTATACAGTATTATTATCCTTAACTTAATGACATTTTTTGTTTTGACCGAATGTAAATAAACTTTTTTTTAAACGATTAAATTTATAAGGAAGTTTTTAAAAATTCTTTAAATATACGTAAACCATCATTAGACTTTCTAGTGTATTTAGTTTTAAATATCCCGAAGCAGTATTGGATTTTGTATTTTCCATTCCGATAAACCCAAAATTGTCAAAAGTTTCCAAGATTTGACTTCCTAGTCTCCATGTATATTTGGAAGTAAAAATTTAAATAAATACAAAACAACTTGAATATCAGTTTTATTAACTGCAAAGCTTCTCGGTGGTGCTTTTGTAATACAGAACTGTAAGGCCGTTGTTATGCTGGCGGCCATCACGGTAATGCATTGTTGTTATTTCAATGTAGATGAAAAATTTGAGAGCGAGAGTAATCTTGACCACCACTGTCACCAAATGATTCGACAAAAATATAAAGTGTTGCGCAAAACAATAGCAACAAAATAAGTGCACTGCAACAAAATCGTGTATCTTTTTTAATATATGGGACACACAAAAATGATTATAGGAATCAAAGCATTTATTCATACATCATACAGCTGTGGTCAAAATAATAGCAGTACTATTTTATTCACACATGTTTGTATAAACAATACTTGTCTACAAATTTCGGATCCGGTAAACCCATTATCGTTCCTATATGTACTTTCATCGCTGGTTCGAAACCTGTCATCAGTTTCCTCCTATATTGTAAAATTTTCCAGATACAGGGTGTTTTACGTTTTTGGCAAGTGTTTGCTATTATTGATTTAGAATCTAAAGTACGCACCATAAAATAAAAAATAATATTTTGTATTTTAGAAAAATTATCAAATTTTCCATCAATACATCAACCACTATCGTGTCATGTGTTGTAGCAGAACTAAAATTTTGAGATTATCAAACGAAATATCAACAAATTTTGTATCTTTTGTTTTAGCGAAGCTGTAATCGTCCAAATTTAAAATGTGTTTTTCATGTAAAAATACACTTAATCAACAGGTTTTTTCTAAATTCTAACTTTGGATGATAACAGCTCTGCTAAAATAAAAGATAAAAAATGTTTTGATTTTTCGTTGGGTAATCTGAAAATTTTAGCTCCGCTACAGCACATAATACGAAAATGGTTGATAGATTAATGGAAAAGTTGATATTTCTTCTAAAATAGAAAATATTCTTTTTTATTTTATGGTTAGTAGTTTAGATTCTATATAAATAATACTAAACCCGTGCCAAAAACGTAAAACACCCTGTATCTTGAAAATGTTACAATATCGGAGAAAACTGTGTACAAATTTGGAACGAGTATTGAAAGTACATCTAGGAATGATAATCGGTTTACCGAATCGAAAATTTGTAGACTAGTATTATTTATCTCAACATGTTTGAATATAAGAGCACTGCTATTATTTTGACCGCAACTGTATATAAATCATATTCAAATTTGGTTTTGTTTTTTTTATTAACCCATTAAAGACTGCTTGTAGATTCCGCCGTACCAGGAAGCTTATATAGGCCATAGAAGTTGCTTTGCAAAATTTCAGGTTTGTAACTGTCACCGTATTTGAGATCTGCATTGGGTATTTAAATACCCAATTGGCTAATCCGGGTTCTTGGTGTTAATAACAATTTGCATACATGGCAACATTCTTTTGTCATAATGAACACCTGATAAATAGAGGATACTAGAGACTAACTGACCACGAATTTTTACCTCGATCTTTCCATTTTCTAATTTTCTACATAGCTTTATATATCGTCGGCCTAATTCTAATACGACGTAAGTCAAAATTATCTGTTGTTCAGGAGGCAAAGAAAACTGTTTATTATTTGTATGAAGTTCATACAATAATGTATTATTTCAAACGTTCTACCTCCTATTTTTTCATACAAACATTGAAAACTAAAAAAGGACATAGATATTGTTTTGACCAATCTACCTAAAACGCTAATAAACGTTGCTTTGCCCTATTTTGACTTACATCCTATTAGAATTAGGGCGACGATATGGATTTTGTCATTTTTGAAAATCACACATCTTCGATCTCGAAAAGGAACATTTAATTGTATGAATTTCGTTTCACCTTGTAAAGACAATAAATAGTTTAATTTTTCCGTAATGTTTTTGATATCTCCTACCACTTTCGAGATATGGCCTTTTTCGTAAACACTGTTTTATGGGTATTTAAATACCCATTAGTCATTAGTCATTAATTTAAAATAATGTGACTACATTCAATTTGTCTGAGAGCAAAACAAATGTAAAAAGAGAACAGAAGTTCCTAGAATTATCGGTAAAAGTTCCGTTATTGTAAAGCACGTGTTGTTTGTAAGTTATAAACATTTAAGTTTAGTTTTGTTTTTGCGCTAGTTGTGACATTGACTGTTCCATTTATAATAGCACGTTTTAAATACTGTGAAGCTCTTAAATTACAAATTATTTCCGAATATAAAAACGGAAATTCGCAAATATCTAACGTGAACCAGTTTGATATTAATCGGTCAATAGTATGCAGATTAATAAAGATATATACCGTCACAAAAGACGTAACAACGGTACATTAAAGAGAGCGGCCGCGGAAGACATCGCTGCGTGATGACAGGAACATTTGTGGCGTGTTCAAACGAAATGCATTTGCCACATCCAAAGAGGTTGTTGGGGCACTTGATTTAGATATCCATCACAGCACTATTTGAATACGAGCCGTTGAGAACGATTAAGAAGTTGCAGAGCGGCAAATAAACCTTTGCTTACAGCTAAGCATATAAACAAGGTGAGGTGTTATAATTTAAACAATTCTGTCTGAAATTGTGACAACGAGTTGCAATTAATTGTTTTTTAGACTCAGTCTTGCAAAAGAGCACCTAAATTGAACCGTTCAAAAATCGAAAACCGTTTTTTTAGATGAATCAAAGTGCAACTTGATTAATTCAGATAGGATGTGCACGGTACAGCGCCACCAGGTACACGACTTGAAGCCCGAAACTGCAAAATAAATTTTAAACACGAAGGCGGTGACATTATGGTCTGGACTTGTTTTTCCTAAAATGAAGTTGCACCATTTTAAAAAATTGATGGAATAATGGATCGATTTGTATTTGAATTTGAATTTTATTGAGTATACATTAGTACAATAAGAACTATGTTCTTTTACAGTACAACAGATAGATATCAAACAATTTTGGTTGGATATAACAACAAATTAATAGTTCTAAAAATATATATTTAATTAAAACATTTAGAAAATAAATCAAGAGTGTAATGACAAAAAGTGAATAATAATAAATTAAAATCTTAATAACTAACAATGTTTCAAATAGTAAAAAGAAAAAAACAGAAAAAAAGGAAAAAAGTAAGAAAATAGTGATAGAAGAAATTAATGAGAAGAAAAGTGAGTAAATACAGATTCCCTAAAGATTCCCCTCCCTGTTATCTTTCTCAAAGAAATAGGTAACGCATTCCACAATCTTACGGCATTAATGAAAAAAAGATTGGAAGCAGCTAAAGAACAATGTCTAGGAACTATTAGAACACAACTTCTTCTGGATATGCTGAACTGTAGTTTTTCATAAAGATAGTGTGGCGTTCTTTCATGTATTATTTTATGTAGGTAAATACAGTTTCTAGCATTAAGGTAACTTGCCAAATCGCAACCAAGTATAGCAGTTCTGAAGCTTGAAAGGTCGTCAAATTTTCTTAATCCATACACAAAACGCGTGGCATAGTTATATGCAACATTTAGTTTTAGCAGAGAGGAAGAATCTAGTTTACTGTACACTATATCTTAGTATGTAATTACTGGTAAGACAAGTTGCTTCACCAGCATACGCCTTAGGTCAAGAGGACAAACACTAGCAGACATTCTTAAATTACGTAGGATATAATAAACTTTCTGGACAACACTGTTTACGTGATCAACACAGGAAAGAGAAGATTTATACAGTAACCAAGATTCACAATTTTTGATACTACACTCAACTTTCTTGTTCCAATATATAGGTTAGGAAGTACATTAAGGTGAGTTTTATTCTAACAAATAGGAAGTACATATGACTTGGCAGCATTAAGTTGCAGTCCATTGCTGCTAGCCCACTGGTCAATACTGCTGAGATCCTCATTCAGCCTGCAGCACAGATCATCAAATAAACCAGTCCTTCTCGAAAGATAGAGTTGTATATCATCAGCATACGCATGTACAGAAGCATGTTTGCATACAGCAAATATGTCATTAATAAATATAGAGAAGAGAAGTGGACCGAGTATTGAACCCTGTGGAACTCCATTTAGTACCGGTCTATTTTGGGAAAATGATTGAGCAACTTTAACTCTTTGCAGTCTATTCGACAAATAACTAGATATCAAGCTGACCGCACTATTGCTAAATCCAAAGAGATACTTTAGTTTCAGACATAAATATTTATGGTTCACTTTGTCAAAAGCCTTAGAGAAGTCAAGCAAACAGAGCAAGGTCATTGAGGCTGCGTCATATTCCGGACGAATATCGTCTAAAACTTTGACGACAGCCGAAGCACATCCATGGCCTGCCCGAAAACCAGACTGATAAGGCGACAGAAGCGCAGATTCATTTAAGTACTTATTTATTTGCTTACTCATTAATTTCTCACATACTTTAGATAATGGGGACAATATGCTTATTGGCCTAAAATCATTTAACCCACAAGGATTAGACTTTTTAGCTACCGGCAACACAATTGCAATTTTCCACATATCAGGAAATGATGAAGATATAAAACAATGTATGTAATGAGATTTTAGAAACCAAGATGCAACCACATTCAGAGTGGAATATGTCGCGTCAGTAAACGTTTTAGCCCATCAAAGATTACATTAGAGGTAATGGTATTCAAGTCCTTGATTGGCCGGCATAGTCACAATGACTTGAATCCCATTGAAAATCTATTTGGGATTTTGAAGATAAAAGTTTCTGGTCAAAGGTTTTTCAATAAGACTGCACTGTATGAAGCCCTGAAATTTAATTGGGAACATATACCTAATACCAACATATCTCATTTAATAGAGTCGATGCCGCTCAGATGTGCAGCGGTTATCAAGAATAATGGATCTTACACCAAATATTAATTATGTTGCTTTTGTTTTTCTCTCAGACAAATTGAATTTAGTCACATTAATTTTAAATTAAATAAACAAAAAACCAAATTTAAATATGATTTGTTTTTAATATGATGTCTGAATGCATGCTTTGGTTAATATAATCATTTTTGTGTGTCCCTAATATTTAAAAAGATACACGATTTAGTAGCAGCGTACTGATTTTGTTGCTATTGTTTTGCGCAACACTGTAAAATCATGGGATCAAAACAGTGTTGCGTTGTGGAATTATTCACAACATTCGTATTTAAGCATGAAAATAGTACACTTTTTGTACGAAATGTATGAAAGCAGTAATGAAACCTGCCTAATAGCAACACTCATCGATTGAAAAAGTAATTAAAGTAGCATAAAGTGTACTGGTGTTCCGGGATCAAATGACCGCCAGCATCACAACGGCCTAGGCGAGATTTGACAAGAGTATGTTTTCTGTGTTAACCTTTATTGTTATAAATACTTAAATATCTTAAATGGTTAGATATTTCTTAACATCTTCAATATAAATCATTTTGAAATAATTTGCAAGAACTATTATTTATCTACTTTTTTATGGTTAAAAATTATAGCGTTCATCTAAGTTGATGGAAGATATCAGATATGTATGTAATATCAAAGTTTGATAAAAACCTGGTGATCCTATATTTTATAAAGATTTTAAATACATTTTCCCTAATTCGACGTACTTTTTTAGCTTTATTGTTTGATTTTATTTTCTGGTTATTGATTTATTTTAATATTTTACACAAAACGTACATTACGCAAAGATTTTTCACTTCTATCATACGTATGCTAAAGCACACCTTCTTTAAGAACCTTAGAACGTTAAGAAACCTGTCACACACACCTGTCCGATTCGAACATATGAATATGTTTTAACTAGACGCACTTTACTAAATTAAGCAGTACTTTAAATAATTTCTACCTGGTAAATGTATAAAAGTAAAAATAATTATTTGTTATTTAAGCTAAGCAAGGAACAGAAAAATTAACCTTTGAATAGTTTTACAAAATCACAAGCAATGCAATAGAAAAAAATTCCATATATTTTTGAATTTTTAGCATTTACTCTTTTGACATTCATAAATCAATAAACGTATTTGGCGAAGCAACAAAATGAAACAATTCAACAATGCAACAAAGTGTGTCAACTACACTGAAAGAAATAACTATCGACTCTTTCTACACTCTCATTTTTTGACCAACTGAAATCTTGATTGGAATAGAAAAACAAAAGAAATAACTAAAGCAATATTTAGACAATTGGACAACAATTTGACAAAA
The DNA here is from genome assembly GCA_963920525.1 of Dichetophora obliterata. Taxonomy (NCBI): domain Eukaryota; kingdom Metazoa; phylum Arthropoda; class Insecta; order Diptera; family Sciomyzidae; genus Dichetophora; species Dichetophora obliterata. The sequence goes on along the minus strand of OY986436.1, from coordinate 210,088,121 downwards.
GATGCCTAAATAAATTTAAAGATAGCTATGGCTAGGTGTTAAAAATACTGTGTACATAATTGAATATGCGTTCATATTTGTAGAGAATCAACACATGCATGTAAATAAATTGTTGTTTGTGTTAATAAACATTTTAACGACTTTAAGGCGCCTGAAACTTTTAAGGCGTAATCATCGCAAGACAACACAATAGAGGTTTAGATTGGAGACAATTAAGTAAAAGCAATAAAATTTGGCAGTTTGCTTGACTTATGAATAAGTTTTTGAATAAAATGTTATTGATTCTCAATAGGAAAAATCACACCTTAATTAGTGAAAACTATTGATGGACAAACATATAAAAATGTTAAGGTTTTAGCAATATTTCCAATATCATTTAAATATTTTTCCTGTATAAAATTCGCTTTTGAGAAAAAATATAACTCTACTAAAGTAATTTTTAAGGTATACATAAAAAAAACCCATTGATTTTTATTTACTAAACGGTCTTAGTATTTAAAATTATATACTATAGATATAAGCTAGACATTTATAGCTAGGGCTTTGTTTTACAGCTCTATAAAAATGTACTTTAAAATTTTTCTATTATATTATCGACCTTAGCTACACTATAAAAGCTTATTTATTACGACTATTTTGTCTAGACAAATCTTGTTTGCTTTTGATAACTTCCATTTTTATTGCCCTGTGTTATTCGGAGTGCAGTTGAACTTAAAGTAGTTCAAGTTCTGAATTAACATTTAACAATTTTATTATAATATGTAACATAAATCAATAAACATGTAAACTTAAAGTCAAAATCATTTTTTGGAAAATGGGATATTTGGAAAGTTTCAAGACTTAAGCGTAGTACTCTGTTCAGTTTCATGTGAAATTCCACTCAAATCTCTATACAAAATATGACAGCTGCGAAACAAGCGTGGAAATTTTCACAACATTTTCGTCAGAGCAGTACTCTATTCCGCAGCGTGAAATTATCGCAACATGTTTCTGAGCAACATTTTTTCACGACAATTTAATTGTATTGCCTATTTATTTTTAAGTGAAAAGAGAGAGATCATATGCAATCTCCCAACATATTCTCTGAATCTCTCTGAGAAACGTTGCCATAGAAATTTCTCGCAACAAACTTTAAGTCAGGAATTTCACGCAACAAATAAATATATGTTGCCAGCGAAATTTCACGTAAGCGAACAGAGTACTAGGCTTTACCATTAAAATCAGGCACACAAATGAAGAATATTATTACTTAATTTAAAAATTTCAGTCACGTTTTCGTTTTTAATGAATTGTGTTTGTTTAATTTTTGCAAATGAAAAACAAAGCAATAACAAAAATTAAGTAATTAAAAAGCCTAGGTTATGCGCAATAACCTAGAAAAACGCGCAGGAATTCGACACATAATTTGTTAAAGTAAATTGTTACTTGTACTTAAAAATAATTCTTAAGGGGGCACACCAATAGAATTTTGGGAAAATTTCTTTTTTTCCTAACTTCCTAAGAGTAGAATATTTCAAAAGTATTTTCTAAAAATTTAAATTAAAATTTATGGAGATAAATAACTTTCTTCTCCAGATGAACGAAGGATTTTTTTTATGAAATTTTGGTCGAATAAACAACAACTTTGAACTTCAATCCACCATTTTCCAAAAAAATCAAAATTTTATCAAATCTCTTCGTCCGTCCGGAGCAGAATTTCAATGATCCCTTTTTTATTTTTTCAGATAATCCAGTGACGAGCAACAGTGATCACGGCAAACCCCTTTTTTATTTGGATTACTCGTAAATTTGCTGTATCATACTTAATTCTGAATATTTTGTCATAAAAAATTATAATCAGCCCAATCATGAAACATTTTATCCCGGGAGTTGTAAAAGGGAGTTTCCGTTTTTAAGATAAATTTTAAAAACTTTTTTGAAATTTTTAATGCAATTTTGTTTATTTCTTTATCTGCTATCTCAAAACCGGAAACTCCCATTTACAACTCCCGGGAGAAAATGTTTCACAATTGGGCTAATTATGTTTTTCAAATATATATCATTCATGTAAAAAAAAAATTGATTATTTTATGTGTGGCCCCTTAAACATATGGTTGTTCGTCTTTTGTTCAGATTTAATTATTAGAAAATCGTAATCATTATATTGTAATAAGATAAGTTTTTATAACCTAATTGTTTAACCCATTAATCGCGGCTCAGAAACGCTTCGTACGATTTTTTTAAATCTCATGTGCTTTCTTATGCTGATCACAGGAACTACATCAAATTTCAACTTTGTATCTTTCAGCGTAGTAGAGATATGAGTTGGGCATAAAAATACCCAACCGTCGTTAACGTGTTTTAATTGGGCACAAATTCTATTGCAGCGACAGCTTTATATCAGGAATTCTCTATCAATAGCAGGTATAGTTGTTCAATTGACTAAAAGAGCTTTTAAATTTTTTTAAAATATAAATTTTTTACCAATGCTATTAACATAAATTTTCTGATTTTTAAACTTGTCACTTTTGACTTTGAAAATGTAAGAGTTAACGTAAAATTTTCTTGGCACACTCCAAAAACAATTTATAGCTCTATGTTTTCTTAAGCTTTAACCAGAAGAGTTTTTCGTACTCTTTTTTTTAACCATACGTAAACCAAAAAAAAAGAGTCCGCACATTTTTTTGCACATTTTATTAACGAATCATGAATTTTCTTAAAACAATGTTCGAATTTTTTCGAAGTTTTTAAAATAACGTATTATCGAAAAATAAAAAATATATTATAAACGGACAGAAGAGTCCGAAAGACTCATCAAATAAAATTATATAGAAACAATTAAATTTTACAAGAAAAATTCAAAAATTTAAAAAGGGATTCCCCGATAGTTCGAAAGAATGTGAAGTAATTTTTAATTTGTCATTTTATGTAAAAATCTTTGAAAATATTTTTGAAAAAAGCAACTAAACACAACCTGTGTCACCCTGAGTTCTTCATCGATACTTCCGAAATTCGAAGTTAGTTTTTTGTTATCTTGCAGTGACAGCTTTTTGTCATGAGCAGGAACATGGTATAAAAGGGTATTCCTCAATAATGCGAAAAACTTGTAAAGTAGATTTTAATTTCTCATTTTATGTGAGTAATTTGTCGAGTACAATGGTTTTGTTATATCTAAATCTAAGTATGTAGTTACATTGAAAAAGCATACTTGAATTACGGCAAAGTTTTTTATCAAAACATGAAAGTTGAAAAAGTTGGTGGATTGTTGAAAATGAAACGGCTTATCCTTTGAAAGGAATTCCATATTTGGGCAAAGGGGGTAACACGAGAGCATTAAATTTATCCCAAAATGTTGTTAAAGAACTATGCATACCGTTTCATTGTTCAAATCGAAACATAACATTCGATAACTACTTCACAAACTCCAAACTAAGCAACTCTTTGTTGTATAAAGGCTTAGCTACTGTTGGAACACTTCGCAAAAATAAGACATGTATACCTCAATCATTTTTGCCACATCCATCTAGAGAAGTCGAAAGCACAAGTTTCGGATTTAGAAACACAATGTCAATAATTCCGTACGTACCACAAAAAAATAGATGCGTCTTATTGATATCTACGAAACAACACACAATGAATGTTGATACTGAAAATAAAAGAAAACATGATCAAATTTTGTTTTATAACGCTACAAAAGGAGGAGTAGATACAATGGACAAATTATGTCATGCTTTCACTGTCAGACGAAAAACTATAGGTGGCCTTCTGCATTTTATCAGAATTTGATTGGTGTTAGCGGCGTAGCTGCGCTTGCAATTTGGAGAAATTTTTACAATGAGAAAAAGTGTGATTCTAAAAGGAAAGCGTTTATTAGGGAAATCGCATACGATTTAGTAAGGCCTCAGATCCTATTAAGAAGCAAAAAAGGTATTAGTGCTGCTCGTTTGTCAGATATAAATGAAGTATAACAAAACACCAACGAAGAAAACTGCGGAGAAACGACGTCGACTTTGGAAGATCAACGAAAGAAGAAACGTTGTTACATATGCCCGAATGCAATTGGCCGTCGATCCAAGCAGTATTGCGTCACTTGCAACAGGAATGTATGCAAAGAACATTCACAAAATGCAGTTCTTTACCAAAATTCCCTTAAAACATAATAATTTGTGTTGTATGCATTAGCTGCGTTCCTTTCGCCTTAATATAATCGCGATAACAAATTTTCTCAAAGGAACGGCAAGAAAAACGACGCGTAGAGGGCACTACCGTTACAGTCAAAACTAAATTCAAACAAGCAATCATGATACAATAACTATTTGGTGTCATGAGAACATGTGTCGTTCAAAACTGTTGTGAACTGTTATGGTAGCGATACCTTAGTGAACGATGTTTTTCTCTGAATGTGTTTAACTCTAAACGTCAGAAAAATTATAAATTATTTAATCTAATTATTAATATTATGCAATTATATAAATAATTAAAGTGCAATTGTTGACTCCGCTGAATGCGTCCAATGTGTGTGACACACGCGGTTTGTTTTGTTTTCTTTTGTTTAACATTCGATGGTCGCAGCTCGTGAGGAAATAGGTTGCTGTCATGACTACCTAATAGTCATTGTATCAAAAAAACAAATAATTCAAAAAATGAAATGACAGCTCTTAAAAATATACTGGTGCGACACCTGTGTTTCAAATTTTTTAAAGGCTTTATCACAATTTTATATGGATAGCAAAAATAATCCTATTTGTTATAGGATTATTTTTTTTTTTTTGTTTTTGCTTTGCATGTAAAAAAAAATAATCTGGATTATTTTGAAGCGAATGGAACGCAGCTATTATTTGTATTTGATAAGTTCAAAGTTCTTGTTTTTTATGAATTAATGTTTGGCTTTGTTTCATATGTATTATTTTTTTTTTATTTCCATGATATACATATGTATGGCTTGAAATATGTTATTTTTGTTTTAAAAAAAGATTTGAACAATAAATAATGTTATAATTATAATTTTAAGGGATTTCTTATGTAGTCATTAAATTTTCAGCTTAAGTCTTTCGGACTCTTCTATCCGTCTATGTTACAAAAACATTATGTTCGGTTAAAGGTTAAAGCAACAAACTGAGCTGTTACCAATCCTGAGATATGATCAATTCTGCAGAAGCATTTTCATGGGTAAAAAAATACGCAACCGCGGTTAATGCGTTAAGGCATTAGAGAGCTGAATATGAGATTTTATCAGTAGGAACTTTGTTTCAGTAAGTATGTATATTATTTCAATGACAAAATTTTTTTTTTAACAAAAATAACAAATTTATTCAAAAAATAATCACATTGAGAAACAGACCCAAAAGAAATCGTTTTCGAGTTTATTCTTTCTGCTGAAGTGAGTATAGGTGTTAATAAATACATATTGTTTTGGTTCAAACTCTTTTACGAACTTGAAATACTGTTTTTGAGAGTAATTTTAGAAAAGATCATCTTTTCTGAATTTCAAATGATCTTCTCCGAAATTTAATTGACCCATTTTGAACGTCAGTATATCTTTTCTGGATTTCAATTAATATATTTTTAATTGTAATTGATCTGTTCTGAAATTCTATTAGTCTACTAGCTGAAACCCGGCGTGTTGCTGCCACGCCCCCGTTACCAAACTTCCATAAAATGTTATCAGAGAACCTGCATGTGTTCATTGAGTTCGAATACTGAATTCCGAGGCTGTGTGACCTTTTGCTCCAAAGCCATTTGATATCACAAGTTGGGGTTGTATGTGAGGTGCCACGCCCCCTGTCCACCCATAAAATGTTATCAGTGAAACTGATTTTATAAATTGAGTTCGAAAACTAAATTCCAAGGCAGTGCGACCTTTAACTCCAAAGCAATTCGATATCGCAAATTTGGGTTGTATGGGAGGTGCCATGCCCCGTTTTCCAACGCCCATACAATGTTATTAGTGAAGCGGCACGTGTAAATTGTAGTCGAATTCCGAGGCTGTGCGACCTATAATTCCAAAGTCATTCGATATCGCAAATTTGGGTTGCATGGGAGGTGCACGTGATATGTTCGAATGACAAATTCCGAGGCTGTGCGACCTATAACTCCAGAGCTATTCGATATCGCAAATTTTAGCTGTATGGGAGGTGCCACGCCCTCTTTTCCTAACTTCCTACATTTTCATGAAAATTGATTTAGACATTAACTAAATTACCAGACTTTAGTAGTATACGATCCAAACCGTCTGATATATAGAAATTTTATTGATTTGTGGGCGGTAAAAGTGGGCGAAAAAACGTTACATCTCTCTAACTCAAAAGTATGTTATCATATTGTAGCAAAATCGTCACAACTCAAAATTAAACATTTTTTTTAAATTAGTTTTTGTAGTAATAATGTAGTAACAACTGAAACAGACACTTGCAAAAATATTGCTTAAAAACTCACTGTTGACGCAAAAAGAAAAACTTACGATATTTTTGATAGAAAATATAATGGGCTACTTTAACAATTAATGGTCGTGATGTCATTTCAAAATTTCATACGGCTCTCCTAAAAAATACTAAATTTTGAGGAATGACAATCTTGCAAATTTACTTTGTCTCAGAGTTCATTTAAGTGACTTTGGAGAATTGAGAAAAGATTTACGTCACCAATTCAATGCTTTATATATTTTTCAAAAAACCTCTAAAATGTTCACTTTTTGCTAAAAAATAGGCCGAAAGTTGTTATTGTAGTATATTTCTTTTTTCGAAAATTTTCATTTTCCCCACTCTTTCATATGACATTTATTTATCTACAAACATTGCTTCATTTTGACACATAATTTAATAAAGTTTATATTTAGTATTTATTTGAGGATAAATTAGTGCTTTTAGATACAAAAAAGATCTTTAAGAAGTACAACGTTGTGACATAAATAATCAACTTATAGCATATAATAATTATTTGAACATTAGACTTAAACAATAATTAATTTATAGTTTAGAACAAAATTAAAAATAAAAATAAATAGAAAGTATATAATCAACAGATTATATCGTATGCAAATATCCATGGAAGATATCTCATCTCTTTAAAAAATTTCTATTGATCTTGTCTTAATTTCAGCTACAAAACTTTGTTTGTATAAAGCGCAAGCCTTGGTTGTTTGATCTTTAAAAAAAAAATGATATTTTTTTTTAATTACTGTCAGAAGTGATTTTCTTTCTTAAGGAAAAATATAAGCCATCTACTAGTAAACGTTTCTCGTAAAAAAATAAAATAAATTGGCCATTTCAGTCCTTGGAAGGAATTTGACGGAGCTTCTATTGATCAATTGTGCTGTGCATGTTATTAACTGTTTGGACAGATATGACCGAGAACGGCTTATGTTCTCAAGAAACTTTAGTTATTATTTCTTATGGTCCAGTTATGGTCCAGTTAGCCTCGCATGGCACAGCAGCGCATGCAACGCAGATAAGCAGCTAGCACACAGCTAAATAAATGGTGATTATGCTGGACCATTAGCCTCACATGGCATAGCAGTGCATGGCTTAACAGTGTCACATCGACATCTGTTTAATGGGTTTTCCGTGTATCTGAGTATGCACAACATGGCATCGCATGGCAATGCTCAGATAAAAACAGAAATGCATCTCTGACCACATAGATAAACAAGATCTATTTCATTTTAATTTTTTGTATTTTTCTATGCATTTGACGTTTTGGCAAAACAGTTGTGAAGTTGTAAAATTATTTGACCAAGTGCGGTTAATTTTTTAAAGTAAATTCGTTTTATTCTTATTTTTATTGTTTTATTTTGACTATGTGACTATGTTTTGCATAATCATTATTTATTTTGCTGTGTGCTAGCCGCTTATCTGCTTTGCATGCGCTGCTATGTCACGCGAGGTTACATGATCTATTACAGTTTTTTAAAGTTTTTCTACCATTTATCTCTATCTCTGATATTACTCTTACTCGTAATTTAGCTCGTATCTTCTTCTAAATGTATCTCTTATATTTCTTTAAATCTATCTTAGCAAACCATCCGTTTCTATTTCAATCTGACGTTCTATCAACATCATTAGCTGGAATTTGAAAGCGGAATCTCCCGATTCCTAAGCTTTAAGCAATTCATATGGCCTAAGGCATGCAGTCACATGTTTTTAATAATTGATTGCATCTGTTCTTTTACTTTTTATTCAAAAACATCCGAATGTTGGGAAATCAACTTCCAAACATAGTTAAATTAATTATAAAACATCGTTAGCAAAAAATCTTAAAACTATTATAGCACATTCATATTAAATATTAATACAGTTAATAGATTTATAGATAAAGCTTATACGTTTATAGATAAAATATGTAGGTTTAAAAAAATGCATACTGATATATGTATATATAAAAAGATCTAAGACATGATTTCAAAATTGTGTTTGCTTTTGATTGAATCAAGTCGTTTAAACATACTATAATATATAAGGAAAAAACAATTAATTGTAGGGAAATCTACTATCAAACATCATTCAATTGCGATAAAAATGATACTAGCGAAAAATCTCAAAGTTATTGTAGCACTTCAATTTTATTGTATAAATTATAAAAAAAAGTATACAAAGGCTATAAAGAGTGCATAAAATATATTAAACATTTCAGTTCAAAATATATTAAGAAAAAAATCTCTTCGAAATTAAAAATTAATTATAACAAGACACGGCTCATGTTGATAGGTAATGTTGTTGGGAGATCTACTATCAAACATCATTTAGTTGAGCTTCAAATGATACTAGCGAAAAATCCCAAAGTTATTATAGCACGCAGTAATATTAATACTTGATATTAACAACATATACGCAAAAAATACAGAGTGCATAAAAGATATACTATGTATTTAAAAAATATAAGAAAAATATCAAGTTAAATTTTTTTTACCTTTTTTATACAGCTAAATTATATCCGAGAAATTCATATTGTTAACTCAATAATGTTTAAAGTATAAAAGTAAAGACAATTGTAGGGAGATCTACTATCAAACATCATTGAATTGAGCTTCGAATGACGCTAGCGAAAAATCCCAAATTATTATAGCACGATTATATTTTGTATATTTTATAAAGAAAAATATACATAGACAATAGAGAGCGCATAGAGTTAAAAATAATTTAAGAACATGCTTCCCTGCGTTGATACGAGTTGTTAAATATTTAAATAATTAACCGAAAACATGAGCCAGCAACAACTGCCCATTATAATATCAATCTAAAAAGCTGGCATGAATAAATATAGAATAGAAAAAAAAAATTAAATGATTGCGAACTTAGTCAGCAAAAGAATGGTTGACGTTTAAAAAAAAACAACAAAAGATACAAAAAACCAATAGCATAAAGTTCAAGCGCACTTCACAAAAGATTGTGAAAAAATATCCAAAATTTCGATATTTAATTAAAACTGGAAAATATTATGTTAATAAAGTTAGTAAACATTTCAACGTAAATAAGAATCAAAAAATAATTGTAAGCAATTCGGCGAAAGTGAGTGAGGCAACACGGTTTTCAGTGAAACAGTAAAAGTAAAATCTTCAATACGAATTAATATCATAAACAATGAGATGAAACAGGTGTACAAACAAGAATAAACAAATCTACAGAAAGACAGACAGAAAGACAGGCATTTTTAAAATAATTTACAAAAAGAAAGAAGCAAATTTGTTTTTCTTTAAAGGCAGAATGGAATGGACTTAATTAAAAATAATAAATTTTTATGCTTGTCATGTAATGATATATATTAATATGGGCATTTCAAAACTGGCGTTACGTACGATTCGTACGAAGAAACATAAAAAGAAAAAATAAAAAAAGTCTCATTTTTAAAAAGGTTTTTTATATTTGCGTAGTAATTAAGAAGCACTATATTAAGTAGAAACAATGACAACAATCGACCCTAAGGATTTAGAAATATAAGCAAAAATATCGACTTGGATTACAAAATTTGCAAAGCTCTCTGAATTGGTCACGACTTTTTGTAAACAACTTTTTTTAGAAGGGCTTGAAATAAAATATATTTATTTTCTAAATTATCAAATTTGAAAATCTTCTCTGGTTTTCTTTTTATTAGGCTTTTTGATGGGGCGTTACGTTACTTAAATTTCCATTGTAGTTTAATTGAGTAATTAAGTAATTAGGTAGTTGAGTTATTGAGCTGTTGAGTTATTCAGAATAGAGCTATTGAGTAAATTAGTAATTAAAAACAAAATTTCATAGATTGTCCTTTCCTTGCCTCAATCATTTTTTATTATCTTTGGCCAGTGCCTTCCATTTTTTAATAAAACAAAAATGTTTACAAAACATTTACTTAACATTTACGAAAAAGAAAAACTACATTTGTGAAACAGTTCTGACGATTTGATCATCATGGTAAATGAATTTATGTATAAATTGCTTAAATTAACAAAATTAAAATGTTTGTCTTAGATAATATCATAAAATAATAAGTTTTTAATAATTATTATTTTGTGCAAAAAACGAAGATCAAGTTCGAGAATGAGCAAAATCAGATGAAAACCACGCCTACCTCCCATACAAAGTGACTCTATCAAAACAATATAGTGTCTAAAAATGTAGCAAAAAATTATGTAAAGACTTGGAATTTCGCACATAAGCATTGATTGCAAAAACTCACCACCTAATTGAAATTTGTCAAAATCGAATAAAAACCCCGCCTACCTCCCATACAAAGTGACTTTAACAAACACGTAAAATCTCTTTAAATGCCACAAAAAGTAATGTAATGACTTAAAATTTTGCACATAAGCTTAGGTCTTAGTTAAAATTTCTCCAATCTCCCATACAAAGTGACGTCATCAAAGTAGCATAACTTAACTTAATTCCACAAAAATATGAGTATTAACATCATATTTCACACATAATCTTCCATATCTAAATGTGTTCTGCATTTGAGTTTTGGCAAAATTGCCCATCCTCTATACGAAGTGACATTCTCAAACTTTGCATAACATAGTCAAGACATAGTCGAAGATAGTTCGTTCCCATTAAGTTTAACAGAAAGAAACGAAATTTTAATTTTTAGGAAATTTTATCTTTTTGATATAAAGCAAAGAAAACTATAAGTTTTAACATTAAAATACATTAACCCTTAACTAGTACACCTGGTCAGTGGGACCAAAAAAAACAAAAGAGTATATATCTCTTATTATTCAGTTTAAAACTGAATAAAATTCAATTCAATTATTAAAAATAGTTCACGAAATTCTACCTAAATAGGAAAAAAAAACTTTAATTAAGACGTTTCTAAAAAAAAAAACAACACGCATTTCTAACAAAATTTGTGTTTTTTAGCAATTTAAGTTGGTTTGGTCCCTGGGACCAGATGTACTGTAAGTGTAATTTTTTTGAAGTGTACCAGTTAAGGGTTAAAGCAAAAAAATAACACAAACTGTCACAAAACTCCCGCTTCTTATGCCTTCTATGGCAGCCTTGATAGTCTAGTGGTAGCGCGCTTGACTATCGCTCAGGAGTCCCAGGTTCGGATCCTGGCTGGGCTGACGCTATAACCTTTCTTTCCTTATTCCTAATCAAAGGAACTTGAAAACACATCAATTTACGACGAAAATTTGTAGTTGGTGGTGTTAGGAAAAGTTTGTGGAGAGGAACGCTTAGTAACTTCATTTGACTGAGGTCAAGGCATAAAACTTGCTTCAAATTTAATATCACATATTCCTACAGCTTCTGCCACATTAAGAATATCCTACACAAAAAAGTTTCACTTAATAGGTGTGCTTCCGTACTCTACACTGTGTAAGATTTGTGTAACTTCTGGTAAGCTCGAACTGAGAGAATAAAAATGAAATTTGAGAAAATTATCAAAAGTACGGAAACAGCTTCTAGCAAGTTTCGAGCACAAAACAGCTGATTCTGACAGCAGACGAGTCAGACGTAAATAGCGCCAATTGAAATTGTCGTAATTTTGTTTGTGAAGTAATAATTTATTTATAGTTAAAAATGGAAGATCAAAAGAAACTGCAATTTGTAAATTTATTTTCAGCAGCACAATTTGTGAATATTTGTGATAAACATAAACAAACATTTGACATTTGCTTGTTCTTCTTGATGCTTCTTCTTAATGATGCTTGTTCTTAATTTACTCGAAGTCTTGAGTTATAGCATTCTCTGTGCACATTCTGTGCTCTTGAGGGGATTTTATGCTTGTTCTTCTTCTCCCATTTCTTACACAAAAAGTACGGAAACAGAAAATAGCGACTCACAAGTCACACAGTGTGAGTACGGAAACAGACCTAATTACTCCCTTATTCCATTCTGTGGTATCACAATGGACCAAAAATATGGTCTAAGTGGGCTGGTCTTAAGACCTGCCGCTACCTTAACCTAACCATACCTAACCTTACCTTACCTTACCTTACCTTACCTTACCTTACCTTACCTTACCTTACCTTACCTTACCTTACCTTACCTTACCTTACCTTACCTTACCTTACCTTACCTTACCTTACCTTACCTTACCTTATCTTATCTTATCTTACCTTACCTTACCTTACCTTACCTTACCTTACCTTACTTTACCTTACCTTACCTTACCTTACCTTGCCTTACCTTACTTTACATTACATAACATTACCTTACCTTACCTTACCTTACCTTACCTTACCTTACCTTACCTTACCTTACCTTACCTTACCTTACCTTACCTTACCTTACCTTACCTTACCTTACCTTACCTTACCTTACCTTACCTTATCTAACCTTATCTAACCTTACCTTACCTTTCCTTGCCTTGCCTTACCTTACCTTGCCTTGCCTTACCTTACCTTACCTTACCTTACCTTACCTTACCTTACCTTACCTTACCTTACCTTACCTTACCTTACCTTACCTTACCTTACCTTACCTTACCTTACCTTACCTTACCTTACCTTACCTTACCTTACCTTACCTTACCTTACCTTACCTTACCTTACCTTACCTTACCTTACCTTACCTTACCTTACCTATGCCTTCTATGATTCATTTGTGAACCAAAAAGTAAATTTTTAAACAAAAAGTTTATGCAGTATTTTACCAGTTTAAATAAATAGAATTCTCCTTTTTTTCTATTAATTTGCGAGTTCATACATGATCAAAAAGTTTATTTTTCAAAGCATAAGAAAAAGAATAATATAAAACTGAAAACCTTACCTTACCTTTACCTTACCTTACCTTACCTTACCTTACCTTACCTTACCTTACCTTACCTTACCTTACCTTACCTTACCTTACCTTACCTTACCTTACCTTACCTTACCTTACCTTACCTTACCTTACCTTACCTTACCTTACCTTACCTTACCTTACCTTACCTTACCTTACCTTACCTTACCTTACCTTACCTTACCTAACCTAACCTAACCTAACCTAATCTAGTCTAATCTAACCTACTCTAACCTAATCTAACCTAATCTAACCTAATCTAACCTAATCTAACCTAACCTAACCTAACCTAACCTAACCTATGCCTTCTATGATTCATTTGTGAACCAAAAAGTAAATTTTTAAACAAAAAGTTTATGCAGTATTTTACCAGTTTAAATAAATAGAATTCTCCTTTTTTTCTATTAATTTTCGAGTTCATACATGATCAAAAAGTTTATTTTTCAAAGCATAAGAAAAAGTATAATATAAAACTGAAAACTAGAGTTACAAAAAATTTTGTTTCGAAAGTATTTTTTCCATTCAATTTAACAGAAAGGGAGTTTTTTATCTTTTTTTAAAATTTTTGTTTTACAAAAACTCATGAATCATGATTTTTCGAAATCTTATCTTCTTGGCACAACGCAAGGAAACTACAAGTGCACACATAAAAATGTATCTATAATTTACCTATAAAGTAGGTTTAGTGGGTAGCTTTTATCAGTTTAAAGCACTAAGCTGAGACAATTTAGTTCTCATCTTATCTCATATCTTTTCTATATAATCTTTATTCTTTTTTATGATAATTCCTTTGATAGCGCGACCAAGTAATGACGAGTGTGCAATTAAATGCGAAAGTGTGAGCACATGTTTCGCCCTTTCTTTTTCTCTCGCACTTTTAGCAATCGCTAACTTTCTCTTTCATGCTTTTTCAGCATGATCAGCAATCACGATCACAATCTTAAAAAACCTGTTTCTTGCCGTTTTTAATCAAAAAAAAATTTATTGTTGATAAGATAATAATAAATATTAGATTTTTGCAACCTTTTTAAACTTTCATATAAATTTATTAAATTTAAACTCTAACTTTATTAAGGAGAACTTTTATTAGTCAGTGCAAACTATTTTCAGTGCAAAAACTAGATAGGAAAATTTTTAACTAAAGCTGTCACGTAAAAACTCTTCCCAATTTAGTTCAGCTCGCTCGCCCAAGCTTATCACAAAATTTATTGTAGTGCTTTAATTAGCTAGTCCTAGCTAGTAACAACGACATTGACCCTGACTGCAAATATTTGGCAATAAAATGTGGTTGAAGCACACTTTGAAGTTTTTGCTTGACTCTTATAAGCAAATAAATTAAAAAAACTTGTCACTTTATGCACAGTAAAATTAAACACTTTGCCACCATCACAAAAAGGCAGCATAATCTGCTTCTATGAGGACCTTTCAACGGCTATTAACTACTTTTTTGTGTATCGAAAACGCAAACCAACGACAAGTAACACACGAGAAATAATACTTTTTTCTACACAAAATTCTATTGCTTCTCGTGTCTTGCTTGTCGTTAGTTTGGGTTTTCGATATATAAAATTAGGCGGTAGGTCTATAACCCGAATCGGCTCACCTTTACCCGTACCGTTCGCTGTTCAAACATGACTAAAGAAAGTCTTTAGCTTGCGATTGGAAAACCTGCCAAAAACCTATCCTACCATCACCAGCCCATCAGAGTGATTCACGCCAGTCACTGATAACAAATATAGCTCAATTGCTTAAGCTGGCCCGTTTATCAGCACATATCAATAACTGATAAGAACACAACTTTACGGCATATTACATCTATGCCAAATAAAAATTAATTTATTTACTTTTGTCATACCATTTAGTGCGTCCACAAAATGTTGTCATGCATCGTACGATTTATTCGATATTCGAAATATTTCAAAGCAATAAATAAAAAATTACCGGTAATCTACCGATAGCTAACAAAATCATCGATTAAGCCAAATGAACGAAACTGAATATGTTTTGTGTGGTTAGTTTGCAAAAGGTTTAAAAAGTGAAACAACTCTCAATAAAAATCGCTATATCATAAGGTGCGTTTCATATTTATAACCCACCCCCATTTTGTTGATATATTTCACTCTTACGTTTCCAATTTGTTATATTCAATTGAAAAAGATGTGGAGAAAGAAAAATTCAGTACTCAGATAATTTTAACCGAATATTTTTAAAATGAAGACCAATTAAATTTAAATATCTTATTATGAAGCGTTTCATATTTATAACCCTTGCTTCATTTCTTTGTGTCTTAAAACTTTTAAAAATAAAAATCAAGTATTTACAAGTTAATATGGCTCTGGTCTGGGGAGCACGCTGGCCACTCCAAAGTTTTAACATTTTTAAGCGCCAGCCAAGCATTTGTTTCTGCACTAGTGTGTATTCGGGCATTGTCATGCTGGAAAATCCAGTTTTAATCACGATGTTGTTGCAAAAATTCTAGTAAACTGCTTTGCAACACAGTGATGTAGTCGGAACTATTCATCTTAGATGACGTAAACTGGATTTCCAGCTCCCCTTGCGCTGTAACGCTCCGCATACCATTACTGACCCACCACCAAAGTTCCGCTTTGAGAAGTAGCGAGGTTCTTTTCGCAAATCTCGCCAATAAAAATGTGAGCCGTCTGGTCCATCAAGGTTCCATTTTGTTTCATCAGAAAATATGACCTGAAAGCAGAAACGTAATTTTATGCATATAACACTTCTGTAGTTCATTTCACATACAGAGGAGCAATCAGTACCCATATTTTGTTCACCAAATTCCAGTCTTGCTGTCTTAATTCGTTTAAGAAACTTTAGAATTGCTTTCAACACACGCCAAGCCGTTGTGTTTGAAACTTTGGTGTTGCAATTTCTTGCCAAACGAAAACAACTGGCTGTCAAATTACTTGCTTCACGTATGATTGCACGCACCTCCCTCTTGCATATCTTTCTCTTAAGTCCGGATCGCTTTTTTACCACAATCTTGCGTATTTTTAAGGAAATTGGCAATCACTCGTCGGCTGCGTTCAAGTTTTCTGGAAATTTCGCTCACTGAAATGTTATCAGAAGCCCAAGCCAAAATTTTTCCTTTTTCCACCTCTGACAAAGTTTTGCCAAGCGGCATACCTAGCTCAGATATAACACTATTAGCTGTTATTATTAAAAAAATTTACTTAATACAAACCTCTTTCTTGTTAGAAAAAACAGCGACTGGGTTATAATTATGAAACGATAATTGCACCAGCTTAACAAAACAAATCACACGTTTTGTTGAAATATAACGTTATTACGAAGAGCATGACAAAACAGGGCTGCCATCGTAAACTACTAGACTTACAGTACTTACTATTTTGTTCTTTATTAATAGGAAACTAATTTCTTGATTTTTATAAATGAAACCATCAAAGTGTATTGGGTGGGTTATAAATATGAAACGCACCTTATAACGTGTAATATTTGAGAGCTAAAAAGGCCATATCAACTGTTGCAACTTTTCAAACATTAACATAAAAGTTCGTTAAAAAATACTTTGACAGCATTGTGCATATCAAGTTCTATTTAGTTTTCCTATATCATTTCATGTTCATTTTTCATGTTTTAAAATATGCCAACTAAGCTACAGTTGTTTATGATGATTAATCGGGCTAAATTTACATTGTGATATTTTTTTACACATAAGCAGTTTATATTGTAAGATAAGCTCCTCTCAACCAATCTATTCTTTGATGCAATTAAGATTTCGGATTGATTAAGGCGTTGCACAATGCAGGGCCGTAGCTAGGATTTACCCATAGGGGTTTTGATGAACATTATTTTTATTCAAATGGAAAAAAGTTCCATTCGTACCCCTCTAAGGTTTTTTTATAATGATTCCCAAAATATTTTGGCTGTAACGATAGCCGACAGGGAGTTAAAACATTTTGCAAATACCTCCAAAAAACATGGTTTTTCGTAATTATATTGGCTGGTAGAAAAGTTGTAAAAAAATAAACTGTCAGATATTAAAGGCTGGAAAAGGCTCTTGAAATCTGCATCAAAAAATTTTAAAGTTTTGCGATAGCATTAACCTTCACCTGGCCTCGTGGGGTACATCCATACCCCACGTTCTTTCTCGTTTTGATTTGTTGGGAATTTTTTCTAGTTTTGAGGATTTTTTATGAACGCTTACCTTTATCTATTTCAGCTTGGACTATTCTACAGTTTAAAGTGATATCTAAAGATGATCTCTGAATTTTTTGAGACAAAATAATCAATATTTAAATTTTTACAACGATTTTAATCACTGGGGTTCGTATGTACCCCACGAGTCCAGATATGTTACTCAGGATGAGCATGCCAGGTGAAGGTTAAAGATAATACTGTTTTTCGTGCCTTATTTTAACTTTTTTTAATTTATTTTCACTAAAATTGAAATAACTTCATTATTTCTATCGTTGGAAAGGTTTTGAGTGCTTGCATTCATGACCAGAATTTCTAAAATTTATACTACATGTTAAAGCTAAAATATTAATTATAAAATAAACACCTTCTGAAAAAATTTTGTAAGAAATTAAAAAAAAAATATAAATTAAGTTATTTGAATTTTTAAAATGTTTGTATAGAAATAAAATAAAAAATATCAAAATTTAAGTCTTATTTTTTTGCTAATTCTACCAACACGTTACAGACCAGCTCGTCTGTTATTGTGCGATCACTGTGTATGCCAAGGAATGCACATCCATTCAAACGGATCTCGCCCATTGAATTACGGAGGTATGTTTTAAGAAATTTTAGGGATGAGAAATATGTCTCATTTCGCTTTTGGTTCGGTTTTTGCATAGCTACTTGGATGGCAGGTTTCAAAGAGTCAGGGTGGGGAACAATTTCTCGCTTTACTAAAGAACCACGAGTGGAGTCCCACAAGGCTCTGTTCTTGGCCCACTTCTTTTCACCATGTTTATAAAAGATATCTTCAGTAAATGCAATCATGAAACCATGCATGCGTATGCTGACGACTAGCAACTGTATTTGTCCAGGCCACTTGGACTAGTTGAAGATTTAATTGAAGAAGTTAATGAAGATCTAAATATACAGGCATGTTCTGCATTCCACTTCCGAGTGGAAGTGAAAATAAAACATAATTGAATTCGATATTTGGTGTTCTATATATAACTTTTTCGTTTTGTATTTTATTTAATTTATTAATATAATTGATTGTATTAACGAAAAAAGTAATATATAGAATACCAAATATCGAATTCAATTATGTTTTATTTTCACTTCCACTCGGAAGTGGAATGCAGAACATGCCTGATAGTGGCAGAATGGGCGAGTCTTAATAAACTGATGCTAAACCCTCTCAAATCGTATGTCCTACGGGTTTCAAAAACTGCATTTGAAAATCTAGATATTTCACCGATTTTCCTTAGTAACGTGCAGCTAAAATTCGTATGTAATGCCACAAATCTTGATTATAAAATAAATTCTTCTCTGTCTTGCGATGCCCATGTTAACTCCTGCGTCAGTAAATTTACTATGTCTTAAGAAACCTTCGAGTGACTGCAGATTTTGTACCTGTTGACATCAGAAAAAACTAGTATTAACGCTATTACTGCCAATTATTACATACGCGGAAGTTGTCTATAGCAAAATGGACTCGAAATCTTTGCAAAAACTACTAGTTGCTTTAAATAACACTGCACGCTACGTTTACGGAATTTAAAGGTCTGATCACATTTCACGCTTTACTTATCAGTTATAAGGCCGTAGCTTAACCAACTATCTTGAGGCAAGAAACTGAATTTTCCTGCATAGGATCATCCATTCACTCGCGATGTCCAGACTATCTTTTTGAGAAGCTTAAATTTTGTAGATCAAGTCGAAGCATGAACCTTATTATTCCTAAGTTTAATTTTCTTAACTCAAGTAGATTGTTTTTCGTTAGTCGCAATAAGACTATGGAACTCACTGCCAAACAGCATTAAAAATTTTTCCAATAGTAGGTACTTTAAGCATTTAATTTTCGAACACTTCTCTTAACTCTATTTTCTATCTGTTTTCTTTAAATTTTTTCAGTTCTTTAATCTTGACTCTGTTTCTCAACTAATTCTTTTTCTCAAATTTTATTTTATGAACTGAGAAAGCAATTTAAAATATTTACATTTAATATCTTAGTATATATTTATAATTAATATTTTTCTTATTCAAAAACTCATGTATGTTAATATTTGATTTTAATTTGATATTAATATTTGTTGGAATGTAAAATTAATTCAAAAAATATTTTAATCTTATAAGTTGTTATGTATGCTTAAATGAGGCATGTAAAAGACTAATAAGCATATTACGGTTCACAACACAACAGTAATTTCTGATTTTATTGTGTACATTGCTAATACTTAAAATAAGACACAGCAGTGTATTGCTGTGAACCGTAATAGGCCTATAAGTCTCAAATGTCAACATATTGTAACTAAATAAATACAAATAAATACAAATACAAAATAAAAGAATTTATCTCAAATTATTACAATTTTAAGGACTGAAAAACTTTTACATAAACTTCATAAATCTTAAAATCTAAAATTCACAAAATTAATTAAACGATTGTACGTAAACTTTCCTCAGGTCAGAATTCAGAAAAATTTAAGACTTTTTATAACTCATGAGTAACTTCAAACGTTAATTAAGAACTAAACCTGCTTTAGACTCATATCTATAATTCCAAAGTAAATTGTTTAAAAACTCTTGACTTTAAAAGAGTCACAATGAAAAAGGCAGAAAAATTTATTCAATAAAAACTTTTTTGTGCCATAAATTACGAAGAGGCTGTGATGCAATGCCGCCACAAGCAGAGCCAAAGAAAACGCAGAACTTACTGATGCTGAAATTTTAATTTTCAAGAATCGCTCAAGGGAAAATTAAAATCATTTGTTGGCTGAAGTATACTTTAAAATCTTTCTAGGCGGTTCGAATTAGAAAGGTCTTTTCAGTATACATGTAGTGAAAGCAATATTGATGGTAATTTTTAATGTATCACGTTTGATCCAATAAATCACGATACATTTGTTTTCACTATTGTTGTTTACACGAATCAACTCAAAACAAAGACTTTTACACGTAAACGCAACTTCAGTATATGATTTGTTAAGTTTTTTTAGAACATATTAAAGTGATTCAATGAAATAATTATTTAAATGCATTTATTTTTATTAATGCTTCTGGGGAGGAAACCCCAAAACTCCCCTTGGCTACGGCCCTGACACAATGGTTAATTTTCGGGAAAAAGTCTGTTTTTCCTCTAGAAAAATGTTTATATCTAAGAAAGCTATTCAGCAGAGAAATGTTGAAATCTGTTCGACGTCGACTTTCAACCTTTTCCAAAATTACTGACTTTGATGACCTGATTATGGTTGTGGAGACAAAAAAATTTCTATGTGCGTTTATACGGCGCAAAATGCCCTTTTTTCGATTTTAGGATTACAAGAGATTATTTTTTTTTTTAACGAAAAAAATGTGTTTCGATAGTTATTTTAGCATAATGAAAATGATACTAAAAACTTCATTCTCATTACTTTTTTTTAAAGCAATTCGTAAAAGTCGAAACTTTTTTCAAACAAAAAGTATTCTAAACAATAAAATAAGGACAATTTGAAATATTTATAACTTTAAGCAAAATGTATATTTTGAAATTAGTTTTTTGGAACGAAGTTCCTTTACGCGTCTTGCGATTGGTGTCATTTGGTAGAAACCGTCACGAAGCAGTGAAATTGTATGTGTATGTGTGCGAGTATAGAGCAGACTACAACCCAGTGGGCATTTTAGCTAGTCTTACGCAAAAGAAGGCATGCTAGTAGTGATTTTATTGACGTCAATATACCTTCCATGATTGCTTTATTGATGAGTGCTTCTGTAAGGCCTACCTTTTGAAGGTTCTGAGTGTTTTAATATAATTTTATATGAAAAATTATTTAAAAAATTTAAAAAAATTATAAACGATTAGAACAATTAAAAAAAAATATTTATATTTACTAACAGAAAAATACAACTAATTATAGCCATTGACAAAGTTGTTATGCACGCATACCTATAGTAAAATATTATGCGAACTATTTTTGTAGAATATTTTAACCCTATAGCGTAGTTTTTTATTTGTCGTTTTTGTCCATTTTCGAAATAAGGTTTAAAAGTGTATCGTAAAACGCTGCCTAAGAGAGTTAACATATTGTATCAACATGAAAATTTCACTATCTAGTATATCATTATTATATCATTTCTGTAGTATTAATTACTTTGTGTTTAATTACTTTTTTTATTGAACACAAATTTATTTTATATATTTATATATTTGATATGAGTTTGACCTCTAGGTCAAACTTTTATCATGATAAAACAATCTATTAGGTAGCCTTGACTACTAACTATTTTGTCATGAGCTGGGTCAGCATATGTCAAACAAAAGAATACTAAAAACATTTTGACACAAAACATTTTTGATATCTCCATTTTGCATCAGCTGCCATAGCAACCATAGCACGCTCTCGTTGTTTTTTTTTTAAATTCGTTAACCGCAGTTAGAGCTGTCGCTACTACTTGTATTATTATACTATGCTCTATATATTGTTTTTTTATAACAGCATTACTTTCGAAATAAGTATTTTCTTGTTTTGTTAAAATTTAACAACAAAATTGTGGAGCTTTTATCCTTCTAAAATTGAAAAAATTACACCTCTTCAACTAATCCAATTATAAATTTTCTTGCTTAAGATTCATTTTTTTAGTTATTTTATTGTTGTTTCCTTCTTCTATTCTTCTTTTGGTACGATTTCCTTCTTTAATTTCCTCCTTAAGTTGAACCTTAATATTCGATATCTTATTTAACAGCAGAGATTGGCGATAAGGATTACGATTACCAAATGATAACGATTCCAGTAATACTAAAATAATTAAAATACTTCGCACATTGAACGATTGCAGCAATCACAATTTTGAAAAGTTTGACGTTACGAATACTATAATCGTAACTTTAGTTCGTTGAACTGTTGATGACTTAAATTGTAAAATCGTTTTTACGTTTATCAAATTTCTTACTACTACTTGTTTGTTTGTAAAGATTACTCTTGTAAAACAACCCGTGATATTTCGTCGCTATACTTTGCAAAAAAACACGTTTTCGTTTCGTTTTTCGTTTGCTTTCGTTTTTATTAAATCTATAAGAGATGAGCAACCTAGATTTGTGCTCTAAGTCATGGAAATACTCTTCATATCTTCTGAAAAAGTACGCGGAATTTGCAATTGAAACATGCATCTCTTATCTAGCGTTCAAATATCTGTTTGTGCGCCATCTGTTGGGAGTTTGTTCGTGCTAGCTTTGTAAACAGGTCAGTGTTTTTCTGTTCTCGAATATCAAATTTAATTTCAACTATTTGGCCAAAAACAACGTTCATACAATTCTGCAAGCTCTGTATTCACCTGTCATGGCTCCATGTACCTTTTTTTTATTCCCATGACTCAAGTTACGACTTCGCAGAAAGCGTTTTGACACGATTAAAGGCCCAACCAAAATAGACGAAACGAGACCGATAGCAACTTGACGAACGTTTGCACTCGTTACAGATGTTTACGGATTGAACCTAAAAGGAAACAAGTTGCTCAACTCGTCTGAATTAGCTGATCAGTTGGCAATCGAGTGTTATTTATTTAATTTGTGCATTTTTAAATTTATAATAAAGATTTCTGAAAGATAAGTGAAATAATGGTGAAATTGAAACAAATTGATGAAAATAAAATAAAAACGCACTCTGCACAGTTGTTGTTGACTAGTTGCTACGCTAGCAGTTCGGTTCATAAGGGCTAACATGGCAACTCATCGAAACTGAACGAAACGGTTTAAAAAAACGTATTGTTCCGTAAGAACCGAACTTTTAGTGTCTCAACTCGTCAACAACAGCTGTACAAAGTGTGATACTTTTTTTCACTCATAGTTCACAAATGTTTGCTTAATGGTTAACAAAATGTGGTTAACAAAAAACTTTGTTGGTCGTCAACAATATGTTAAAATTGGTAATAATTTATCTAAATACATTGACAATTAATTTGGGGTACCCCAAGGTAGCCACCTAGGTCCTCTGTTGTTTGTTCTGTTTATCAATGATCTTCCGAATTATGTTCGCTTTTCTGAGTGCCTGATGTATGCTGATGATGTAAAGATCTTTAGATGTGTGGACTCTTACGAAGACTCCCTATTGCTTCAACGTGACATGGATAGTCTCCAATTTTGGTGCGAGACCAATAAATTGCATTTTAATGTGTCTAAATGTAATGTAATGTCTTTTTCTATGAAGAATCAACTTTTCGAAGGTTCTTACGGTATTAATACGGTATTGATCGAGAGAGTCGACTTGAAGAAAGACTTAGGGGTTTTATTTGAGCGAAAGTTAAGCTTTGTCAAACATTTTGATGCTATTATATCAAAAGCGAATGCGATGATGGAATTTTTATCGCGCAATACGAAAGAGTTCTCCGATCCCTTTACCGTAAGAACCATTTTCTTTTCAATTGTAAGGTCGGTTTTAGAGTATAATTGTGTTATCTGGGACCCTCAATATTCTATACATATTAAAAGAATTGAAAATAATCAAAGGCGTTTCACTAGGTTAGCAATTCGCAAGCTCCACTGGGATTTTATGCCTTCCTATGAAGCGCGATGTGCTCTTCTTGGACTAAAGTCTTTGGAGTTCCGGCAAAAGTATTTTCTCGCCTTATTTGCTCGGGATGTAGTGATGAATCATATTGATTGTGCACCACTTCTATATTTTTTCAAATTTTATGCACCTGAAAGAAATTTTAGGCAAAGGCAATTGTTCTATATACCCTACAGAAGAACTAATTATGGCAAATGTGACCCGGTTTACAATATGACCAAAACGTTCAACATTATCTGCAGCTCGATTGAAATCACCCAAAATAGGGTAGCATTTAAAAACGATATCATGCTGAATTAGTTTTATAACCTACGATTAAATTATGTACTTACAGTAACTGTATAACAATAAATGTTAATAGTTGATTGAATAAATAAATAAATAAATAAATAAATAAATAAATAAATAAATAAAAATAAATAAAATTATAATTGCACATAAATTGATAACTAAAAGACACTCTGTTTGTAATTTATCAGCCTTTTCAGACGAGTTAAGCAAATCATTTTATTTTGGGTTAAATTTCAAAACAGACGGAATGCTTGCAGACATTCGGCAGTTGCAATCGTCTCGTTTCGTCTATTTTGGTCGGGTCTTTACGGGTCTATAATCTTGTCTTGTCAAACTGTTTCGTTTAGTTTCGTTATGTTATGTTTGCCCACTTTGGGTAACACCATTAAAATGCATTTATCCGAAGACTTTCGTTTTCCTTGTTACGGAGCAACTCGTCTATTTTGGTTGCAAAGTCTTTACTGTGCAAAGAATTTAATGACATTTTTGAGTTATTAGTGTTGACGATATTTACCTGAAGATATTAAGAGTTATCAATAAATTGCTTAGTTCCCCCTTTTTTCTGTCGTTTGCTAAGATCTCACTACTTTCGTTTGTTTGCTAAATCTTAATTTATATGCTATTTTAGATAAATGAAATCTATTCTTTTAGATTAAAGCAGAGCCTGAAAATAACTCTTAAAAATAACATTTTGAAAGTTAAGTCCGACTGTTAACTCAACTAAAACTGTTAATAAAATTTTTCCCCTTACTTTTAACTTTTAAACTTAATACGGACAAAGCCCAACTTAAAAACATAAATTTAAAAGTAAAATTTAAGTCTCCAAGGACTTTTATTGCAATAACATTTTTAAAAGTCTTTAAAGACTTTTATGTTAACTCTTTGAAGTACCACGGGACAAAATTTGAATCAATGAAAAATAAACCTTTCATTCAACCCACTCAGATTTGATGTTTATAATAAAGTATAATAAAAATAAATATTATTATATCATAAAAATAAATAATAATAAAAATAGAAAAATATTTTTGCTTTTTTTTCTTGTACCTCAAGGGTATTTTTTAATTAAATTTCCGTAACTCAAAGAGTTAAAATGTTATTTTGAAAAGTCTTTTGAGACTTTTATTTTATAAAAGTCTTACAATAAGAAAACTGCGACAAAAGTTCAATTTATGTTTATTTATGGCCAATTACCAGCAACCAATTTATTCCACCGACTGATTTTGTTCATCTTGTCGACTACTGGAAAGATTCATATTGAACAAATAACAATAACATACAATATTTTTCTTAAAAAAAACTTTTATAAAAGTCTCAAAAGACTCTTAAAATAAACTTTTTTAAATAAAAGTCTTCAGAGACTTTTAAAATTATTTTTATATAACATGAATTAAACTGCGAGCTTTAGATCAAGTACTTTTTAAGAAGGCAACCACAACAACAACAACTCTGTATAGAGTCTCTTAGCTGACTAGACATTCTGTTTCAGAAATCGCTGCATTTTCCTCTTCAGTAGTCTTTGAGTAATTTTTTTTATTATTTAAAAGTCTTCAAAGACTCTTAAGTTTGATGTTATTTTATAAAAGTTATACAGTGGTGGTCACGAATTTAGCACACTTAAAAAAGTAAAGTGAATACTTATATTTTCCATTTATTTGTTGTAAAATTTTAATTAACTTAGTAGTTTTTAAGAAGGCAACAACAACAACTCTGTATAGAGTCAATCACTTAGCTGACTAGAAAGTCTGTTTCAGATTTTCCTCCTCAGTAGTCTTTGAGTAATTATTTTTATTATTTAAAAGTCTTCAAAGACTCTTAAGTTTGATGTTATTTTATAAAAGTTATATATAACTTTTATTAAGAGTTAAAAATCTCTTAACTCTTACTTTCGACTATCAATAATAACTTTTATATAATAGAAAAAAAGTCTTTTGGAACAAAGTCATAAAAGTCTTAACCTCTGAAGTAAATTAAAACTCACTTAATTTAAGTGAACTTTTTAAAATCAACGTAATTTATTACGTTTACCAACACTGTGTATAAAATCATGGTCACAGCGCGCAGGAACAAATGTCAGAAATTATTCCAGCAAACACACGAGCATCGTACGAGAACAACAATGCGAACAATGCTTTGAAAGCTGGAAAGCCGTTTAACGTGAAGAAAATCTTATATTTTCTATACATTTAATTAACATAATTGAATAAAAACTTAAAAATTCACATTGTTCGCACACGAATGTGTAGTCATTTTAAGAACGTGTCAACGTCATTGTTTATGTTTGATCCGCAGGGGCGTGACCTAGAAACCATGCTTTCAATAGCGCAAAGCAGCATTTTTTGGCTGCCTTTCAACACCGTCTCTTGCACCCGCAGACTTCAATGAAAAAAAAGCATGCAGTTTAATCCACCGCGCGAGCTCAACTTTTGTTGATTTAATTTCTCAAACATGGGTACACTTCAAAAACTCTACACTTTTCTTAACACTCATCTTTCCGCAATGGTGGCACTCGCCACTGACTTACCTTGAATCCATTGGCTTTGGGAGCTGAATTTGCTACCATCAGTCCATTTTTACGCGTCCGAATTTCCATGTACGCTGGTGCTGAGAATTTCTTGCGATAATGTTGCTGCAGTTGCTCCTGTATGAGGATGTCGACATCTCCATTAGGCACTTCACTTTTCATTACTTCATATGAATTGACGTAGGCTTCACAGCCGCCGCCCTCTTCATCATAATGTGACTGCTGCTGCTGCTGTTGTTGTTGGTCGCTTGCATCATCAACACCACCGTCGAGGTTCCCCATTTTATCGCTCACTTGACACTGATTTTGCTCCACTTCGTCGCGCAAACTGACGCTGCTTATTTGGGGCTTCTTAAAAGTTGACTCGATATTTGTCTGCTTGGAAGGGCTGAAATGAGAAAACATCAGTTGTTTATGTGTTTGAGTGAAAAGGCTGTATATGATTTAACAACGAAAGCTACCTGCCGCCAGAGTGCTCTGAAGATATACGAAACAGGAGGCGTTCTGAATATACTTCTTTCTGAAGCTTCATGCACTGAACACATTAACGATAGCACGACATCATTACAAATTTTTACATGCCTTTCTTATAGAGGCAAATTCTTGTGGATGTGTGCGACAATTCGAAATTCGGAACATTTTACCTCTATCAACAATGGCCCATTATTATAGTCAAAATAAAAGTCGACTGTAAATTTAGTGCAAGCTTCTTGACAACATATTTCATTCAAAAACTGTCAAAAATGCTTGTACTAAATTGTCCCGGTTTATACTCGTCAAGACTTGACGTTCAAGTTTTGCATATTCCCTTTTAAACTTGACGATTCAATTTACACTCGTCAAGAGTTGACGGTCAATTGTTTCTTTCACTCCTCTCTTCTCTCTCTCAAGTTTGCACTGATGACGCCGAAATAAAATTGAAATTAGCGGGACAACGAACGAACACAAACCGAATTGCCCAAGAACTGACGGTACGGTAAATTTTTTTCTTTCCCTTAAGTTACGATTCCTGCACCCACGAACAAAAGACTTGATCGTCAATTCTTGACAAGTATAAGCCGGGACATTTAGAGTTGGCTCTTATGTTGACTATGATAATGGGCCAATGGTTTTTTATTTTTTTTTTTCAAAATGTGTATTTGGAGCTAAAAAAGCTTATAGTGAAAAAATTAAGGGCTGTCTCAATTCATTTAGAAGTTATAGGGGTCCAAAGTTAGAAAAAAGCCTTAAAAACATGTGGTTTTTTATTTAATTTTTCAACAAAATTAATCTTTATGTGTATCAAAAGAAAGGTAATGGGGAGACTTCTATTTCAGGGGTGCAGTAATTTGACAATGAATTCGTGAAGTTCTTTCAATAAAAATAAGAATAGCCGAAGAAAAAATCTATTTATCAATTTGTTTTCAAGTTATCGAGCTTTTAAGAACATTATATTTTATAAATCTTTTAAGAAAACTGGCTGTATTTTACTTAGTGTATAACCGATATTGATGGTTATGGTATTTATTAAAAGTTAGCATATAAAGCTTTCACATTATTTTATATAAAGAAAATCCGTTGAGTATTTCATATTTTATAGCTAATTGTATGTTAAAGTAAAATATTTGCTTATATTAAAGCACAATTTTATAAAAACCTACCGTTATTACTATGAATTATGGAAACAAAATTAATTAAGCTTGAAAATTTATATTTAATTTTGTATATAATATATATTATTTATTTGATATTTTATGGTGTTTTTTTCTGACGATATGGATTGCCCTTATACGGAAAGTTGATATTTCAAGCATATTCACCTTACAGGCCGGTTACACAGGCCTGTGACAGTGAAAGTGCGAAAGAATACGTGTACTGTTCAAATGATTCGAAAAATTTCAAACTTTCATGCTAGTAGCAAGAGGTGCTACACATGCACGTGAAAGTTCATTAAAAAAATTCCATTGAATGCGAAGGTTCTCGCTTCTATTGCAGTTTGCGTGTGCTTTATGTACTGAACACATTGAGGACGAATGCAACAGTGCGAAACAACATGAAGAAAGAAACAAGAATCTGGAAGTATCATTAGATTGTTTCATTCACGTATACACAAACACTTATATTGCTCTGTTGTCGCACGTCAAATTAGAAAAAATTCTAAACCGACGACAGCGACTTTGTTGCAATTACTCGTTGTTGTTGCAACATTTTCACCACTTTCACCTCCATAAGAAAAGCATGTAAAAATAATTTGACATTTGACGCACTGTTGCTGTCGTCGTCAATGTGTTCAAGGCATTAGGTTAGGTTAGGTTAAACCGGATGCCTTCGTGAAGGCTCACATAGACCAATTCAGGTCCTTAGTGGTACCGGTAGCGAGCAAAAGGAACCTTTGTGTTTGTTTTAAAACTCTTTAAAGATTTGCGTTGAGTTCGCAAACCTTAGGAGGGATTCTAGAGACACCCTGGCTACATCTTTAAGCGACGGGAATGTCGATGAGCCTAGGTATTTTAGTCTCGATCTAAGTAGGGCGGGGCATGTGCATAGTAGGTGCTCCAGGGTCTCCACTGTGCCCGGTTCCTTGCACTTCCTGCAGTTGTCATCCGTGGTGATGCCAAGCTTCCTCGCGTGGGCTGTCGTCATGCAGTGACCAGTGGGCATGCCCACTAGTGTCCTGCAATCTTTGCGCGGGCGTGCCAAGATGAACAGAGTTCGTTTTTCGCATTGTGCATTGCACATGATTTTCGAGATTTTGCACGTTGTCGTATCTCTCCATCTACGATTCACTGCTAGTGTAGCTCTTCTTTCGAGGTTCCTGTACAACTCTTGTAGCGGAGTAAGTACATGTTCTGCGAGTTCTGATTCCAGCCCGGCGCCTTCCTTTGCTAAACCATCTGCCATCTCGTTTCCCTCAATGCCCTGGTGGCTAGGGACCCAGTAGATGCGCACTCTTTCCGAAGCGCAGTGTGCATCTAGTGCATCTCTGCCTACCAAGACACCTTTGGACTTGATGCTAGCGGAGCGCATGAGTTTGATCGCCGCTTGACTGTCAACGAAAATGTTGATGTTAGAGTGTTGTGTGTCCATGCTGAGGGCTATCTCAGCAGCCTTCCTTATGGCAAATATTTCCGCCTGGAAGATACTGCAGTGGTTCGGCAGTTTGTATGGCTGCCTTATATTAGGCTCTGCGCAATACACCGCCGCACCTACCCCCGTAGGCATTTTGGAGCCGTCGGTAAATATGTTGACCGCCTGCTGTGCTTGTTCTATACCTTTGCACCAGTCGTTTGGTCCCAGAAGAGTTCGTACTTTGGAATTGACTATCGTGCGAGGTACCATGTAGTCCGTGCTACTAAGTAGATCCTTTCCGATTGTACAATGTCCAAAATTTTGAATGTGCATGTTGCCAAGGCATTACTTGAAATCGACGAAAACCCGAAATAAACCCACCAAAAGTAATTAAAAACAGCACTGATATCCTCCTTTTTTACATACACTGGCCGCTGCTGTCAAAATCCACTGGCTCTGAAATTTCGTTGCGAGTAGCGATGAAAGTAGTGTGAAAGTGCATCCAGTGTGACTGCATTTGTAAAATAGTATGAATGTGTTGAGTTTTTCGAACTACAGAGTCAGTATGCTGGCCTGTGCAGCATGCCTGTAAGCAACATGTGTGTGCTCACAGAGTAAAATATTCGAAAAATTTAATATTTCACGTGCGGTAAGATCTGACAGCTATTGACATCGAAACAGTAGTTCACTTCAGAGCAACTCCAAATAGTACTTTACGAACTATTGATATCATACTACAAGGTATTTTGTACTGGTGAGAATTCTTTTCACTCAAAATTGACAAAATGTCTTCAAATTTGTCTTTTTTTTTCAATTATGAGTGTTGAGTAATTTGTCCTGGGGCCGAATTTACTCGAGCACGACGAGACAAATGCCTATCAATCTTGTACAATTTTACTCGATTACGGAAGCTATAATTCGGCGCCTGATTGTAAAAATTCAAAGTTTGGTCGAAATTGAAGAAATCATCGCAAACAAAAATCCACACCCCTGCCAAAAAAAGCATCGCCGGATATGTTTCTTAGAATAGCTCAAAAATCGCCCAAAATTAATATGTTCACAAAAAATATTACCAAATGTAAAAATAATTATGCAAACATAACATTTTCGAGTATTTTTGAATGCAGAATATTTTTCAAAACAACAATATTTACCGAAACTATGATTTTAAAAATAATAGCGGTCCGTTCAAAAATAGCACCACTTCTTTCTGAAATTGAATTTTTTATCCAATTTTGCAAAAAGTCGCAAACATTTTTTATTTTTCAAGTGTCATCCGTTTTTACCAATCACCAATGATGTGATGTGAAAGTATGACCACAAAATTTGGAGGATTACTTTTGTTTATGATCAAAAATGAGAAAGAAATTGTTAAAAAACAGCGAAATAATTTCCTTGTTGTATAAGAAATATCGCGTTTTGTTTTCAATACTAATAAAATGGGAAATGGGTAGCTAATTGAGGAGCATAAGCCATGTCAACCGTCGGATTGAAATTTATATATAATAGGTACGATGGAAACATGGCAGACCCTTAAGAATAAAGACCATAATAAAACAAAAACTATAAATTCTACTGTTAATAGTTCATATCAAAAATTAACCAAGATCAGGAAGATGAATTAAAGTTTTGGACCATTTCAGCATCTATATGATTCTGTGATGGCAAGAGAGAAAAAAAGAAGGTAAGATTCGGAAAAGTTGTCTTAATATGATTCTGGTTTCTAGGTAAAAAGATTTTTGTTTTTAATCCATTTAACTTCTTATTTTTAAGATTCCTCTGCTACAAAATGCAATTTTTTTAAAAGCATTAATCATCATTCAAAGTGGACAACTGTCAAAATTTAACAAACCTTAAATCCTATTTTCAGGTAAATTAAAATCAAGTACATGAGCATAGCTGTTGCATAAACTAATACACCTGTTTATAGACTTATTTATAGCCTAATTTGTTCATAATTTCTAAGATTCCTTAGAGGTTCATACAGAATGAAATTATTCGACAATTACACGGATGTAGTTTTACCAGTTAAATTGTTTTAAGCAAATAAAAGTGAGGAGGATAATCTTTTATCTTTTAAAAATTGCAAACTAAGAAGCTTCCGTTGAATGCAATAAGATGGAAGACCATCGGGCCATTGCATTTTTTTAAGCGCATACCTTCTTATATTTCTTTTGATTCTTTCAACACGATTTGAATGTTCGACATAAAAAGGGTTCCAAATAATCGAACAAAATTCAATAATAATACGAACCAGTGACACATAAAGTGCTTTATTAGTATGCGGATCTCTGAAGTTTTGGGTATTCCGCTTAATGAAGCCAATCATGAAATTGGAATTTGCGACAATGAAGTCGTGATGAGAGTTAAAACTAAAGTTAGAGTTGAATATTACACCCAAATCCTTTATCTCATGTCTCCGTATAAAATTTATATTACTTATTGAATAATTATTACAGATTGGCCTTTGTTCTGGAGTTGGTAACCACACAGCATTTATTTATATTTAAATTTAAGTTATTACAAGTTATTACTTTGAAGCTTATGACAATCTGAATATTGCGATATTTTGTGAAAAAACTTAACGTCATCTGCAAACATTAAGCATTTGAAAAACTCGAAACACTGAGATAAATCAATTATAAAAATTGATAATAATTAAGAGCCACAGTGGGTACCTTGCGGTTGCCCGAAAAAGCTTCTATAGGGGTTTCGGTTGATATTTCACAATTCTTAATAAAAAGATTATATTCTTTAATTTCATTTAAGAAACGACTGAAAAATTGTATGAGACATTTTGAGACTCTATATTTTTTTTACTTAAGAACTAAGTTCACCAAAAGTTTTCGCAAATTTAGTATCAGCTACATCCAATTGATTTGTACACTTTAAAGCGGTAACAATTTTACTTGAAATATGTTCTAAATTTAAACAAGTCGATCTACCAGGCATAAAACCGTGTTGATAATCGCTTATTATATTTTTAACATGATGTAATAATTTAACTTTAATGATATGATCAAAGAGTTTTGCAAAAGGGCTCTGATTTGTAATAGCTCTGTATTTACTGATGTTTCTTTGATCCTTGTATATAAAGATTGGAAAAACGAAAAAAATTTCCACGAGTTCAAGAATATCTCAGTTTTATATACAGATATAATAGGCGCATTTTTTTTCAACATCCAAATCCAATTTCCATACAAAAACAAATCCTGCTATGGATCTAGGTTTTGTGACCTTGTGGCTTAAAACATAACAGCCAGGTGGCGTATAATGAAGTTAGCGATCGGAAAAAGCATTGTTGACATTTTCCTGTTTGCATTTAACGCCATCTAGTTGTCATATACTTTTTATGAGCATCAAATCAAAATCCAACTACAGATTGGGATGTTGGAAAAAACGCAGCTATTAAAAGAAAAGCGATGGGCTTCGCAATGTTATTAGCTGCGTTCCATTCGCTACAAAATAATTCAGATTATTTTTTTTACATGCAAAGCAGAAACAAAAATAACAATCCTATAACAAATAGGATTATTTTTGCTATCCATAAAAAATTGTGATATAGCCTTTAAAAAATTTGAAACACAGGTGCGGCACCTACATATTTTTATGAGCTGTCATTTAATTTTTTTAATTATTTATTTGTTTGATACAATAACTATTATAGGTAGCCATGACAGCTGCCTTTTTTCTCACGAGCTGCGACAATCGAATGTTAAACAAAAGAAAACAAAACAAACCGCGTGTGTCACACACATTGGACGCTTTCAGCGGAGCCAACAATTGCACTTTAATTATTTATATCATTGCATAATATTAATAATTAAATTAAATAATTTACAATTTTTCTGACGTTTAGAGTAAAACACATTCAGAGAAAAACATCGTTCATTAAGGTATCGCTACCATAACAGTTCACAACAGTTTTGAACGACACACGTTCTCATGACACCTAATAGCTATTGTATCATAATTGCTTGTTTGAATTTAATTTTGACTGCAACGGTAGTGCCCTCTACGAGTCGTTTTTCTTGCCGTTCCTTTGAGAAAATTTGTGATCGCGATTATATTAAGGCGAAAGGAACGCAGCTATTAATGCAAAATTTCAAAACTGAGCTACGATTTCAAATAGCTATTTCTATATTTCCACCTGCTCGAAATCTTCAGATTTTGTGATAAAATCTTAATTAAAATCGACTGGTTTCTCTATACAAGTCTTTGTTTATAAAAAGGGTTTTCATGCAAATGGGCAATACCCTTATAAATGGTATAAACCTTATAAGTTTATCAGCCTTATAAATGAACTGTCAAAATTCGTATGAAAAAGCTTTTGCACAAACCAGATAAATTTGCTCTTCGATTTAGGTGAGCAAACGAGGTGGCAAACTTATATGATCAATCAGCTGTTTTCTTTTTTGAAGGAAAAGTTATAATTTGAGCAAAACTAATAAAGATTTAATTCTAAAAATTTCAGAAAACAAGCAAACAATCCGCAAAGCGTCCCTGTTTAAATGGAACGCATCGCTGGCAGATCGCACAGCTGACTTATATGCTGCAAATGCACAATCGACTTTAAGGGCTGTTCATACAACCTGTCTGATAAAAATAACTAATTGCCCAAATTAGAAGCCTGCCACTTTGCATGAAAACCCTTATTATCTTGTGATTACAAAAAAATCTAATACGAAATATCATAATATACAATGCGGCATCCCTGAAAAGTTATACATTACTATCCAGCCCTATTCAGCTTTTGTCAATATTTTCATACTGACAGCTGATAAATTCTTTAACAAAAAACTAACAAAGGAATTTCCCCTTCACGATTTGCTCATTCTTAAATTTATTAAATTAAGTCTTAGTTGCCAAATGAAATCTAGCTTTCAAAAAATGCCGGATGGAAACGCTTTGAAATCACTTCTTCTAAATCGCAAGATTTCGAGTAGATGGAAACATAGTAGAAGAAGACATCTTCAACTGAGATTTCAATATTGTTGAGATGATTCAGATTTGGATTTATCCCATCCAGTTCCATGCTTGAAGGGAAGCCATTAGTTTTAAATTTGATTCCATTTTTTATATTTATGTGTTGCTGAAAAATTTATGCAAATTGTCGAATTAGTTTCGAGCTTGTATGAATGACAAGTGATCTGATTTTGATTGTTTTTTAAACTTTTTAACGCCTTATTTTTAAGGTTTTTACTATGTCTAAATGACAGGGTAATAAAAGTGTTGTGCTAGATTATAAGAGAATCTAAGAATTGTTTAGCCATTACGCCGATGTTTTCTGTTTGAGTTTGATGTAGGACTGTTCGAAAGCTCAACAAAATATTGCCGTTAGTCTGTCGTCATACAATGTAGGAACGTTGGAAACCCCCTAATGCAACGTTTAAATTACTGTGATATATAGAAAGGCTTTTCACAGTTTGAATACGCTGGTCTGCTATATGTACGATTTGTTATTTGTATGACAGTTTACGTTATACTATGTTTCCATCTGCTCGAAATCTTGAGATTTTGAAATAGTAATTTCAAAATGTTTCCATCTGGTATGTCATGACAGCTAGATTTTATTTGACAATTAAGACTTTATTTGATAAATTTAAGAATGAGCAAATCGTGAAGGAGCAATTGCGTTGTTGCATTTTTTTTTGCCATTTCTGGAGCTCTTAAATTTTTTCTCCAAAATTGTCCAAAATTGAAGCTCCTAGCCTATTTAGTACCATATTTCCTTTGTCAAAACAAAGTCATTTTTCATTTTTATTGTTATTGTTTTTTAAAATAATTAAATATCATTAGGACTGTTCACATTTCAAACTGCTCATCAAATCGATCATTAAATGATTTGACAATTGATTTGACCAACAGAATTTGTATGGATTTGATGGCGATTTGACGAGTGTGAACACTTATCAAATCGTTGGTCAAATCGTTTGATGAAAATCAAAATTGTTTTTATTTTTCTGCTGATTTGACGAACGATTTGACCAGTGTGAACACTCGTCAAATCGTGTAGTACGATTTTGTCAGTTCAAAAAAGTTTTCAACCTGTGCACATCGCGGCAAAAGAAGGAGCGGAAGAAAATAATAACAAAATAATAATAAATAACTGTTGCAAACAATTTATAATAATTTATAAAATAATTTCTTCTTCTTCCCATACGATTATAACAACAAAAGGTATTAAAATTTATCCGTCATCGCGATGTGCTTACTTCGGTGTTCAAGATAAAATGAAATTTGACGAAAAATTCGAAGAGTCAGAACACTTCTGTGGTCAAACGATTTGACAAATGATTTGATGAGCGGTTTGAAATGTGAACAGCCCTATTGCCAATTGTCAATATGAAAAATTTGACATAAGCTGAATAGTGCTGGACACTGATATAACTTTTCAGGGATACCGCATTGCATTTTATGAGATTTTGTATAAGATTTTTTTGAAATAACGAGATTTTAAAATCTTAAACTTGTATAGGAAACTCTGTTGATTTCAATATGGATTTTACGAAGTCTCACAAAATCTCAAGATTTCGAGTAAAAGTAAATGGAAGTGTTTCTTGTAGCTCGTATTTTTATGCTCTGTCCACGGCCGCCATATAACATACATCAGATGGCTGAATTTTTTTTTAATACGACAGTCACATGGCAGAGTGCTCATAGTTTCAACAATAACAAATGCTATAAATACGATTTGTTAAATCTACGCTTAAACTGTGAATAGCCTAATGCTAAATTCACACTGAGAGCTAAATGCGCATTTAAAGTATTTACTCTATTTATTTGTCCCTGTTACTCCTACAACGAGTCTTTACTCTTTTCGTAAATGTGGATTTCGTAAATGTGCATTTAGCTCTCAGCGTGAATACAGCATCAGAGATTTTTTGTGGGAATTTAGGCTAGCATCTATAAGCAAATTGTAGCTGCATCCTAATCAGATAGCAACTCTGTTTTATTACATCCAAAGCAAATAACTCATCCCTGCTGTGCATTTAAGTACAGACACAAACCATGTGCAGCATCAAAAATTCGCACACCCACAAGAGTATTTACTGGTCTCACTCTAACAGCACTGACGTAAAGCCCACACTACGCTATTTATCTCATTCCAACAGCGCACAGCTGACAAACGAATTTGCAAGCAAAAGCTAATGCGGAAAAACTTTCAACATATAAATTATGCGAATAATCAACAAAACAATAAAGCAGGAAAACTTAATTCAAATTTAAAAGAAAAATGTTTCCCGAATATAATTTCCCTGTCTCAACTTAAAGCCTCAAAATATTAAAATTTTTGGAGAAAAGTAGCCGCAGTAAGAGCTATCAAATAATTCCCAACATTTTTTCATCTGCTGCTGCGCTGTAATATTTATTTCTGATTAGATTATTTTTTTTATACTATTTCTTTTCTGGTAGCGCTACTTTTGTGCTGTGTGCTTTCTGGAAAAGCTAAACGCAAAGCGAAGAGCGCAAGAATTTTGTGTATTTTGTGAATCGTGGATTTTGTGGTTGTTTATTCTGTGGCTGTTCGCTGAGTTGCAACGACGGAATAAAGTCTGTGAGAGAAACCTTCATTAAAAATTAAAAGGTATAAAAGGCAGGTAATAAAAACGAATTAAAAAATCACAACGAAGCAGAGAATCCTTGCTCCTGTGTGGGTGTTTGAAAAATATCATTTCCAAAAAATTCGGTGTGAAAAAATTTGTTAAAACCAAGTAGTTACCATTTGAGCAAAAAAGTTTAAAGGATATTCTAAAGAACCAGTGCTAGCATAAAAAAGTGTAAAAAAAAATTCAGACATTTGAGCAAAAAATTCCAATTGGAAAAACGCACAAGTTTTAATTTGCCACAAAACCACAAAAAATAAAACACTCATCATGGATTTGAACTTTGCCGATTTGAAAAAGGAGGCTGCTGCCACCACTGACGATTTCATCATGGGCAGCAAGGATGCAGCCAAACAGACACTACAATCGACCCATGACCTGCTAACTGGCAGCGGCTTTG
Source organism: Dichetophora obliterata (assembly GCA_963920525.1). Taxonomy (NCBI): domain Eukaryota; kingdom Metazoa; phylum Arthropoda; class Insecta; order Diptera; family Sciomyzidae; genus Dichetophora; species Dichetophora obliterata. The sequence goes on along the minus strand of OY986436.1, from coordinate 210,050,379 downwards.
GTGGCAACGCCTCGCATCAGGACGACAACGCGCACACCGAACACTACTTTAGCAACGACCAGAAGCTCGCCGGCGTCGCTGACTTTGATTTGGAACACGTTGATCCACAGACATTCGTGCAGCGCATGTCCGCCGGAGCCAAGGAGGCTCAAGAGCAGCTAGATGCCAAGTTCGCACAGAAAACGGATGACCTAAATGATTTTCTGGGCAGCAGTACACAACAATTGGGCGACTTTGGCGTCAAGGTACAGCAGTCGCCGCAAGCTGTGTCCAATATGACGCGTGACTTCATGAATGCTGAGCGCGGCTTCTTTGGCGGTGGTGATTTGACCAAAACAGACAGTGTTTTCATTCCACCAGCTGTTAAGCCTGTAGTAGCAGCTGCAACTGTAGCAGTAGATGATTTGCTGGGTAATGGAGATGGACATTTTAAGCCCACTGCACCACCAGCAGCACCGACCACCGCAGTTCCAGCAACAACTAGCGCCGGCGCTAATTTCTACGATAATATGACAGACGATGATTTCATTACAACGTCCAGTATGCCTCAGGCTGCCACAGCTGATGTGGTTTCGACATCTTCCACCAAGGACTCGGATACAGATTCGCCCTCAGTCTCGTACAATCCATCGCCGGTCAAGAAACATCCAATTGCCGATGCTCTTAAGGAGCAGGATAATGATAAGTTTATCTCTTCCGAGGATCTGTTGGGTGATTTCAAGGAAGAGCGCACTGCAACACCAGACATAAAGGCTGCAACAAAACCAGTGGCACCAGTGCCGGTTGCTGCTAAAATCGCTATTCCCACTACTGACTTGGATGCCGATGATGATGATGACGACTTCATGCCACCAGCTGAACCAACTAAAGTTAAGGCCACACAGCGCGAGGAAGTAAAGGATATCAAGCCGGCACCCAAGACTACTGTGGCTGCACCAGTGTTGGCTCCGGTAGCTGTAGCTGTAGAATCAGCCGCTATCGGTGAGCCTGCAAAGCCAGCCACAGTACCGGCTCCAAAGAAGCCAGCTGCCGTCATAACCAAGGACAGCAGCAAGGCCGGACTTATATCTGTCGAAGAGATTTTCTATAAATATGGTCTAGGTGAGTGTTTTTTTTTTAAATATGTTTTTTCGCCATGTTTTCGTAAGCATGGATTTAGCTTTGCCATATTTTATTAATAATAAAAAAAAATTAATGTGCTGCAATGTGCTCCATTTGTGCTATCATGTGCACTGAAATTTGTGATGACATATTTGTGTGGTGGTAATTTTTTAATGTGAAGTTACCAAGGCCATTTGGTTGTTTTTTCAAAATTTAGAAGCTGTGCTGTGTTGTGCTGCAATGTTCCGCATAAAGTTTTAAAAACTTGCACACTTTAATAGCGAACATGCATTTTTTAATACTTTCTTTACGACACATAACAGCACAACTTGTGCACATCACAGCTCAACTTTTAAAATTCTGAAAAAACTGTGCAGCCGGTCTTTTGAGCTCGAAAAACACTCATTTTCCTACACTACCATATACTTCTGTAGTGTAAAAAATGTAGTTGTTTTTTTGGGTAATTTTTTTTATTGAATTTTTAGGCAAATTTCTCGCCATACGCATTATAATTTCTAAAACATTTGTTTAGTATTATAAGCTTTTTTAAATGATGAATCACAAAAATAAATAAAATGACATTTATTAAATATATTAAAAAAAAAATTTAATTAAAGTTTCCTATATGACCTTGTTTTTTATTATGTTGATTTTATATGATTTAAATACAAATTCTAAATGTTTGATAGTTTAAATCATACTTGATTTTAAATAAAAATTCTAGTTGTTGTTGTTGTTTCTGTGGAAAAATTCGTTAGAACAATTAATTGTTCTAAACTAACCTAAAGCTCAATAAACGATTTTAAACTATCAAGCAACTAGAATATGAGTTTAAAATCAAGTATGATTTAAACTAATAAACATTTATAATTTGTATTTAAAGCATATAAAATCAACATAAAAAATTTAATTTTAAAATAAAGAAAAAATGTTCACTGAATTAAATTTGCAAAAAAACAGAAAACTTAATTTTGTTTTATTGCATTTTATGCCATTTCCGTTTTAAAAATTGTTTAACCCTGAATAAGGTTGCGGACAGAGTGAACGCCGATTCAGACAGGCGCAGGCAAGGTTGCCAGTAATGTATGAAAAATTCCATTCGTGGTAATTTTTAATTGGTCTTGGGAATTTTTTTTTGAGAATTCCCATGGTATTTTTTAATCCAGCGTGGTATTTTTTAATTGGCGTGGGAATTCAGCGTGGTATTTTTTAATTTCATGGCAATTCGGAAATTTTCTAAAATTTTTTTTTTTCATATAGCAAAAATTTAATAATGTTATTCGATGAACGACGTATATATGTACACTAGGGCGGGTGGATTTAAAAATCGCCCATTGCTCAGTGAAAATCGTATTCTAGGGATCAAAATACGAAACTTTGCCCGAGGAACTATACCTCTAAAACGAATTCTAAAGCCCCAACTTTTGACTTTTGTCCCGTAGGGAAAAGTTTTCAAAAACCCTCTTTGACCCATTTAGAGTGCCCCAATCGAGTCCAAATGTATGACCGACCCAAACTAACTTAAGAGGGCCAATCCACCCATGCCAGTGGCACACCCCCTGGAACTATAACTTGACCTTTCCTTGAACTTGCCCTTAATAAAAACGATAAATTTGCTTATTTGTTTTAAGAACAAGTTGCCATCACAAAATTCCATGAAAACTAAGTAGAAATTTTTTGACATATGGCAATACTATCCTGAGTTTTTTATTTTTTTGCAAGCGTAAAGTTTACAAAAATTATTTTAAAATGCCAAAAATAGGTGAAATATAATAAAAAATATTTGCAAGTTTGCTTATCGAATCCATTGGTTTTCAATTACCTTTTCAAATGAAAATGAAATCACAGCTGCTCTAATACGCTCTGCTTACACCGCATTGTCGTAAGCTGCGTATATAAAATCCCTTACATTTTTGTTGTTGCAAAATACGCTTCAGTTAATAGATCGCTCTTAGGGCGCATTTATAGTGGCGACTTGTTGCTGGACCGGACCGAACCGAGAAGAAAAGCTGAAAAACGCTGCACATACAATCATATGAAACAAGCTCAAAGTGCGTATAGTGCCAGCCGAGCTTGCAACTTCAAGTGACTTGTGCGCTGGTTTCCATCTTCCCGATTGTTGCTTTCTCGCTCGCTCGCACGGCTTGCTTGTGTTTCGATTCATTTTACACGTTGCTTGCTTGCTTGTTATTACTTTCGTTAAATAATATGAAATGGAATAAGAAACAAGGAAACCAATTTTTTTGTTGTTTTTGCTGTTGCTCTTTTTCTTCGTCTTTTCTTGTGCACAAAAGCAAGTGTGTAAAATGAACAAACGAATGAAAAGGGATTTTTCCCACAAAGTTGGCAACGTTGGCGGTAGCAAACTAAATTCCTCGGAAAAATTTTGATATACGAAAAAACAACGAATTGCAGCACATTTGACTGCCAGCGTCGCGATCGATTCTGTATTTCCTTGAATTCATTCATTCAAAAAAACAAAGAACTACACGATAGCAACAAAGAAGACCAACAAGAAAAGTAATAAGCATACAAGAACACGAAATTGCGCTCAGTTGTTATGCTGTATTTTCTTGACCGCAAAAAAATACACACAGAAACAGCACTTTAAAGAAGCAACGAAGATAAATTTCTATCAACTGTTGCACACAGAAAACAAAAAGAGAAATAGCGAAAAAAGCTAAACCAGCCGGTGAAGCAATTCGTCGATTAGCGGCTGCAAGTGCGTTTCATCTAAAACAGAAAATCGAAGATTATCAAATTTTCTTATGTGCGCTCTTCCTTTCTATTTGATTTTAAGCACAAAAGTAAACAAACAAAAATAGCAGCAACAAGATATAACAACTTTGTTTAGATTAGTTTTGTATTGCTTTGTTGCAATATCAAAAATAATACAACAAAAACAAAACCTAAATAAAAAAGTTAAAAAAGTTAAAACCAGTTGGATGATCAAGTGGCTTCATGCGGCTTGAAGTGCGTTTTCGCTGAGTCATAGCATAAAAAAATCTTGGGCCGGCTGCTGATGTACGTTTTTTTAATGTGCGTTCTTTCTACGATCTTCTTTTTTGTCAAAAAAAAATTGAAATAAAAACACAACAAGAAGGCAACAAAAACCAGCAGAAAACACTTGCGAAAAAAGTTGAAACAAGTTGGTACCTCAAGTGACTTGAAACGACTTGCAGTTGCAGGAAGCGCGTTTCAGCAGCGTTTTTCGCATTTTCGTCTCTGCACTTGTTTGTTTGAGGAAAGCAAAATGAATGAACGAAATCATGTGGCTTTTTTGATGCTTCGGTTGCAAAAATAAACAAAAGAAAAAGTAATATATACAAACAAACCCAAAATAGTCAAAAATCAGCTGAAACAAGTCACCAGCGACAAGCGCGCACTATACGCACTTCCAGCTGCTTTGATTACTTTGGTTAGATATTGAGTAAAATATAATACAATATAAATATTTTCCTTTTTTTTTGCCTTTGTTCCTTACGTAGTAGCGCTTGCATATAAATTTAACAAAATTATTCTAAACCAGGCACATTTTTCAGTTGCACGATTTCTTGAGCTGTGTGTAATTATCGTCAATTACTTACAATAACTTGTTACCTTAAGTCGTTTTCTTTTCTCGAAAAAATGCTGCATTTTTCTGCCCTTTTTGAAAAGTATGCCTTCTTTAGAAGAAATAGTGACCTCTAAAATTTAATCGTGTTATTTTCTCGAAAAAGTTGACTTCAAGAGTAGAAAAAATGCAGAATTCTCAAAGAGTGCAGAAAGAGGGCAAACAAATGGCAGCATTTTTTCGAAAAAAGAAAACGCCATTAGGTTCTATCGGTGACACTTCGTCTGCGCTTTGTTTGCGCAGTTACGAGTCTAGAATATTTGGTTGCAATCCATTTAATGCATAAAATATTTTCATTTACGTCAAATCTGACAACGCAGTTGTTAAAAATAAAAAAAGATCTAATAGAATGTTGCGAACATATAAATCTTGTAGTGGAAACATTGGAAAATTTTGGGACGAACGATAAAGAACGACTGAGATATGCTTTTATTAACTTAGAATTGCAATAAGTAAGTTTCGTTTATCAAGATGAAATGTTACGGCAGAAAAAGCAGAGGATTTTTTATCGAGTTAGGCTTTTCATTCCTTTCGTATATCAGTTAGTTAATCAAATGAAATTCCTATTTCCAAAGTACTTTCAGATATTTGCAAATTTTGAAAAAATAAATCCATCAAAAATAATTAAGTTAAGTATTAAATGTTTTCAAACTATTAAAAGGGTATTGTATCCAAATAAATTAGATATAGAAAAGTTTGGAACCGAATTTGAGTTAGAGAAAACTAAATGGACCAACAATAGAAATGAGCGTTGCAGAACATCTCGTGAAACACTTAAATTTTTTTGCGGCGACAAATGTAGCTGTCAGAAATGGATGTTTACGCAATTTTACAAAATTCTTTAAATAATTGTTACTTTGCCCTGTAATACAATTTCCAGTGAACGTTCCTTTTGCACATGAAAGTGTTTGAAAATTTCACTTCGAAACTGACGCTACTGGAACGGAACTCCTTCCTGCTTTAGCACTATTAAATAATCATCAGGGTTTTTCTGTGTACGAGGAAACTGTTATCAACAAATTAAATTCGCGCTCTGCACAATTGGCTTCATATCTGCAACTACACTGAGAGTAAAAACATACTTTAAAACTAAACAATAATTTTAAAATATATAGAAATTTAACGCATTTCCGTTTCTACAAAACAAAATTTAAAACAAGCGTGTTTAATTTTCAACTATAAAGTCGTTTTTTTCTGTATAATTTTCTTATATCATTTCTTTGCAGTAATAAAAAATAAGTCACTATCTGAGATTGAATTAAAAAAATTATGAGCAGTAGAATCATTGACTATTATTGCCATAGAGGCTGTTCAGACTTGCTTCAAAAGAGGCGACTCACTGGCCTCATTTTGGCATAAGCTAGCTATCAGGTGTTCACACACAAATTATTGCCTCACTTTGAGGCAGCCTTATTTCGACATTTATTGTTTTTTTCCTGTTGTTTTCTTTTGAATTATTAAACACAGAAACGTTCATAATTTCAACAATATTAATTTGCGAACAACTATGAATAAAAAAAATTAATTCGCGCCAATACTGCGCCTGAATAGCCTCAAAAAGAGGAAAATAAATCAACAGAACAAACTTCACTCTGACGTACTTTAAAATGAGTAGCAAAATTTTTAAAATTTTTAAAATTCTTGCCTCACGTAACATGTCACCTTCCCGCTTCCCGCTTTGCCTGTAGATGTCAAAATGAGGCAAGTAAGTCGCCTCATTTGAGGCAAGTCTGAACAGCCTCATAAAATAAGAAAAACTCTGATTTTACATTTGATTGTTTGAAAAATTTTGAAATTAGTTTTATTATAAATATTACACATTTGATACTATAAATACCAATTAGTTTAATATTTAAAACATTTCAACATTTTAAGCCGTAATAAAATGCAAACTTCATCGAATGGAGTTAAAATTTGATATTCTATTGGTTTCAGGGGTCGCTAATCACAAATCTGACGTCGAAAACTAGAAAAAATTAAAAAATTTGCATCGACAAAAAAGTGGTTTAATATAATTGTTTTTAATTTAAAAAAATTATTTTAAAATTATGTTTTAAAATATTTGTTTTCAATATTACAGTTTTTGTTTTACATTTTGTTTTTAAATTAACTTTTTATAACTTTAAATGTTTACTATAACAGTATATTTAAAAACATTTTTAAACAATGTTTGTTTTAATTGTTTGAAATTTAACTTTAAAAAATATTTGAAATGAAATTGTTTCAATCTCTATTTCAAAAACAAATGCGTTTAATATATAAACAATTTAATTTAATTTAAACACATATTTTCCTCAGTGCATGTATAAATGTGTTTATATTTTTAAAATATCTATTTTCGTTGCTTTGCTTAAATAAATACTTCTCGTACTGCTCAAAACCGAGCAATTGCATCAATTTTGTGTGTTTCAATTAAAATAAATAAAATTTTATTACCTCTTTTCACTTCGACTATTGAAATTGGTTAAAAAATTTGAATTTAGAAATTGGATTCTAAGCCCTTCAGAAATCCCTATGGAAATAAAAAAATATTTTTTTTGCTTCAGTAAACCTTATGAAATACCTATCTACGGCGTTGAATACCACTATTATTTCTTTGTGGTATTACTAATTTTTTTTTATTTATGTGGGATTTACTGAGGTATTTTTTAATATGTATGGGATATTTTGTGAGAGTTTTGAATACATATGAGATTTTTTGTGGTACTTTTAAAAAATAGTGGTATTTTCGTAGTAATTTTTAATGGTGGCGGGATTGTTTTTTACCTCTACCATGGGAATTTTGGTGGTATTTAATCTATGTTACTGTGGGAAAAAGGTAATCTTCGTGGGAATTGTTCTGAATTTTGACTGGCAACCTTGGGCGCAGGCAGTAACCTGCGAAGAAACGAGGTAGAAATAAAGCCAAGTTATCTCTCTTATTCATATAGTTTGCCAGCGCCTGTCTGCCTGCCTGTCCGCTTCGGCGTTCACTCTGTTTGCAACCTAAGGCAGAGCTGTTTTATACCACCATAATTATCGGTGATATACGCTGTGACAATTATGGTACTTATATTGTATACTTGAAATATATCACTTATGTTGGAGGGAAAAATATTTCATTTGCCTTATAAAAGGTTAAAACTCGAGACAACAAATTATTTTTTTTTGCATCACGACATTCAAATGCTTATTATAAATGTTAAATAATAGAAACTATACAGAAAAATTAAAAAGTATTCTGATATACACCGAAATTTTTATCCATAATATTTAAAAATTTGGTGTGTGTAACATGTATTAAAGCATTTTTTTATAAAAAAAAAAATAAATAGTATTTTTAGTACTTTAAAAAACAGTTAAATTCTTTAACAAAAATAAATATTTTTCCAATGCACCAAAATTTAGAAAAATACAACGAAATTTCCATCTTAAAATTTTATGTAAAAAGTATAAAATATATGAAAGCATTTTTACATAAAAATTTTATAATACACTTTAATGTATTATAATACATTTATAATACATTTTATAATTATCTAAAAAAAAGTTTGTTTCTTAGACAAATATAAATATTTTTCGAATAAAAATCATACCACAAAGAAAGAAATTTTCTTTCAATGAGGCACATAATAGCACACATGCGGCACATTGTAGCGCATCTGTTTGTTTTTTTAATAATTAAAAAAAGAGCATTGCTAACTTCAGACAAATCATGTTTTAAACTAATTTTATTTTTCAAGCGTTTTGTTTTTAGCAAATTTAGTGCTGCGTTTTGTCATATCTTAGTTTTAGAATTACAGTTTTTTTCATCTCATTGTGAAATGTTCGAATTGCCTTATTTTTGTTGAAGTAAATTTTTTTTACTAGAATTTTATGGAATGACTCAGTTTATTTTTCAATAAAAATAACATTGTTTAAGCATTTTATTAGCATTAATTTTGTGAGCTTTTTTAACCAAACAACGTCCACATTCATAAAGCAAATAAATCCTTTCTGGAGCTGTTTAACTTGTTGGGCGTGTCAGCCCCAAGTTAATAGCATGATGTCATGTCTGCAAAAATTGTTAATAATTTTTTTGTTCATTAACTTCATTAAATTATTTTTGAATTTTTTATCATTTTAGCTGAAGCAAAAACTCAAAATAGCTAAAAACGCAAAAAACTTCAACAGCTTTTCCCAGCATTTCGTCATCATCATGATGTGAAAAGTTCGAACCAGATCTTGTTAACTGCGTCGTCTTGTTCTCGAGCAGCTACACTTGAAGCTCATTAGCTGGCTGTGAAATTCAAAAGTAGCCGGCTAGCATTACTGCTGCCAATCACACGCTTGCTGTATTTGCCTGACAACACTAGCAACTGCAACGACAACGGCAAAGAAACTTTGACTTGTTTGGAATAATGTTGTTTTTTTTTTGCTTATCATGAGTCACGTTTTTTCGTGGCTTTGTCATGTTAGCTGGCTGTGCACGTTAATGAAATGTGTTTCCAATGTCGATGTTTCGCTCTGTTGTTGAATGGTGGGCCGGCAGGCAAGCGCATGCTTTTCTTTTAAGCCAATTTTCATTGCCACTTTTAATCGAGTGAAGCATAAACTTTGCTGCAGCGCCGCCTTTAGAAAACATTGAAAATGATGTCAGGGGAAAATTCTTTAAATAAGTTGAAACTCAACTAACAATTCTCTCTTGTTGACCACAAGCATGGCGATGAAGTAATCGTTCTATCTTTTTAACTTATTACTCAGAGTTTGCCGTTTTATTTTCTTCGCATTGCTTCATTTTCATATTTATTTCGTTTTTGGCTCTAATTCCTTTTTGGACTGTAAAGTGGTGGTGAAATCAACATCATCATGATCTTTCCGTCTATAGACAATGAATCAGCCGCAAACTAGAAACTCAAGCAAGCATTTCAATAGCAAATTTTATACATTTTATACTAATTGTTTCGGTTGTTTTTTTGCATTATTCTTTTCCTCTTTTGTCTAGGTTTTTTTTTTAAAAATTTTATCTATAGGTTTTATTACATCTACTTAAATTTTTTAAAAACTCGTTTTGCATTACCTAGCTAAGGCAATGGGTAGAGCTTTTTATTTTTATACTTTAACTGCAACTCGCAGATTAGCTTTATTTATTTGTGAAATTTTATTCTAAACTTGCGAAAGTCATAAATTTAATACTTGTCTTAATCGTAACAGTGACGTTTGTAATTCACGTCATAAACTTCACGCTAAACTTGCTTAGGCTCAAATAAATATAACTTGGCTTGTTGTGAGCTTATGCTTGGCTTATCAATCTAAGAGCGTAGCGTACCGTGAATGTCAAAGAATAAATATTTTTCAAATGTTTTTATTATTTAAGTCGGCACAAAAGAATGCTACCATGGATAATTGCGACTTTGAAGTAATAGAAAATCAAAGACGGGTTCAATACCACGATCAACGGATGCTGGTAGAAGAGGCAAAAAATACCAGTGTTTTTTAAGTTTTCACACTGTAATTAAGTTTGATTAATTAATTAAGTTTGAGTAATTTTTAATATAGGTTTAAAATTTACTCTAAATTTACTTGCAATTTACTACAATAAAAAGTAAGTAAAACTACTAGATATTAGATCGGTCTCCATACAAAAAAGTGTTCGAGAAACTCGGTCTAAAATATTCTTTAGCTTATTGTTGTACCCTCCACGGAAGGATTTGTACCTTCCTTGAATTTTTATTTAAAAATGTTATTTTTTGGGCAAAACCCCACTTTTTGTATGAAGTTTTTTTTCCTAAGAATTTTTAAATTAAAAAAAAAAATAAAGCTTCTAAAATGATTAGTATCAGCATGATTAGTATCAGCATACAAAATTTTGAGAAATCTGCGCGTTTTGGATTTTTTTATGACTTTTTTTGGATGCGTTTTTATGTGATTTAGACCTCAATCGGCATAACTACGAAATTTCTTGTGCGACTATTTTCGATAAACCACCGTTGCACAGTGCGCTTTTTCGATTTTTTTATTTTTTTATTTATTTGTTCAATCAATATAATTCCAAAAGCCTCTCAGGCCAAATCACAAAACTATGGTTGTATAAATTTATGTGCTAAATGAATAAAATTTCAAAACTTAAAATATAATATTATTATCTTACTTAAAACTAGTCCCAAAAACATAATAAGGCTACCCTTGGAAAACTATTTGTTTAATATATAAAAAAATTAAATCATATAAGTGGTCCACAGCGACCAAAAATCAAAATTAAAACAAGGCAAGAATCCACTCACATTACAAATTCATATTACCGTAATAATCTAGGAGCGTACGTTTAAAAAAATTTATAGAAGCAAATGATTTCAATGCAGTGGGCAGATCATTCCAACAACGAGCCACTCTAATATGAAAAGATCTTTCAAAAAGCGAACAAGAGGTAGAGGGATAAATAATTTGAACATTTCTTGAAGAACGAGAAAAAACAAAACAATTAACCAAGTATGCCGGCAATTGATTTTTTATCGTTTTAAAGAAATGCGTGAGTAACCTTATTTTAATAAAATTTAAAAAACTGCAGTTAAGAAATTGAAAAACATATGAGGAGATATGATCTCGAACTCTTACATTAAAGGTAAATCTCATAATTCTATTAAATAATAGTTGTATCTTCTTTAAATTGTGGGAAATAGTACCTGAAAATACCTCAATGGCGTATGTCAAGGTAGACATTAGCAAAGCATGGACAAGCCTGATTTTTATCTTTATTGGCAGATATAGATGCATGCTATAAAGGCTACGTAAGGTGAAATTTACTTTTGAACTTAAGCTCTTAATATGCGATTCAAACGTAAGTTTTCTGTCAATGATTACACCAAGGCATTTTAATTCATCTTAGGATTTTAGGATAACATTTGCATTATCTCAGAAACTATAAAAGCTAGGGCCATGAAATTGTACAAATGAGTTTAAGCCTGAATTTAGTTACAGCACAAAAAATTCTAGAATTCTAGGTCAACTGCATCGCCTACCTCCCATACAAACCATATTTTTTTAATAAAAAAAACCAGCACAAAATTGCTTATTTATGCTTTTAAAGAGTAAATTTAGTTTATTTAACTTCACCTAAACGTCATGCTAAAAATATTTCAAATCGGATAACTTTTAGATATATCTCCTATAAAACAATATTACCAAATTATCGAAATTAAAAAAAATATTTAAAAAAAAAATGGTTGCTCACACAAAATACGGTCACAGCTTGTTTTAAATTATGAATTCTATTTTATTTTTCTTTAAATTTAAGAGTACCTACAAATTGTCTTGGAAATCAGTGCATTTTAGGGCAAAAATTGATTTTTAAGATTTTTTCAAATTAAGTGGTTTTTCTGCAAATAGCAGCTAGGTGCATCAGGTTTTTACGGAAACAGAAGGTAGGAGTCCGATATTTTATGATAGTTATAGCCTTCGACTTTAATAATGCTTAATTAGCTAGATATTTTCTACTTAATTTTACTTAAATTTTTCATTCCTTAAAAAATTTACAGTCATACTTATTTCAACGATTTCTATTTTTATTTATTAACATTTTGTATAGTATTTTATATTACATTCAATGGCAATGAAGACCAGGGTTCGCATTTGCTCATTCATGAACTGCTCATTTCTGCTTCTATTCATTCATTTAAGAATATGAAGAAAAATCAAAGTGAGGAGCTCGTTTTTGTGAAGAGATGAGCTGATTTTTTTTTGTTCATGAACTGAAGAAGAGCAAACTAGTTTGTGAACAAGAACATTTTTTACTCTTTTGAAGAGACTGTTGCTATTCATCTGTTCTTCAATGTTTCACTTGTCGTTCGTTGGCTCTTCATTTGTTCATGAAATTTTTCATGAAGTGGTGAAGGCAACGGATGATGCTCTCGTTCGTTTCGTTTAATTTTGTTTTTTAGATACACACAACGTTTGTATGCTGTTTTGTATTGAAGCGAGGCATTGAAATGGCTTGAATGTTTGTGTGTATGCATGTTAAGCAGCGTGGCAACAAGAATGCAATAACAGAGCATTGTGGGATTCTATGGAAAGTTTAATAAACAGCCCCAGCTTTGTTTTTGGTACGCATGCACAGTGGCTCATATGATGGTTGTTAGCAAATAAAATTTACTTTTTCTATTTTGGGGGTTACAAATTCCACCTGTAGGTGGAACACAACACAAAAATGTTTTTTCACAAAAATAGCAGGCGATGGAAAAATTTATGTATAAACTTAAAACATTTAATAAAACAAATTAATTCATGTTATTTTTTTTTTGACAAGAAAAAAATTCACATAACCCATTTTATTTTTTCTTAAGTAAGAGGTAATTATGATTAACATTCTTTTTTTTTTCATAAACATAACATTTTAGTTTTTCGCTCTTTATTTATTGCTCTATAATTATAATTTAAAACTCTTAAAAAACATATTATTAGGTGGCAACCCTAATATTTCAAAATTACATAATTTTTAAATTCTAACCACGGATTTGGATTCAGCGACCCATTTTTAGTGTGCCATTTTTTTTGCCGGCCACGAATTCGTAAAAATTAAAAAAAATAAGGTGGGAACCCTATCACCTAACTTGAATTTTAAAATTCTGACTTCAGATTCGAAATTAGCGACCTCCTAACACTGATAACTGACGTTTAAAACTCGTCAAAATACATATTATTAGGTGGCTACATATTTCTAAATTTTTTACCCTACAGGTGGAATTTGTAACCCCCAAAATAGAAAAGGTAAATTTTTTTTGCTATCAACTATCATATGAGCAACTGTGCATGCGTATCAAAAACAAAGCTGTGGCTGTTTATTAAACTTTTCATAGAATCCCACAATGCTCTGTTATTGCATTCTTGTTGCCACGCTACTTAACATACATACACACAAACACTCAAGCCATTTCAATGCCTCGCTTCAATACAAAACAGCGTGCACACGTTGTGTGTATCTAAAAAACAAAATTAAACGAAACGAACGAGAGTATCATCCGTTGCCTTCACCACTTCGTGAAAATTCATGAACAAATGAAGAGCCAACGAACGACAAGTGAAACATTGAAGAAGAGATGAATAGCAACAGTTTATTCGAAAGAGTAAAAATGTTCTTGTTCACAAACTGGTTTGCTCTTCTTCAGTTCATGAACAAAAAAAATCTGCTCATCTCTTCACAAAAATGAATATGAGTAGATTTTTTTTTGAGCAAAAAATTCCTTCATATTCATGAAGCTCCATGAGTGAGCAAATACGAACCCTGATGAAGACACAAAAAAGTCAAAATACAAAACCTTGAAATATACTTTGTGCTCGAAAATTATTATTGTTTAAACTTGACTTTATTTTTTGGGTTTTATTGCGCTTATTTTTGTTGAAAAAGTTTCATCTTTGACGAATTTTATAAAAAAAACCATACAATACATCAAGTATATTAATACTACATTCATAATACATGTTTTATAATCTGACGAATAAAAATATTTTTTTATAAAATTTAACAAAAATAGCCCAAATGTCATACTAAAATTAAAAAAAGCGCACTGTGTGTTGGAAAGGTAATAAAATTCTCTACACATATCTTAAATCCTGCAAGGAAGGTTAAATTCTAAGTTTAACAAAATCAAAAAATTAATAAAAAACACGGTACCAATTGAACCCTCTGAAGACGAGGATCTTTTATCCGTCCTCAGTGGGTTAACTTTGTTCAAAAACGTACAAGTGAGATATGTGTAGAGATTTTTATCACCTTTCCAACGATGCACAGTGTAACGAGTGCGGCCAAAAATAACTTAAGAAAAAAAAGTCATTAATAAGTAAATCTAAATGTACAGAATCATAGTTTAGAGTATTAATATTTTGAGTTTAAAAGGACTTTGCGATATCTTTTCATTTACGCGAATGCCACTCTTCCAAAGTTCAATTGAAAATATGATAAATTTTTTGTTTTTACAGTTTGACACTGTGTATTTTTTAATAAGACGTAAATTTTAGTAATAAAAGTATGCAAAAAAATTAACTTATATTTATTTTATATGCTTTAGTAAAAAAAAATAATTAAAAGCAAACATACAAACAATTTTGTACAACAAAGGTAGGCCTTAGAAATCTAAACAAACGAAAACTTTGCGAAACAATAAAAAGAAAACAGCATTTTATTTTTTTAATTTTAATATGCCTTATAACAACTCTTTCTCAACATATTCCCGAAATTTGGTTTGCCGAAACTAAAAATAACGACTTTGCTTACTTTTCTGGAGCATGTTTTGGACAAAATCAGAAATTTTATATGAAAAAATAACAAATTTTTCACAAAGTTCAAAAAACAAGATAAGAAAAACAGCATTTTTTTATTATATTTTTATATGTCTATTATTAATATTTTCTCAACATGTTTCCAAAATTTGGTTTGTCGAAAACCAATTATAACGACTTTAAGCCCACTTTTTTGGAGCATGTTTTGGCTAAAATGAGCAATTTTATATGAAAAAATAACAAAATTTTGACAAAGTTCAAAACATAAAATAAGAAAAACAGCTTTTTGTTTTTATTTTCTATTTTAATATATCTATTATCAATATTTCCTTCCCAACATTTGCTTTGCCAAAACTTAATTATAACGACTTTACGACAAACTTCACTGATGTAGGATAATGTTTTGGGGAGCTATTCCAGATTACCGGTTTCGGTTGTATTGGAGGTGGGCGCGGCAAATTCAATTCTATTGAAATTTTGTGAGAATAATTCCTCTACCATAAAACTCATTATCACAAAATTTCATGATTTTTGAGCAACTCCTTCTATTTTTGGCCACTCGCTATATGGGCTCGTTACACTGCGCGGTGGTTTATCAAAGATAATCGGACAAGAAATAGCGTAGTTATGCCGATTGAGATTTAGACAGACATAAAATGCATCCAATTGTGAATGTGTCTGCAAATAGGCCCGAATTCTGAAGAATATTGCACCGCTAGATTTTGAATTATAACCCATTTTTCTCAATAATCTCAAAAATGGAAATTTGCACATACGACATTAATTTGCTCAAGCGAGAATGTGATATTTAATCTGAAGCCAGTGTTATGCCTTGAATTCAGTCAAATCAAGTTACTAAGCGGTCCTCTCCACAAACGTTTCCTACTTACACCAACTACAACGTTTCGTCGTAAATTGATATGTTTTAAGTTTCCTTTGGTCAGAAATAGGGAAAGAGAGGTTATAGCGTAGGACCTTGGCCCAGCCAGGATTCGAACCCGGGACCCCTGAGCGACAGTCAAGCGTGCTACCACTAGACTATCTATGCCGCCTATAAAATTCATAGTTCTTTCCAACAATTTGAAGGCTTAAAGCCTTTTCATAAGTGGCAAAGTATCGTGTTTAAGGTGTTGAAGTTATATGGGAGGTTGCTCTATATACCCCGTTGCTCTATACCACTTATATTATTTGTTGGAATTGACTTTGATAACACCTTTGATTTAAATTAAGAGATCCTAGCTTTCATATGTGTCAAGATATTCGGTTTTGTTAGATTTAATTGTTTAGCGCCACCTATTGCAAATCTTTTACACTATGTTTACAACAAACAGGTTTCTATACAAAAAGCTCAGTCTATAGCTTTTGCAGAGCAACATTTTTTTACGTGAGCTCGCATTTTCTGAATTTGATGAGCATAAACAATTACATACATCACCAAGATTAGTGATTGAAGGGTTTTTTAAGAAAATTATGTTGAGAATTAGGGGAAGATGACCTTGCAGTTCATAACATTTTTATCATAAATAGTAATATCCTTTGCCATGACCTTTTCAACAATATATAAAACTTAATAATCGTACTACAAGCAACCGAGTTATAGACAAAAAACCTATCCTCTTTTTTGCCACGACCACAAAAATAATGTTTGCACTCTCGTCTTTTTTTCGACATAACAGTTGACAGTTACATTTTTTTTTTGTACTGCTTAGAGCCCGAACAGAATCAAAAGTCGTTATGACTGGCGATCCTTTCTGGATGCATTTGTCTAATTTTGACAACTACCCATCGCCGCTCGTGAGAAAAAAGCCAGTCTACGCTACTACCATGTCAAATAATTATACCATGGACCTGAAATTATACCATAATTTCATTTATACCATGGTAATTTCATGAATAATTATACCGTGGTAATGAAAAAGACCTCATAGAATCAATTCTGTTTTTTCTCTAACGATCGACGATTTCCTCTCTGAGTACAATTAGTGCTGCCATATTTTGCAAACAATTGGGTATGTTCAAAGACAATTTCATAATTTTTGCTATGTTCTCACGTTTCTTTTTTGATATTAGCTGCGTTCCATTCGCTTCAAAATAATCCAGATTATTTTTTTTTACATGCAAAGCAAAAACAAAAATAATAATCCTATAACAAATAGGATTATTTTTGCTATCCATATAAAATTGTGATATAGCCTTTAAAAAATTTGAAACACAGATGCCGCACCCGTATATTTTTATGAACTGACATTTCATTTTTTGAATTACTTGTTTGTTTGATATAATGACTATTAGTTAGCCATGACAGCTACCTATTTTCTCACGAGCTGCGACCATCGAATGTAAAACAAAAGAAAACAAAACAAACCACGTGTGTCACATACATTAGACGCATTCAGCGGAGCAACAATTGCACTTAAATTATTTATATAATTGCATAATATTAATAATTAAATTAAATAATTTATAATTTTTCTGACGTTTAGAGTAAGACACATTCAGAGAAAAACATCGTTCACTATGGTATCGCTACCATTTTTTTACACAACAGTTTTGAACGACACACATTCTCATGACAACTAATAGTTATTGTATCATGATTGCTTGTTTGAATTTAATTTTGACCGCAACGGTAGTGCCATCTACGAGTCGTTTTTCATGCCGTTCCTTTGAGAAAATTTGTTATCGCCATTATATTAAGGCGAAAGGAACGCAGCTTCTGTTTCACTTACACACCAACAAAAACATAGCTGCTAACAAAAATGTGCTATATAAAAGCAATCCTGCATCGTCAGTCGCAATCGCTTTCATTCTGGACGGATTCTGTGTGTCTGGCGACCAGAGAGGATCGCCGGTCGTAACGACTTTTGATTCTGTTCGGGCTCTAAGTCGCCGCGACTCTTGCTCAACGATTTCATTTTGAATGACGTCGTTAACTTGCATGTGTTCTGTTGTGCGTTCTACATCGCCAGTCGTTACGACTTTTGATTCTGTTCGTGCTCTAATGCACATATCATGGTAAAATTAGACAAGGTAGTGTTAGGGCGGAGAGCCGGTGACAGATACTGTCAAAACGAAGTTGACAACTCATACAAAATCTGCAACCAGTGAAAATGCAATGAGAAAGCAAGAATTGGCAAAAATAGCAAAATGGCTGAGTTGACAGTTATGGTCACTAAGAAAGAGAGCACATTCAGCCCTAACACTACTTTGTCTAGTAGAAGAATAGAGGTAGAGAAGAATAGGTAGAAGAATAGAGGCAGTTGCACGGCTGAGAGTGAACTACCATAACTGTCAAAAGGCAACTGACAGCTCATACAAAATCTGCAACCGTAAAAATTAAAAAGAATCTGTCATGGCTGAAACTATATTGCTTTTTTAATTTTTTATTGATCAATCAAGTAAAATAGGATTTTGTGCAGCTTGGATTTGGATGGCGGTGGATGGCAAACTACGTTTTCGTGGAAGTGTCTATAGCACACATGAGTATATTTTTTAAAATTTTTGGAACATGTTCTTTCATTGTCTTCTAGGCTCGTCAGCTGGAACACGAAAACTCGGCCCATTTTCCTTGCCCAAATATTTTTGGCACAACACGCACTTCATTTTAATAATAAAAAAAAATAAGTTTTTAAACACAACACAAAAATATCCAATAGAAGTAATTTAATATTTCGCTGTTATCTTTGTTTTCTTTAAAAAAAAACTGTTTTTGACAATTCTGGTAGTATTGTCAAAGAGATCACGATTAGCCACGAGACTACCTGTATTGTTCTACCATGGTTTTGCCATAGTGCAAATGCACGTTCTTCTCTCTTGCTTATACATTAAACGTGAGCGTGATTTTATTTAATTTTTCATTCGCTTTTTCAAAATGTTTTTTAATGCTTTTGAAATTTTTGTTTGCCTTTTACCGCAATTATCTACATTTAAAAAAAAATGCAACTAAATTATTTGAAAATTACGGGCAGCTATCTATAGATTTTTCTTAAGTTTTTATGTTGTACTAACTGAAACCCGGCGCATTGCTGCCACGACCTATTTCCCAGCGCCCATAAAATGTTATCCGTGAAACTGCATGTGTAAATTGTAGTCGAATACCGAATTCCGAGGTTGTGCGACCTATAATTCCAAAACTATTCGATATCAAAAATTGGGGTGTATTTAAGGTGGATAGACCTTTTTTACATTCGGCACCAGATTTCACAGGAACACTCTCAAAACTTTGCTACCGTTTCCCTGAAAATTTCATAATAGTTGGTTTAGTAGTTTCGGAGTCTTTCGCGACTGCATAAAATAAGCTGCGAGATGAAATTAAGCAGTATTTTTTGTTCTCTTATTTTTTAAGCAACTAAATATGTTATATATTTTTACAACCATTAAAGATCATTTATTTAACTAGACTTCTTGCTCTTTTAAATGATACCATATTCTCTTTTGTATTTCTGTTAGTTTTGTTTTTATAAAGCCCTAAATTGAAAGAATGCACTGCATAAAATAAGCTGTGCGCCACTGTACTTGTTCGAAATTTAACCGGATTGTGCCAATAAAACAACAACGGTTAAATATTCTTCAATAATTATATTATCACCTTTACAGTAATCACCATCTGAGGCGATACACATATGCCAACGTTTTTTCCATTCTTAAAAGCATTTTTGGTAGGCCGATTTCGGAATGGCCTTTAGCTCCTTCTGCGAATTATCTTTGATGACTTCAATAGTCTCAAAATGTTTTTCACGAAGCGACTATTTGAGTTTCCGGAATAGGAAAAAAAGTCTCTCGAGGCCATATCTGGCAAATATAGTGCTTTTGAAACGATAATGACATTGTTTTTGGATAGATAACCGCGTACAATGCGTAATGTGTGAGCTGGTGCATTATCGTAGTGTAAAAACCATGAATTGTCCTTCCATAATTCTGGCATCTATCGCCGAATATTCTCTCGCAAACGCTTTAAAACACTCAAATTTCGGTCGAGACCATAAATAATTGAAGGGCTTATTGCAATAACGTGATAAAACATTGGCTATTTCTAAGACATTTTGGCTATTTCTTATTTATTTTCTAACCTATTTGTAAAAGTTTTCTTGTTCAATTCAATTCTTCATACAAAAATACATTTTTTCAAAACTTGAGAGTCGATTATTTCAAAATATTTTTTACGGGCTTATCATGTTCTTGCAATAAGCCCTTCAATTGCACATCTGGTTGTGCTAATAGCCAGCTTTCAGTTAAACACTAGCTTCTAGCGAAGCAAAATCTCGTTCCAAACTATTATGGTGTATTTCGGCAGATTCATCGAACTCCAAATGAATAGCGAAAAACAGGGTGTGTTTAGAAAAAAATAGGGTCAGCTCATATTTTTGACTCTCTTAGAGGTCAATTTAATGGAAATATGAACTGCAATTCTTAAGATTTTTTTTTTTGTATAGGTATTCCCAAAAAGGTTGCAGGTAAAGAACGGGCATGTCCAAAAGAAATTTTAGGTGAAAACAAATATAGGATCATCTCATACATTTGACTTCCTAGGGGCCAATTTGAAGAAAATATAAACTATTTGTCTTAAGTTTTTAATTTTTTTTGTATAGGAACCCCCGGAAGGGAGGCAGATAGGGGTGGGTGTGTTATTTGATGTGACACCACTAAACTAAAAATAAATAAATTGGCCATGTAGCGAGGGACTTGGTAAGACAGCGAAAGCGTCAGTACCAGTTTATCAGTACTCGCGTAATAGTTTTTTTGAATAAGGATCGTACTTCGTATGCTTTTCGATAAAGAAAAAAATAATATCTTTCCTTTTCAATATTTTTTATCGTAATGAATTTATTGTTTAATGTTTAATTATTTTGAAATATCTCAAATAATTTTCATTGAAATACAAATTATACTTTAACAAGTATTTCAAAGTAAAGTAAGGTATTTAAATATTAAAATAAAATGAAAAAGAGTGAAATTATATAATAACAATAATTACAATCGTTACAGCCATAATATCCGTTGGTCGAAGTCTGTTATTATTGTGATGTTACCAATTGGTTAGTAATTCTATTGGTGTGGACTGTGTTACCATTTGTGTTATCTACAAAGAACAAAATGCAACTCATTCTAAATCTTGTTCGTCTGGTTAAGTCGAAAAAAACATCAGACTAGAAAATTTAATAAAAGCCCTGCTATGAACAAGATTTATTTCTGGATACAAGCAAATTGTTGAAATGATCTAAACGAAAGACAAGCGATACACAAACTTTCGATGCTCTGTAATTTATAGTGATCAATGCTAATTGGAATTTCTGTGCATCGAAGGCACTCTATGGAAAAATGCCATTGATTGAAATGCGTTAAAATAAAACAAAGAAAGGCAAAGATATAAACGAACTATATGGCATGTGGTAAAATTAAAAGCGGCATGAATTTAGTCCCTCGGATAGAATGCATTTTGTAATGCGGCAAAATAGCTGCTGGCTAATACAAAATAGTTTATTTTGGAAATTAATTTAAGCCTGCAAAATATGTATACAAATATTTCTGAAAAGAAGACGATGACGTCAGAAACTATTGGTCAACGCATGATGGTTCTCGTACAAGCAGAAACATAAGGAAAAACTCAACTAATGCCACTGCAATCAAGACTCACAAGTTATGCCCATTTAGCAGAGTTCATGGCTGGTGGCCAAGTGGCGCATGCATCATTCAAACCCAGTGCAGACTCAATGGCTTTTATTGATTTTCTTTTTTTTTTAATTCAATGTCTAAAAAGCACGCCTTTAATGAACATAGAAAGCTTCAGATGAGCAAAACTATAAGAAACTTAAGGTAACTTTTGTTTATTTTTCCATCTCGTCGGTCAACAATATTGAGTCAATTAACTACAACTACAACCAAGTACACCCCGCACTAAAAAATAAACCACGGAATGAATGAACGAATGAGTGTCCCCTAAAAACAGTTTTGTAAACGACACCGTTCAATGTTGTCACTTGACGTAACGACATCAGTCTGTTGGGATTAGCAACTAGCCTAAATAAACACAAAATAGTAACAAAAACCGCAATAAAATTTAATTTTAAACCCCCCGCACACGCTCAACGCGCGGTCGATATGTTGCAAAACCTATACAAGGTACCGTAAAGTAAGGTACAGAACAAATATACAAAACAAAAGCATCAAAACAAAAGAAGGTAGATACTAGTGATGGTCTTGCAAAGAGCAATCTCAGTCTCAGATACAAATTGTTCTATAGTAAAACAACCAGCAGACGAGTTGTGGAGAAGGAGGGATGCGAGGAGGGACCGTGCAATATGAAGCGGAAAATTTCATTAACATTTCATTGCGAATTATTAACTGAGCAAAACAAAACAAAACAAAACAAAGCAAAATTTAATGCGCAAATACAATAATTAGATAAAACAAGCTAAAAAAATGTTGTTGCAAGCATCTGATTTGTAGATTTGTTAAAACTATACAATTATTTTTGGCGCGTGACAAATCGATTTTTGTCCAACAAATTTTTCAGCAGCTCTTTTTGTTGATTGATTTTTGCAATATGGAAATCAATTTCTCAACAAAAAATTTGTTAAAGTAAGAAAATGTATGCATGTAAAACACATGTTTATAATTTGGGCTGATTGCTCTTTTTGTCAAGATCAGATAAAATTATCCCTCAATTGCTTTTATCAAATTTTTATAAAATTATCCCTCAAATTTAATTGCTATCACAATTGCAACACTTCGCAAACAATTAAAAAAATCCGATTTTTTGGATTGCCACAGTTTTAAAGAGCGTGAAGATAAATTCGTCAATCCGACGCTAACTTAGCAAATACTCAAACCAAAAAGTTAAATTCATACTTTTTGCTTAGTACGCATTTAATTTTGGGAGAAAATTTCTTCCCAAAATTAAAATCGTTCTTTTTGGAAAGTACGAATTTAACTTTTGGGAGGAAATTAAATTCATTCTTTCTACGAAGTAAGAATTTAACTTCTGGGAGGAAATTAAATTCGTTCTATTTGCAAAGTACGAGTTTTACTTTTGATTCGAAGAACTAATAATACTAATTTTCAAATCAAAAATTCTCAAAATCTGTGCGTTACGATTTTTTGTTAAGCATATCAAATGAAAGGTGATTAAACCACCTTTGTAACGATGTATAGCTTATAGGGGCACAATTAAGACTTTTGCCATAACCATTTTTTAAAAGTAGTGAAATTGGCGCTCATGGTACTAATAATACTAATTTTCAAATCAAAAATTCTCAAAAGTAGTACTACTTTTAAAAATCGTTACAAAGGTGGCTATACATCGTTACAAAGATGGTTTAATCACCTTTCATTTGATATGCTAAAGACTCCCAAAAGTTAAATTCTTACTTTGTAGAAAGAACGAATTTAATTTCCTCCCAAAAGTTAAATTCGTACTTTCCAAAAAGAACGATTTTAATTTTGGGAAGAAATTTCCTCCCAAAATTAAATGCGTACTTAGCAAAAAGTACGAGTTTAACTTTTTGTGGAACAAAAATTTTGGTTTGAGTCTTTGCTAAGTTAGCGTCGGATTGACGAATTTATCTTCACGCTCTTACAGTTTTATGGTTTGCCTTCTAGAACTTTGATTAACAATTAGTAAAGAATTGTCTTCGACTTGGCTGAAGTCAAGATACTTTCACAGCTATGTTTAAATATATTCCAAGTATATAGAAATATATATGAAAGCTTAAATTTGCTTATGGCATCGGGATAGGCGTAGATTTAATACGATTTTTGCAAATTTCAAACTCAGAGTACGTTTTAAATATCAAAACTTGGCATTGTGTAAAATTTCAGACCAATGCACAGTGGCAAAAATGGCCAATCTAGCGGCATTTAATTCAAATTTAAAAACTTTCTAATTCCACAATTAAATCACACAATAAAAAGGTTCGTTGAAGTACAGGAAGAAGTGTTCCAAAATATAAGTTCAGATACGATTACTGCCATGTACAAATGGGGCTGTAATGGTCCCATTCTATGTCCACATGACCGACAAGGTTATAGCGACAAGGAAACACATCATAGTGATGAATGTGTGTTTGCCGAGTGTATTATGCCTTTGCAAGTTCAAGTAGGAGCAACTATCTTATGGCAAAACTCGCGTCCATCATCTACTCGATTTTGTAGACCAATAAGAATAATTTTCAAAAAAATAATCGAATGAGTTGATTAAAAGCGAAGTTGAAAAAGTGCAAAAATAGATTTTAGATATTATTTATGCCAACACAATAAATAAAGTCATTTCGAGTCCATCATAATTTTAACATAACAATAATAGACGGTAAAGTATTTAGTGTCATTGCAGAATCGTCGTCCTAAACATGCGGCATTTGCGGTCTACACCGAAAATTATGAACGATTTGAATGCTATTAAAAAGCTTCTCCTTAAAGCCAATTTGTAACAGTATGTCTTGTCAACGTTACACGCTTGGATAAGGTGTCTTGAGTGCGTTTGACGTATTGCTTATAAACTGCCTATAAAAACATGGCAAATTCGCGACACGAAAAAAAAAAAAAAAAATTACAAGAAAAGTTAAGAAAAGAAATGTGCCTTTTAGTTGATATTCCGTGCTCTGGGTCGGGAAATACAATACTAACAATGGAAATACGGCAAGAAGAATTTTTTAACAACCTAAATTGGCCGCCACTATAACTGGCATTAATGAGGATTTGATCAAACGATTCGGCGTAATTCTGCGTATCATGGCTTGAGGATTTAAAGTGAATACTCATGCTTTTCACATTTTTTGTTTGCAAACGGTGGATATTTATATAGAACAGTATCCGTGGTTCTATATGCCTTCGTCGGTGCATAAAACTATTTTACATGCAGCTGATATTATAAGTTACTAGCTGAAACCCGGCGCGTTGCTGCCACGCCCCCGATGCCAAACTTCCAAAAAATATTATCAGTGAACCTGCATGTGAAAATTGAGTTCGAATACTGAATTCCGAGGCTGTGCGACCTCTAACTCCACAGCAATTCGAAATCGCAAATTTGGGCTATAAGGAAGGTGTCAATTACCATTTTACAACGCAAATAAAATTTGATCAGTGAAACGGCACGTGTAAATTGTGGTCGAATACCGAATTCCGGGGCTGTACAACCTATACTTCCAAAGCTATTCGATCTCGCAAATTCGGGAGGTACCACGCCCCT
This sequence comes from Dichetophora obliterata, assembly GCA_963920525.1. NCBI lineage: Eukaryota > Metazoa > Arthropoda > Insecta > Diptera > Sciomyzidae > Dichetophora > Dichetophora obliterata. Next base: position 210,025,252 of record OY986436.1, on the reverse strand, counting down.
TGTTTAACGCCCATAAAGTTGGATCAGTGAAACGGCATGTGTAAATCGTGGTCGAATAATGAATTCTTATGCTGTGCGGCCTATAACTCCAAAGCTATTCGATATTGCAAATTATGGGAGGTTGCCAAATTTGGGTTGTATGGGAGGTGCCAAGCTCCCTGAACGGCGTGTGTATATTGTAGTAGAATACCGAATTCCATGGCTGTGCGAACTATAGCTCAAAAGCTATTCGATATCGCAAATTACGGGAGGTTGCCACGCACCCTTGTAATACGCCCATAAAATTTTATCAGCAAAACGGCATGTGTAAATTGTACTCGAATACCGAATTCCGTAGCTGTGCAGTCTATAACTTTAAAGCTATTCGATATCGCATATTTGGGTCGTATAGGAGGTGCCACGCCTCCTTGTCAAACACCATACAATGTTATCAGTTAAACTTCATGCGTAAATTCAGTTCGAATACTGAATTCCGACACTGTACGGGTCTATAACTCCAAAGCTATTCGACATCGCAAGTTTGGGTTGCATGAGAGGTGCCACGCCTCCTTTTCCAACGCCCATAAAATGTTATCAGTCAAACAGCACGTGTAAATTGTAGTCGAATACTGAATTCCGAGGCTGTGCGAATTATAACTCAAAAGCTATTCAAAATAGCAAATTTGGGTTGTATGAGAGGTGCCACGCCCCGTTTACAAACGCCCATAAAATGTTATCAGTAAAACAGCACGTGTAAAGGTCTCTGCCCACTTACAGCGCGTAACGAAAGGACTGTAAATCGGCTTCGAAAAGGCAACGTAATGTTCAATGCACACTTAACGAAACGGCAACAAAAATTTTAATTAAACAAAACAATAAGCGCAGAATTCTCTAGTACATAATTAGCTTAAATAGCTTTGCCTTTAGATGACGATGTAGAAAACTGATAAAATCATACATTTTAGATTAATTTTATGCTTTAAAAACGACCTATCGATGTCGAATTTTTACTTTGCACAATAAACTGTTGGAATTCATTGTAATTTTTGTAAACAAAGAGAACGACAAGCCGGTCAGAATTCTTTGAAACGATCACCACCGGCTTTTTCGTCGGCTTCAACAGTCGTTGCCGTTTCATTGTCGCTTAGTGAGCATGTATACATAAGAACACATGGTAGTTATATTTTGTAGTTTCGTGTCGTTTCGTTACGTGCCGCAAGTGGGCAGAGACCTTATTCATTTTTATATATCGTCGCCCTAATTATAATAGGACGTCTGTCAAAATTGGTCAAAGTAACGTTTATTAGCGGTTGAGGTAGATTGATCAAAACTCTATCTATGTCCTTTTTTTAGTTTTTAATGTTTGTATGAAAAAAAGGGAGGTAGAACGTTTGAAACAATACATTATCGTATGAACTTCATACAAATAATAAACAGTTTTCTTTGCATCCTTAACAATAGATAATTTAGAGCTACGTCGTATTAGAATTAGACCGACGATACATAGATAGTATTCCCCGGCAGACGTTGTTCTGTCACAGACCGCGTTGCTGCCATACATGAAAATGTCAAGAAATGCCAAATATATGCACCATTTTCAGTATAGCTGCCGAAAGTAACCATATACACTAAATTACCAAATTTTAGTCTAATACGATCAAAACCGTGCGAAATATAGCATTTTTGTTGTTTTGCAAGCAGTAAAAAGGGGTGTGGCAAAATTATTTCCCTTAAACCATCTCGTACTCGAAACAAATCGACTGCCAAAACTTCAGCTCAATTTAGCTTAAGCCTGGCGCACTTTGCTTCACTCCACGCTGACCCCCCGAAAAGTGAGTTTAACTTAAGTGGGACAAGCCCATTTTTAGTGGACTTGCCGAGAGTAGCCATACGAATTAAATTACAAAATGTTTGTCTAATACGACCCAAATGTTGAAATAAAACATTTTCATTGGTTTGTGGGCGGTAAAAGGGGGCGTGGAAACAAATTTTTTGGTACAGTTGCTGACAGTAACCATACAAATTAAGCCAAAATTTTAGCTCAATCGACGCAGTAGTCAATTTTAATAATTTTTCAAAAAGTGGGTGTAGCTATATAGCGAGAACGCCCTTTTTTAGTACAGTTGCCGAAAGTAAACATACAAAGTAAATTATCAAATGTTAGACTTATACGGCCAAAACTGCTTGAAATAATATTAGTATTTTCACTAATTTGTGGGCGGAAAAAGGGGGCGTGGAAACCAATTTTTCGTAAAGTTACTGACAGTAACCACACAAACCAAATTTAAATCTTATGCGACCAAAACCGTATTAAATAAAGCATTTTCATTGGTTTGTGGGCGGTGAAAGGGGCGTGGACACACACTTTTAGTACAGTTACCGACAGTAATCATACAAACTAAGTTACCAAATTTAAGTCTTATACGACCAAAATCGTCAAAAATAAAGCATTTACATTTATTTGTGGGTGGTAGAAGGGGGCGTGGAAACCCCTTTTTTAGTACAGTTGTCGACAGTAACCTTATAAACTAAATTACAACATTTTATCCTTATACGACCCAAACTGACTGAAATATAACATTTTTATTGATTTGGGGGCGGTAAAAAGGGGATGTGGCAACTTTTTCTTCAACCATTTCGTGCCTGAAACAAATCGACTGCCAAAATTTCAGGTAATTGGTTGAGTAGTTTTGGAGTCTATAGGCATCACACACACACACCGTTTTGCTTTTTATATATATAGATATTGATTTGTGGGCGGAAAAAGTGGGCGTGAAAACATTTTTATGTAGTTACCGCCTCTTGGAGCACCTACACAGCAAGTTTCAATAGATAAATGTGTAGAACTCAAGAATTGACATGGTTTCGAAAAAGTGGGCGCATATATATTTAGACCACGCCCATTTTTTGTACAGTAACCGACAGTAAGCATCTTAAAAAAATTACTAAATCTTATTTTTTACGATCAAAACCGCCTGATATATATCCTTTTTTGGTTTTTGGTTGATAGCGCAAATTTGCGCACTTCAAAAGCACTTCAAAAGCACTTCAATTTATCTTACTTTAAATTGCTTCAAAAGGCCTTTCGTGGGATGCTTTGGGTCAGCAGTTCGTTGCACTCTTTTTTGTTTTGCCTTTCAAACAGAGAGGAATAGATAGACAGAGAGAGGGATTTTTGAATTCGTCCAAAATAAGGGTTAGAAGACAAACATCGATACTGCTTCAAAAGGCCTCGCTTGGAAAGCTTTGGGTCAGCAGTTCGTTTTTTTTTATTGATAAATAAGCAAAAAAAATCTACGTTTTGCTTAAAACAATAAATACAGCAATGTTTTTCATTTAGAAGCAATTCATATTTCATACTTCAATTTTCTTAGAAAAAGCTTTCACGTCATGCCTTTTTTTCTTCGTTTTTTTCCTTTGTTCGTTTTTTTTTTCTTTTGTTCGTTTCTCTTGTTGTGTCCGTTGAGAGGTGTTCACACGTCTGTCAAATGATTGAAGTATATCGCGATTTTTTACTCTCTTTTACTCACTCTAAAATTTTTGATTTATTTCTGCTCACACATGATTTCTTGATTGAAGTACCGATGCAAGCGTTTGTTACTGTTCTGCCTACTTTTTTGTCTACTTTTCTGTCTACTCTTCCTCTTTTCTCTTCAAAAAACTGCTTTTGTGTTCAAATAAGTACTTATTTAGAAATAATTTGCTACTAAACAACAGACAAGTAAAAAAATGCAACCCTTTGACTGATTGATGCAGGTCTGGAGCTCAATCAAAATTTTGACTGATTCGATGAAGAGTTTAAAGTTCATTTTCGCTCTCGCAGAGAGTTCATTTTTCTAACATAGCAATGCAACAACAAATTTTGATTGATTCAATCATTTGACAGACGTGTGAACACCCAATTGCTGAGCGCACTTCATGCATTCCTCGCTTGCACAGTAACAAAATAAATGCTGACGTTTTGCTTCTGGAGTCAGCTGCTGACATGCCGGCCCGTTGGGTTTAGAAGAAGATGTAGCTCTCCCAATCGGTATGATGTTCGAAGAAGCATTGAAAGCTCGTAACAAAGATTTCAGAAATTTGAGATAGTGAAAAGTTTTTTCATACCCGTCAAACTTCACGCAAAAACACTATTGAAGAGTTGATGCACGCACTTATTTTTTCCTCTGATCCGGTAATATCATCAATTTCAAAAACCACATCTTCCTGCTCCCGGTAAAATATAACGCTAGATAAGGACGTTTAAAATTTGCTTTCAGAACCAAATTTGCAAGAACAGGGTATTAATTCAGAATACTCCGATTCTTAATGAGCTTCAGATTATATCTTAACATTTTTTAATTAAAAGCAATAAAATAACCCTTTAAAAAGCAATTGATTTTTTCCGTAAAAATGCGTTTTTATTATTATTTAGGTGGATGAAACAATGGAATCTTTCTTTTGTCCCAATCTATTTTAAATTTCTTAATATTTTTATTAGCAATCTTTTAATTCTCGGCCGTAGCCAGGGGGGTGCTGGGGGCATCTGAGCACCCCCAAAAGTTTTCCGAGCTTCCCCAAAAACTATGCTACTTTTCAAAATTTTAAAATAGAAGTTTTCAAAATTCAATTTAAGAAAAGAAGCTCTCAACAGAAAAGATTGAAGTAAAATTTAGGCGCCAATTTGTTTTGTTTGCACGCAAGGCTAATTACTAAAGGTTAACACAGTATACATCTTTCTGCTATGGTTGCGTGGAAAGAACATTCTTTAAATATTGAAAATAATCTAGAAATTTCGAGCCTTCTTAATAACACTGTCCTTGAAAAGCGACAATATTATGTCAAAGGGATTGTTTCTACAATTTGTTTCTGGCTAAGAATAAGCTGCCTTTTCGAGGAAATGAGTTTTGACGAAGAAAATTAAGAGTCAAGACTGTTTCATTATATGTTTTTTAAAGTTTGAAGACATGATCGAAAGGCACAAAAACTTAAAGATATGTCAAGATGGTATGCCTACCAATGCTGTCTATACATCGTTGCAAATGCAAAATAAAATCACAAATATGATTCCAAATTGTCTCCGAGAAATAAGTGCTAATGAGCTAAATCATATTTAGCATTGATTGCAGATACGACAGAAAGGAGTGAGAACGAAATATTTTCGATTGAATTTATATACATTGTTCTTGACTTTGCTTCAAAAAAGCTGATAAAGTCACAGTTAAGGCATTCTTTAAACTTTTTATCGATCGACTGACAGAATTTGGAATTGAGCTCGAAAATATTTTGGGCCAGGGTTATGATGGTGCTGCTGTAATGAGTGGTCGATTGGGTGGACTGCAGAATTTGATACAGGACTTTTTCAATCGAACACCGGTTCAAATCACCACCGTCTCATCTTGTCGTTGTCGAAATCGTGAAGAAAAATTATGACTCCCGACTTTTCTTCGACCAAATAAAAAAATTAGACGATTTTTATAGTCGCTTCAAAGTAAAAAAAATGTACGAACAGACCACAGTTTCTCTGCTTTTCGAGCAACGTTGTCGGTACATTACAAAGCAATTGTTGTAATTCAAAGTGACTTCGATCAAATTCTCAACTCACTGATAAGAATTAAGGAAGATAACGGACACTTCATCTTTTTCAAGACACCGGAATTTCATCTTGGTGCAGGTGAAATGCTTTAAGCTGTTAGACTGCTGGGTTTTCTTGCAAAATATTGGGAATTATAGAAACAGCAAACAAAATTTTGCTAACATGAAAGTGATCTTTGCAATGAGTCTGCATTAACAAAGTGTCTACACTTACAATATTTGATTGCATGCGAAATGTCAAATAGAATTTCACGATATCCAGATTTCATGCTATAATATTTTTTAGGTGGGTACTTCAAGTCATGAAATTTCATTTTTAAATTGTTTATAAAAGTTTATTAAATTTATATTTTCATCCATTTGTCATTACATTTCATGTTTTTTCACTTTTTTAATGCTATTGCTATATTTTTTGCTTGAAAGGTTCTGAAAAGTACACATACTTACATATTTTACTGAAAAGTGACAGCTCATCTCATGAAATATATCTCAAGAAATATTTCAAGAGATAAATTTCATGATATGAGCAATTTTATGAACAGTACTACACTTGCGATATTGCTCATTAAATTCAATTTGACAGTTCGCATGCAATAAAATAATGCAAGTGTATGACTGTGTAAGGGCGCATTTATTATGAAATAATTGACTCAAGTATTTCAGAAATTGATCAACGTTTTGAGAAAAATAATGACGACTTAAAAGCTGTTAACGACTTTTAAGCATAAATTTTAAATTCGATGCATTGCAACCATTAAATAAAATTAAATTGTCGTTCCGAGAAGAATTTTCCTTTGTCAATACTTAAAATGCAAACCTTTATCGCATGTCAAAATCGAGAATTGATTCGATACGACGATCCTCAATGACCAATTAACGATTGCGTGGTTTTTTATTCCTTGGTTTCAAAAGAAAAGATTGGGTTCATTGCATTGCAAATAGATGTTATCTATGAATAAATAGTTATTTATTTTCTTGCAAAGTCAGTTCCCCCAAAAACTTGCTCAGCGCCCCCAAGTAATCGTTCCTGGCTACGGCCGTGTTTTAATTACACAAACTTAAACAATGACTTTCAGATACATTTTTTATTTAATCTTTTATTTCAAGTACAGTGTGTGAGAAATATAAGTGTTTCGCATATTTTTTCAAGTGTATTAAAAAAATGTATGGCTAACGGTAAATTTTTATGTATTGCCTATTCCCCATTTCGCAACACAAAAAGTTTTCCATTCGAACGTAAACTTCTGTTGTGAACACTACAATTCGAAATGAGTGCGAAATTTAAAAAGCGATTTGAGATTGTGTTTTTGGTTAACCACCCAAAAGGCCCAAAAATGAGTGCTAAAGCCGCCGCAAAATACACGAAATGTTCAATATCATTTGTTAACAAGTGGATCAAACGCTACAAAAAAGTTGGTAATGTTGACGACTCTGAGGGCAGAGGCAGAGAACGAGTAACCTCAAAAAAGGTGGATAAGGCTATATGCAATTTATTTGAGAAAAATCCGACTCTTAGCCTTAGAGCAGCGAAACAAAAATTATCGCAGAAAGGAGTCGAAGTTTCTACATTCACAATCAGACAAAGACTTTTGGAATCAAACATTTCTAACAAGAGTACCAACACAAAACCTTTGTTAACTGAAAAACACATTGAAAAAAGATTAACATGGGCACGTCAACATTTGGATCGTGACTGGAGCAACGTTATCTTTACTGACGAGTCCTCCTTCGTAATTTATAATCGCTTTAAGAAAGCTTGGACAAAAAAAGGCGAGAGGTTGATTCAGCGAACAGTCAAGCACCCATTGAAGGTTCATGTGTACGGATGCTTTTCAGAAAACGGTTTTGGGAAATTGATCGCTTTTACACAAAATTTAAACGCGGAGTATATGTGCAAATTATACAAATATGGCCTACTGAAATCTGCTGAAGCATTGTATGGAAAAGAAAATAATGATTGGCTACTGCAGGAGGATAATGACCCCAAGCATCGAAGTCGCCTTTGTACGGCATGGAAACGAGAGCATGGGGTGCAAACACTAGATTGGCCTTCTCAAAGCCCCGATGCCAATCCCATCGAAAATGTGTGGTCCCTTATGAAGCAAAAACTGAGAGGAAAACATATTTCAACCAAAAAACAATTTATTCTCACGTTGCAACGCATATGGAAAGCATTTCCCGCGGAATATGCTGCACAACTCAGCAAAAGTTGCCCCAGAAGATGTCAAGCTATAATTGACAACAACGGCGACTGGACCAAATATTAAATATATAGCGAAAACATATTTTGGTTGTAATTTTTAATTAAGAAAAAAAAATTTTAAAAACTTATTGTTTTAACGATTTATACGCAACTCGTTTTTTTCTCACACACTGTAATTCCAACACTGAATGAACACAAAAGCCGATCCCAAAAGTATGCTAAAATTTCAATCGTAAACAGCCTTTTTCAATTTGTTCTTTTCTTTTCTTAAGAAGTTTCAAATTTGTTTTTAACAATTCGAATGCCAGTTTAGTAATTAATGATGCCCATTATTTTTAATAATGAGTTTAGGAAATATAAATAATATTTAAAAATTTCTATAATAATATGTTTATGTTTAGTTTGGTCAAATAAATGTCAAATAAATATGCTTTATATTTCTTTTTTCATCACTTTTAAGAGCTTTTTAGTTTTTTTGGAATTTTTTTTTAGATTTTGGCCTTTATATCAGTATCGAGAGTGTCATCAAATTATAAGCCCATTAATTTTATAAACCATTAATTAGCCACAACAACCGCCAACGTTAAAATCAACTGGTTAATTTATGAACTTGAACTTTTTCTCACTGGCAAACGCACGCAGCATTTTTTATAAAAAAATATTTTTTATTAAAAAAAATAATTAGATAACCTTAACGTTTTTATTTTTTGCCTTCAATATTTAAAGCAAATGGTCGTAAATTTCACTCACTTTGCTGTTTTCTTTTAACAGTACTTTTTTAAGTAATACTTCTTTCTCAATTTTTTAAATTTCAGAGCTGGTCACACTTATTTTCTGGCACTCACTTTAAACCCATGTTCTTGCTGCATAACGTTACTTTGGCGAATGTCAAAACTAGTTGGTGACAGTGGTTAAAAAAGTGGCTTCCTCTAAGAAAAGAAATACTTTTCACCGTTATCAAATTAAATGATGCTGTGTTTTTAAAGAAATTGTTTTTTGATTATTTAGTTAAAAAGTATAACGCCGCGTTGTAGGCAAATTCGATTTTGTTCACTGCCTAGATTTTGTTTTCAACTGGCTGGCGTCGAAGCCATACAACGCTTTTTTCACTTGTTGCATTCGTACAGATTTCGTGGTGCATACGACTTACCGGTTCGAATCATTTTAATTTATTGTCTGATAAAATTATTACAATTACAGTAATTATTTCAATTATTAAAGTGCAAGCTTATAACGACGCGCTTACTAGAAAATCTGTTTCAAGTCTTTGTTCAAATACACGCAACAGTGTTGATAAGCGGTAACAAATTTTTATAAAAAAATCATCTATTTAAATTAACTAAATTCCTTTATTCTCTCGAGTTTAGAAAGTTCTGTATATTTTTTAAATAAAAAACTTTTTATCTTCCTGATTGTTTGTTGTGTTATCATATAACGGTTGTACTCTCATAACAACAAAAACAACAACACCTAGCAACACTACCTCATACGCACGCGTATAAATATAACAACAGCAAATATGTGCCAATTCTAATTGCGATCAACTTGCAATTAAAAGTGCATTAATCAAATTTTGTTATTTCTATTTTACAACAATAATTAATGACATATTCGTGTGCATGCAATTTTATTAAAACTTTTTTCAATCCACAAACCTTTAATTGTATTATGAATTGGATTCATAAATTATGATCGCTACATTTGATATCTCATTAAAAACTTGTGTCCAGTTTAAAAAGGAGCTTATAAAGACATGAAAGTTTGGTTGATGAATGCAATTGCCAATCAAATTTCATATAATTTAGGAAGCTACAAAGGGTATATTATTAACTTAAACAATATTCAGCTTCACTCAGAGACCATTCTAAAATTTTGTGCATAATATTTTTATGCTACAAGCTATACAGGGTGTCCGGTGTAAGACAACGAATATTTATGTAAGTGAAAGAGGAAGTTAATTAGCCAAAAAAACGTACGGGAGGTGGGGGTTTATATTTGCACCGTTAGGGGATACGGGGTTAATTGGTTTTTTATGACTTTGATTCGCACTCTTGTTTCTAGCAGAACAACTAACTCATGGAAAACTTATTTTAAGAGCTTATTTCAGGTAAGCAATGAATAGGTCTTTCTAACGGTGTATCCAACGAACCTACCAAACTTATCCATTGCCGAGCTGTGCTCGTGTGAAGATGAAATAAATCTTTTGAAACTACAAAATTTCAGTTTGAGCGCAATTTTCTCAGAATTTAGCGCAATAAATCAAAATTTTTTTAGCATCCAATTTGTGACTTGTTTAATTTTCTTTTCAATAACATAGAAATCATAAAAATATCTTTAAAAATAACAAAGTTATCTGTTTTTCGAAAATTTCACTTTGAACACTTATAATTTTTCCTCTTTGTTGATTCTATATGATTTAAATACAAATTGTTAATGTTTGATAGTTTAAATCATACTTGATTTTAAATACAAATTCTAGTTGTTTGATAGTTTAAAATCGTTTATAGAGCTTTAGGTCAAAGTTAAAACAATTAATTATTCTAACGAATCTTTCCAAAAAAACAATTAATAATTAGAACAATTAATTATTCTAACGAATCTTTAAAAAAAAAACAACAACAACAACAACAACAAAGTTTTTTCCATATGAAAAGGGAAAAAAAACACTAGCTGATTTTATTGCAATTTCGGCCCTGCTAAAGGCTTGCTAAAACAACTAGAATTTGTATTTAAAATCAAGTATGATTTTAACTATCAAACATTTACAATTTGTATTTAAATCATATAAAATCAACATAATAAATAACAAGGTCATTTAGAGAAAACTTTTTCCTCTTTTTTTTTAACAAAATACAATTACGTAGAAGATAATATCATTATGCTTTCCATTTAGTTAAATTTTTGAAGTACAATCGACTTTGTTATTTTTAAAGATATGTTTATAATTTTGAAGTGATTGAAAAGAAAATAAAATAAAACACAAATTTCATGCTAAAAAATATTTTGATTTATTACGCAAAATTCAGAGAAAATTGTGGTAAATAAGAAAACTTAGTAGTTTCAACGGATTGATTTCATATTCACACGAGCGCTTACCGTTAGAAAGGAAATTTCGTTGTCCTTCAAATGAGTTCAAATAAGTTTTTCGTGAGTTAGTTTTTCTGCTGGCAACGAAATCATGAAATGCCAATTAACCCTGTAAATCCTAAGGTTGCGAAAATTTTTTGTTTAACTCGACCTCCTCTTTATTCTCCGTAAATATTCGTACTCTTATCTTACACCGGGCTTTTAAGCTAAAAATAAAAAAATCAGGGACCGAAAACAACAGTTATTTTTAAAATTAAAAAAAGTCATTACGTAAAAATCATTGCACAAAAGAAGTTAATACACCAAAATATTTGTTTATCTCTTCACTATTCAAAAATATGAAGAGTTTAATATTTTTAAGTTTTATTTTTTTCCTCGCAAATAATAGTTATTTTTTAAGTTTTATTTTTTCCGCACAAAATGAGACTTATTTTCGAGTATTACTTTATCCCTCACAAATAACAGTTATTTTTTTGAGTTTTATTATTTTCCTCACAAAATAAAACTTATATTTGAATCTTATTTTTTCCTCACAAATAACAGTTATTTTTAAGTTTTATTTTTTCCGCACAAAATAAAACTTATTTTCGAGTTTTAATTTTCCCTCACAAATAACAGTTATTTTTTTAAGTTTTATGTTGTTGCTCTCAAAGTAAAACTTTTTTTTTAGTTTTATTTTTTCCTTCACAGATAAAGGCTAAGTTTCATGTTTTAAATCACAAAAAAAAACCTTAGAGCTATATTCGAGTTATAACTTTTCAATCTAGCAATTTCCAACTGTTTTGTATTTCATTAAAAAGCATTTTTACTCTTGTTTTAAAATCATTACGTCAAAATCACTGCACAAAAGAAGTTAATACACCAAAATATTTGTTTATCTCTTCAGTATTCAAAAATATGAATAGTTTAATATTTTAACTTTTATTTTTTTCCTCACAAAATAAAACTTATATTTGAATCTTATTTTTTCCTCACAAATAACAGTTATTTTTAAGTTTTATTTTTTCCGCACAAAATAAAACTTATTTTCGAGTATTACTTTTTCCCTCAAAAATAACAGTTATTTTTTGAGTTTTATTTTTTCCCTCACAAAATAAAACTTATATTTGAATCTAATTTTTTCCTCACAAATAACAGTTATTTTTAAGTTTTATTTTTTCCGCACAAAATAAAACTTATTTTCGGGTTTTATTTTTCCCTCACAAATAACATTTGTTTTTTTTTCAAATTTTATGTTGTTGCTCTCAAAGTAAAACTTTTTTTTTAGTTTTATTTTTTCCTTCACAGATAAAGGTTAAGTTTCATGTTTTAAATCACAAAAAAAAAATTAGAGCTATATTCGAGTTATAACTTTTCAATCTAGCAATTTCTAACTATTTTATATTTCATTAAAAAGCATTTTTACTCTTGTGTGGGAATATTTGAGTTTTACTTTGAGTAAAAAAATAAAACTCAAAAAAAAAACTGTTATTTGTGAGGGATAAAAGTAAAACTCGAAAATAAGTTTTATTTTGTGCGAAAAAAATAAAACTTAAAAAGTAACTGAGTGAAAAAATAAAACTTAAAAATAAGTTTTATTTTGTGAAGGAAAAAATAAAACTTAAAAAATAACTTTTATTTGTGAGGGAAAAAGTAAAACTCTAAAATAACTTTTATTTTGTGAGGAAAAAATAAAACCTAAAAGATAACTATTATAAGTGAGCGAATAAAATTAAACTAAAAAACTTTTTAACAAAAAAAAAAACCAACTTCAAATTTTAAATTACTTTTCACATAATTTCTTGGTCAAATTTGGTAATTTACTTATATATATTATTAAATTGGAAATCTAATTACTAAAAGTTTTTTCCATTTTGTATTATTATCATAAATATATTAATTTCTCCATGAATATAAAAACTTTAAAGCCGGAGCGTTTATTTTATAAAAGTCCGATTATATAAGCGCCGACTTTAAAGGTTTTATATTCATGGAGAAATTAATATATTTATGATAATAATACAAAATATAAAAAAATGTATAGTAATAAGATTTCCAATTTAATAATATATATAAATAAATTAACAAATTTGACCAAGAAACTATGTGAAAAGTAATTTAAAATTATTTTTTACTCTGTAGTGGTTTTGAAGTTGGGTTTTTTTTTGTTAAAAAGTTTTTATTTCTTCCTTTTTAGAGATAATGATAACAATTTTCCCATTCTTGTAACGAATTTTCGTACCCTAGTATCAACATTAACTGAAAAACAGTATTTTTCTTATATTGCCACGCCCTTTTGTCCAGTAACGCCCACTTTCTTGACCGTACATTTTCATAATTATGCCTACCCCTGTACCTAATTTCAGTATCCTAGTGTCAATATTATTCGAGTTATGGCGTTTTTCTAATATTGCCACGCCTTTCTAGAACAACGCCCACTTTTTACCGTAATTTGTAATAGTTGTTCCAACCCTTGTACCAATTTCCAGTGCCTTAGTGTCAATATTAACTGAGATACAGTATTTTTCTTATATTGCCACGCCCTTTTGTCCAGTAACGCCTACTTTCTTGACCGTACATTTTCATAATTATGCCTACCCCTGTACCTTATTTCAGTACGCTAGTGTCAATATTATTCGAGTTACAGCGTTTTTATTATATTGCCACGCCCTTTATCGAATTACGCCCAATTTTTTGACCATAATTTGAAATAACTGTTTCTAACCCTGTACCAATTTCCAGTACTCTAGTATCAATAATAACTCAGATACAGTATTTTTATTATATTGCCACGCCTTTTTGTCCAACAACGCCCACTGTCTTCACAGTAAATTTCAGTTTCCTAGTGTCAATATTATTCGAGTTACAGCGTTTTTCTAATGCTGCCACGCCTTCTATAGAATAACGCCCACTTTTTTCAACATCACTTTTAATAATTGTGCCAACCCCTGTACTAAATTTCAGTACTCTAGTGTTAATGTTAGTCGATATACAAAGTGTTTCTTATATTGCCACGACCCTGTGTCGAATACTTTTTTAGACGGGCACCTCCGCGTCTAATATCTCTATCTGTTGACAAAAAATTGTGGCAATCAGGCAAGTACTTTAGGAGTTATCGATGTACATACATTCCTTTAAAAAAAAAACCAACCAACTTGAGAACCTCCTCCTTTTTGAAGTCGGTTAAAAATAAGTTTTATTTTGTGAGCAAAACAAAAAACTTAAAATTTAACTATTATTACTAAGCAAAAAATTTAAAGTTGAAAAGTAGCTATTATTTAAAGATTTTTTTAATAAAACTTATAGCAGTTACGGTACCTGTAAAAAATATAAAAATGCAAAGTTAGAAAAACAAGATTTTTAATAATTTTTAAAAGCATATAAAATTTTATCCAATTTCTAAGAAAAATAATTAATATTCTCAAATAAAAACTATTTCGTTATTATTCAATCCATTTGATTAACCGCATTAATAGGTTTTGAAAAATCTTTCCTGAAATTTTGACAATTATTTGAAGTCGCAAAAATTGGTAATGCCTTTGTTTTGGTGGCAATCACGGGCACGTCACGGGAATGAATTGTTGTTGTTTCAATGTAAATGGGAAATTTGAGAGAGTGAGCGAGGGAACATGTTTTGACCATCATGGTCACCAAATGATTCGGCTGTCCATACCACATCACGGGAGCAAAGCATTGTTGCGTTGTAAAATTGTTTAATATATTTGTGTTTTAGTATTAAAATAGTACACTTTAAGTACGAAATGTATGGAAGCAGTAATAAAACCTGCTTAATAGCAACACTTATCGGTTGATAAAGTACTAAAAGTAGCAAAAAGTTTACTACACTGAGGAAACGAAAATGCCAAACCGAATTTTTGAGGTTGCAGCAACTTAAGATTTGTAGTATTTATTAACATATTTATAACATATTTTAACGAATATCTGCTATAAAAAACAATTTTCATTTTTCACTACCGAATGAAGTTTCTAATAAGCAGAATATTTTTATGATAACAAAAATACAAAAGACCTAACAAAAAATTTTATAGTGCCAACTAATCTGTTTTCTGGGTGTAGTTTTCTGGGATCATATGACCGTGAGCATAACATACATTGGTCACTGAGCTTATCAAACGAAAAAAGAGCGTGAAAAGGACGTAATCGGGGATCATATGACCGGCACCATAACATAGCTATAACTAGGCTAAAAAAAAAAAATTGAAATATCTTTATTCAGCTCCCATATAAATTCAATTAACCCAATCATAAGCAAAATTTAGAGCCTGATATTTTTTTCATTGTTCGCTTCACATGAAATTTCCTATATGACATGTACCCTTAGGTTAGGTAAGGTTAGGTAAAGCCTGGTGCCTTCTAATGAAGGCACACATAGACCAATTCTGGTACCTTAGTGGTGCCGGTTACAAACAAAGGAACCTTTGTGTTAAGTGAAGTTTTTAAAGATTTGCGCTGAATTCGCAAACCTTAGGAGGCATTCCAGAGATACTTTGGCTACATCTTTAAGCGACAGGGACGTCGATGAGCCTAGATATTTGAGTCTCAATCTAAGCAGGGCGGGGCATTCGCATAATGGGTGCTCCAGGGTTTCCACTGTGCCTGGTTCCCTTGCACTTCCTGTAGTTGTCATCCGTGCTGATGCCCAGCTTCCTCACGTGGGCTGCTGCTATGCAGTGACCAGTGCATATACCCACTAGTGTCCTGCAATCTCTGCGCGGGCGTGCCAAGATGAACAGAGTTCGTTTTCGGCGTTGTGCATTGCACATTATTTTCGAGATTTTGCACGATGTACCTCTCCATCTACGATTCACTGCTAGTGTGGCTCTTTTTTGAGGTTCCTGTACAACTCTTGTAGCGAAATAGGTACATGTTCTGCAAGTTCCGATCCCAGCCCGGTGCCTTCCTTTAATAAACCATCTGCCATCTCGTTCCCTTCAATGCCCTGGTGCCTAGGGACCTAGTAGATGTGCACTCTCTTCGAAGAGCATAGTGCATCTAGTGCATCTCTGCCAGCTAGGACGCTTTTGGACTTGATGGTAGCGGAGCGCATGGATTTAATCGCCGCTTGGCTGTAGTTGTTATAAAAATGTGATGTGTGTCCATGCCGAGGGCTATCTCCGCGGCCTTGCTAATGGCGAATAATTCCGCTTGGAAGATGCTGCAGTGGTTCGGCAGTTGGTATGGTTGCATTGTACTAGGCTCTGCACAATACACAGCCGCACCTACCCCCTTAGGCATTTTGGAGACGTCTATATACATGTTGACCGCCTGCTGTGCTTGTTCTATACACTCAAAAATATTTGTGTGTAAATATTACTAATAACTGCGTCCATTCTACGAATTTTATTCGTAGTTTTCAGCCACAAATAGGATTCGTAGAATCGACGTATATAAGTACATATTACTAATATTTTATTCGTATTCGTAAAAAAACAAATGTATATTGTACGAATATATTTGTTTCATTTACGAATGATCATAATATCTTATAACGAAAAAAGAAATATTCTGTCTGAGCTGGGGTTTGAACTTCGGCTCTTTAGCTTTCGGGCCACGCACTCCATCAGTAGGCTACAGCCACTTTAAAATGATACAGTTCCTTATATTCTGTAGTTTGTTCGACTAACCGACAAAAAAAAATTCTGTCTGAGCTGGAGTTTGAACCTCGGCTCTTTAACTTACAGGCCACGCACTCTACCAGTAGGCTACAGACACTTTATAATGATACAGTTTAATTTATTCTATAGTTGTTTGACAAGCCAAGCTGAACGAATTCAGTTTTCAGTTTTTTAAACTCAACCAATAATTCGTACGTACATTCTACGAATAATTCGTACGGTTAACCTACGAATGAATTGTTCCTACTAATATGATTTTTCATTCGTAAATAGTACAAAAGCATTAGTAAATACTACGAATGTAATGAGAGAAATTACGAAGTTGTTCGTACGAGAAATTTAGGAATATTACTATTTATATTTACACAATCATTTGTACAATGCACTAATACGAATTGATTTATTTTTGCTTACGAATATCATTAGTACATAAAACGAATATTTTCGTAGATACTACATCAGGTATTAGTAACATTTTACGAATGAATTCGTAAAGATATCACAATAAAAATACTTTGTATATTTTACGAATATTTGTAGAATGTACGAATATTTTGTTTACGAATATCATTCGTAGACATTTTACTAATAAATGTTTGCGTGTGCCTGCAAGTGCCCTTCAAAAAATTATAAAAAAAATCATGTTCAAAAATTACTATATAGATATTACTATCTTTGCTACATTTAGCACTATGAAAAAAAAACCTTTTATACATGACCTTTTAACCTTTAACTTTGGATGTGCATATTTTCATAACACTATGAAAAAAAACCTTTTATACATGACCTTTTAACCTTTAACTTTGGATGTGCATTTTTTTGACATATTGTGTAACTTGCTGTAAATTTTACCCCTTTTTATTTTACTGAAAAATTCTAATGACGATGATTCCATGTCAAAGCGCCCACTTTTCCGACATCACTATTTTTGAAAATTTTGAAACTCTCTAGGTGGATAGTTCTCCTGGAAAGTATTATACCTGGGTACTTTTTTTATTGGATTTAAAATTTTGTTTTAAGGATATACACTAGAGTGGCCCTTATTTTTTTTTCGAAAGTAACAATTACGGACCGGGGTCTTATTCCTTTATTTAACAGAAGTAAACTGTGAAATTTTTAGAAAAAAATATTGGCATTTAAACGTGCCGCTTGCGACCTTAAGTTGAAAATCTGATTTATATGTGGAAAAAGTGTTTTTTTTTTCTAAAAAATCTCAATAACTTTTTTGAGTGCATATTTTAAAAAAACTGGTACGCGTCTCGTTTTTGATTTAATTTTTCTTCAAAAAGTGCTCATAAACATGGGAATTAGACAAAAACCACTAGAGTTGTGATTTTTTACTTTTCGAAAAAAAATCTAATTTGTTTCCTTGTTGTATTAAAAAAATCGCAAAAATCCAAATTTAAAAAATTTCAATAAAATGTTTTGGAAATATTTTCTTGAACTATATTCAAAACAGATACAAAAAATTGTGAGATTACGTTAAATATCCTGCTTGTTATGAAATTTTTCGTTAGAAGTGTACCTTTTTGGAAATTTTGAGTTGGGGTATTTTTACGAAAAAAATTCCAAAAATTTAAAAATCCAAGTTTTGAAAAAATCACCAAGAAATAGATTAAGGATAGTTGTAAGCTATTTTGTGCAAAAAATTAAAAAAACCAAAATTCGGATACCAAAGTTATAGCTATTGAAACTTGACTTTTTTTCCAAAAATTTTCAAAGCGCCTGTTTCTGGCACTTCGAACACAAGAAAATTTATAAAAAATCGGAAAAACTATATTTCTCACTTAAAATGACTTCAATAATCGTAAAAATATATAAATGATTTTTTTGAGAAAAAAATTTTAGATTCCAGGGATGCCAACATATACCCTGGTGTTTAAGGGTAAAAAATATTAAAAAAACTCCAAAAACCGAAATTTTTAAAAAAAAAGTCAAGTTTTAATAGCTATAACTTTGGTATCCGAATTTTGGTTTTTTGAATTTTTCGCACAAAATAGCTCACATCTATCCTTAATCCTTGCATTTAAAAATTTTTTTGGAATTCTTTTCGTAAAAATACCCCAACTCAAAATTTCCATAAAGGTACACTTCTAATGTAAAATTTCATAACGAGCAGGTTATTAAACGTAATCTCACAATTTTTTGTATCGGTTTTGAATATAGTTAAAGAAAATATTTCCACATTTCAATAAAATTTTTTTAAATTTGGATTTTTGCGATTTTTTTAATACAGCAAGGAAACAAATTAGATTTTTTTTTAAAGTAAAAAATCACAACTCTAGAATTTTTTGTCTAATGAGAGCACATATCCATGAGAGTTTTCCATTAATTAAATCAAAAACGAGACGTGTACCATTTTTTTTTAAATATGCACATAAAAAAGTTGTTGGGATTTTTTAGAAAAAAGAGCACTTTTTCCCTATATAAATCAGATTTTCAATTTAAGGTCGCAAGTTTAAATATCAATATTTTTTCTGAAAATTTCACAGTTTACTTCTGTTTAGTAAAGGCACAAAACCCCGGTCCGTAATTAAAGATCAGAAAATTTTTTTCTGCATACAAATAAGGGCTACTCTAATATACACTGTGAAAAATATTAAAAACAATCTTAAAAAATACAATAAGTGCATTTATTCAAATGGATGTAGTTTTGCAACCGTAAGTTGTACATGAAAAAAGTGTATTTATATCTTAAAGATCTTGAATTTGTCTTTTTGGTGGTATATATTTTTTTGCAGCATTTTTATGAAAAGTTTTTTTCCCAGCGTTGAGCTTAGGCATTAATTTTAAAGTCTAAAACCTAATTTTAGGTTGGGATTCCAACGATTGGTATTTTTAACGAATTTTCTAAAAAGTTCCTACAAAAAATTTTCTATTTTTATACCAAAAATTCAATTTTTTAATGTTAATACCAATGAACATCCAAAGTAATATATGTTATTATTCAAATAAAATCATTAGTATTGAAATGAAGCCAACAATTTGTAAAACCAAACATTTTTATTTTTTATATTTTTAAAGACTGTTACGATATTTGAAAATATGGAATTTTCGGTGTAAAAACAAGAAATATTTTGTAGGCATTTTTTAAAAAATTCATTAAAAATAGCAATCGTTGGAATCCCAACCTAAAATTGTGTGTTAGCCTTTAAAATTGATGCATTAATTAAGCACTACACTAAAAATATAAAAAATTTGTTGCGAAGACTATAAAGAATGTGACCGAAAATTTCAAGTTAAGATAAAAAAGGAATTTTTTACAAAAATTCTACAAAAAATATACCACCAAAAAGACGAATTCAAGATCTTTAAAATATATGCTCATTTTTTTCTGTACAACTTACGGTTTCAAAACTACATCTATTTGAATACATGCACTAATTGTATTTTTTTTATGTTTTTTTAATATTTTCAGTGTGTAACTTTTGAAAAAAAATTTCGCTAAAAACGAAAACACAGTTTAAGTTATTTTTATAGGCACTACTAACCGTTTCAAAAATATCGGAAACACAAAGGTCAGATTTTGCTCAAAATTAGAATTAAAAAACTTATGATAGTTAGCTCGTCCTTTCTTTGACATTGTAATAAACTCATAAAAACGACACGGAATTATTTTCACAGTAACTCAAATCTTTCGAACTTACCTTGATAATTTCACAATACTGAAATCTTAAAACTGAGTCCTCGAAAGAAACTGCATACGTAAATTGTGATCGAATACTGAATTCCATGGCTGTGCGTCCTAAAACACAAAAACTGTTAGATTTCTCAAATTTAGGTTGTATGGTAGGTACCACGCCCCCTTATCTAACGCCATACAATGTTATCAGTAAAACTGCATGTGTAAATTGAGTTCGAATACTGAATTCCGAGGCTGTACGGCCTATAACTCCAAAGCAATTCGATATCGCAAATTTGGGCTAAATGGGAGGTGACAGGCCCCCTTTTCCAACGCCCATAAAATGTTATGAGTGAAACTGCATGTGTAAATTGTGGTCAAAAACTGAATTCCATGGCTGTGTGACCGATAACTCAATAGCTATTCAATTTCTCAAATTTAGGCTGTATGGGAGGTGCCACGCCTCCTTGTTCAACGTCATACAATTTTATCAGGAACTTGTAAATTGTGGTCGAATACCGTTTTCCGAGGCTATGCGGCCTTTAACTCCAAAGCTATTCCAATATTTCCAATAAAAAATATAACATTTTCTTACAAAGCTTATTGATTTGTAGGCGGTAAAAGGGGATGTGGCAAAATTTTCTTTTTTCTAAACCTTTCCTGATATAAGGCGAACAAAATACAAAAAAAAAATTATTTTATTCGGTTGAGCCATTTTCGAGCCTTAGCAAGACTAACGCACAGCAATTGATTTTTATATACAGGGTGTCCCAGATCAAAGTTTCAATCCGGAGCTGGTTGATTCCTTGGGTCAAGACAAGAAAAAAATTGTTTGGAAGGGGGTTAATCTCCCCCTTTTTTTGAGCAATAAGCGGAAGTATAGCAAAAAATGACATTCATAAGTGTCATAACTTTTAACGCAATAACTTGCAAAGTATTAGAGATAGAAACCAGTTTGAAACGGTTATTTAAAGATTTTTAATTTATTTACTAATATATGTTAAAGTTTTTTGGCATTTAAAACCACGGAATAATTTAAAGTCACTTAAATATGAAAAGTATGTGTTTTATTTTCTTTTTTTCACGTTAAGCTCGTTTTACAAAAAAAAAAGTTATATTTTTTGTTGTTTTGATGCAGTTTTAATTTCCAAATAGTTATTATCGTAGAGCAACGAATAAGAGGGAATTAACTATTTTATGAAGACATACACTCAAAAAGCACTTGCCAATTAACACGGAAACAGCAACGTTTCTCTTCAGATAATGTTTTTTTAGACGTAAAACTATAATTAAAAAATGCATATCTCTTTATTTATTTCATATCTAATATTTTTTTAATGTTTTTAAAAAATAAATTAGATTCTAATGTAAAGAAATGATGAAAAAGTTATTTCAATTTAAATTATAAACTTAAGTTCAAAAACAAGTTGGGAAGATATTATTTTAAGAAATGCTTAAAATGGCTTCCTTCAGCATTAATGCATGCTTCAGCTCTTTTTTTTTAAGTTGCAGCAACATTAAGCTCGGCTAAAGTGCTTCTTATATAGGCTGCCAACTTCTTTGAGTGCTGCCAACTTCTTTGAGTGAAAAATGAGTGAAAGTTGAGAATAAGTAATAACAGTAACATCCATTTTATAATGTCCCTAAATTTGAATGTACATTTGAATCTGATTAAAAAATCTGAATTAAAAAAATATTAAATATGAAAATAATTATGGTTTTACGTCTAAAAAACATTATCTGAAGAGAAACGTTGCTGTTTCCGTGTTAATTGGCAAGTGCTTTTTGAGTGTATGTCTTCATAAAATAGTTCATTCCCTCTTATTCGTTGCTCTACGATAAAGTCTCTTACTGAAATATTGTAGAAAAGTATTTGAAAATTAAAACTGCATCAAGAAAACAAAAAATATAAATTTTTTTTTGTAAAACTAGCTTAAAGTGAAAAAAAAGAAAAAACATGTTTTTCATATTTAAGTGACTTTAAATTATTCCGTGACTTAAAATGCCAAAAAACTTTAACAAATATTAGTAAGCAAATTAAAAAGCTTTAAATAACCGTTTCAAATTGGTTTCTATCTGTAATACTTTGCAAGTTATTGCGTTAAAAGTGATGACACCTATGAATGTCATTTTTTGCTATACTTCCGCTTAATACTCGAAACAGGGGGGAGATGGACCCCCCTGCCATACAAATTTTTTTCTGACCCAAGGAATCAACCAGCTCCGGATTGAAACATTGATCTGGGTCGCCCTGTATACAGATAGATAGATAGATAGATATATAGATAAACACAAAAGTTTTTTGTTTTTTATTTCAACAAAACAGACACATTATTTCACTAGCCTTCTTTTAAAGCCTACAAAAACATATAAGGAGTGGTAAAATTTATCACAACCTCCACAGTTAAGGGTTAATCAAAAAAGTACAAAAAACCTTTGAATGTTCTAGGTAAACTATATATTTTTGTGATGCTTTTTTTAATCAAAAAAGTATTTTTTTTTGTCAGAATCGATACTTTCATATCAAACTCAATTCCTAACCGTGATATCTTAATATATAAAAGGCAAGCACGCTGCTCCATGTCCAATATCTCTCAGACTGTCCAGCCTGAAAGTATGCACATCTTAATACATAAAAAGCAAGCATGCTGCTTAGCACACAGTATTTCTCAAACTGTAATTATTTTTGGACATATTACAAGTATTAAGTACTTGTACAAGACAAACTGTTTTCAAAAATGTTCAGCCTGAAAGTATGCACAGAAAATATATTTGATAGACCCCTTGTACATTGATCAAGACTTGAAGTCAAGTTTTTTTGACGTTCTCTTTTGAACTTGACGAAAGCTTTCACATTGGTCAAGACTTGAATTCAATTTCTTGTCCTCTTTCCTTGTTTTCTAAAAATAAAACGAGATAGGTAGCAAGCAAATGAATTATAATTTATAGAAATTTGCAAACTGAATTTTAATTTTTTACCACGATGGAAGTTAACAAAATGTTTTTGCTTAAAAATTTAATGCAAAATTAAATTAAATTAAATGCAAAAAAATTTTAATGCAACCGATGTCTAACAAACTCACATTGATATGCGAAAAATTAAATAAAAAGCACTGCCAACAACGCGAATATAACAAAAGGAATACGAAAAATTGCCGGTACAGCTTCAGGTTTCTTTTTCCCTTCCGTCGATTCCGATGTGCGGCGAATTGCCTACAAACTCTGATACTTGACTTCAAGTCTTGATCAATATAAAAGGAGTCATACTTATCAGTGACAATATTACAGTAGTACGTTTTTGATCTAACTACCTTTTCAACACTGCTTCAATACGTAAAGTATTATATAAAGTGGTCCATTTGTATTTTTCAAAAAACAATTGAATAAAAGCTTTAAAAAGAGAAAAAAGTGCTTTCGACAAATGGCTCCAAAAAGGAAGTGTGAGAAGGACCTGTCGTAGGACAGGCTTTTGTACTAATAATTGAATAAATTCATTTATTATTTAAAGACTTTTTTTTAGAATTTATTTTCAGTACTTTATCAACTTCATCACGATCTAAATATGCACTAAAAATATTTCTTTTGTTCATGAAATTATTACTTAGTCGAAAAATAAGGCGACTGGTCGCAATCAAATTCACCTAACAAAAACTATTCTTCGTTTTATCAAGTGGTGAAATCTGGTCAATATTTTAAACTCATTTGTCTTTAATACTAATAATTGCAATAATTTTTGCTATTATATACAAATTATGTGCGAATGTGCGTGTGTTTATTTGGTTTTCAGCCCTCATATTTCATCAGTCATTATTTGTTCATACATGAAGTGGTAAAAAGGTAAAGAGGAGGATGTGTTGGCAAATTCATTGTGACATGCAATCAATTGGTTTTAAAAAAAGAAAAGTTTTTCCTAGAACACGGTTACAAATTACAATCGTTTTGAATATTTGTCTGCAGTAAGCCACCCACAATGGGCAATACTATGTGCTGAAGTCTGCACAGTTGCGTCTGGATGAGCCATGACAGTGGGCACAAATTCGCATTATTGTTGATGATAAAGTTAAGGCAGTTATAAAAACTTGTCACTTTTCATTAAATATTTTTACAAAAATGTTGTATGTTTATAACTATATTAATGCTATAAATAAAATGTTGATACATTTTTTAGAGATATTAAAAATGATTAAATTTGAACTAATTTGTGTTTTATCCCCACTGTAAAACTTTCATTTCCTCCATTTCCTATAGAATAGTTGTAAAGAAAAAAATAAAAACTATGCATTGCAACAGCTTGCCAACTTTTGCCACACAACTGCCCCAATATTGGAAAGTGCAAATCAGTGACATCCAAAGGATTTCTTTAGGCGTATGCGCATGTGCCTGCACATCCACCCAATTGCAAGACCATTCTCACCATTTGCTTCATGTTGAACTGTCAAAATCAATACTACTGCGTGTAGACTTTTTGTTCTTGATTTATTGAGCTAGTTGCTAGTTAAGCTTTTGCAGTTCATGGCTGCAAAGTGTTGGTTCAAGCTCAACTTAAAGCTCAAAAAGTCACAATGTTACCTTTTATACCCTTATTTCTCATAGTATAAAAAAAGCTTAGTGTAAGCTGTTAAAACTCTCACTCAATTGTCACAAATGTAAGAACAACACTTGCTTGCTCTCCACTCTCTATGCTCTTTTAATGCGGAATCTTTGTGCACTGCGCAATAATTTTCATGAAAATCAGGATAAAAGAAAATCTTTTGTGTACTCTTTTTTTATGGGGTTTTTTTTCTTTTTTTTTTTTCTTAAGTATTACAACACTTGATTTAGTTTTCCGACAGTTGCTAGGACCAAAATTTTAGCTTCGGCTTCAGTTTATTGAGCGTTCGGTTCGGTGCGGGTCTACAGTTAAAAAAGTGACGTCGTTGTCTGCAAATTCAATTGTTTTTGTAATTGCGTTCTATACATTATACCATTTATCATATTATATATATATATATATATATATATATGTAGAATTTTTCTAGAATAAAGAATAAAGAAAGTTCTTGCCCCAAAAATCAAAAAAAAAAAAACATTAGGAAAACTCGTGAGCTTTGTCACTTTTGTCTATAAAAGAAAAACAAAATTTATAAACACAACAATCAAAACAACAAACTGTCAAATATATATATATTTGTATAAAATATATTTTATTGAAAAGTGAGAATTAAACATTTAATAATTTTAACAATAATCGTTTCTACTCGCTATTCGCGTTTAAAGTTGTCTCAGTTTATCCATATCATTTAATCAATTTAAATATATAAAAAAAAACTATAAAAATACGATGGAAATCAGCAATGAAACTGGTCAAACTGGTCAAACTGGTGTTCACAAGCAACGTCCATTGATTTGTTCACTTTTAGATCCTAGTAAGTGTGATTTTGTTTTTTTTCTTCTAACATCCATTATTTTTATTACCTTCCCACTCTTCGTACTAACAAACTCTCTTTATAAAGTTGTTTCATATTTTTGTGGTGGCTTTTTATAAATTTTCTAATGTGTAGATATTTATTATATTTCTTTTTTTAAGCTGAGTTAAACAATATCATTGTCTGCTATTGTCTATAATACATGTAATCTTTGCTAATAATTATGCAACAGTCAATATTTGTGACATAATTCTAGGCGCTTTTGAAATATTTTCTATCTCTCTTATTATCTGGTTAAATGTTTTTATATTTTTATAGATTTTGTATAATATATATTTCTTTAAATTATATACAATTTGTACAGGTTTGCTGCTGAGAAGTAAAGATACATATATATACTACCGGCTTTTTTAGATTTGTAAATTTTTTTAATAATTAAGTAGGCATAAATAAGAACAGTATGTGTTCTTAAGAAAAGCCAGAGAAAAACTATTTATTGAATGTGTTAGATTTGAAAATTTTTGTAAAACTTGCAGATATAGTAGAGATTGTCGACGATTAAAATCAGTAGTAAAATCTAAACTGTAAAAATTAAAAGTAAAATAAAATAAAAATAAAAATAAAAAATATTAAATTTTAATTTAATATAATTTAATTTTAAAATAAATTTAGTTTAAAAAAAATCATATTAAATTTCTTTTTAAACTAAATATAATAATAAAATAATAACCGCAAAACTCTTTAAAAATTAATAAATTTGCAAAACCAAATTAAAATGTATAAATGAATGAAATTAAATAATTATTGTAGGTATTCAAGAGAACTAAAAGATTGTCTCTAAAATAATATTTATTACCATATTTTAAAATAGTACTTAATTATTTAATTGTTCTGTTTTTGCGCAAAAAACTTTCGTTAGAAAAGAGAAAAAAATTTGATAAACATTTGGTTTCGATTTTGAACATTGTTTTTTGCTCTCACAAATATATTTGTTTTTATAATTTTTTTTTTAAATTTTTTGTCCAAATCCTATACAAAATCATGTGTGCAATATAGTTTGAACAATATATTTTGTTAAAAAATTGTTTGGTTCCATAATAAGAACATTATTTCCAAACAAAAAATTTTCTGTTTCGAAACGAAATTTATTTTTTGAACAAAGTTAGTATTTTGATTTTATAAAAAACTATTTTTTATAAATTATTATTTTTTAAATATTTTTTTAAAATTTTTTTTATTAAAAAAATTATTTTTTTTTGAAAAAAATGTATTTGCTCTCCAAACGATATTTATTTTATAAATTAAAAGCTAACCCACATTCATCTCTAGTTCCCTTGTGTTCTATAGAATGTGGCATTATTATTGTTGTTATTTATTATTTATAATTAATTTTTTTTTTTAAATCCTATAAAAATTCATGTGAGCAATATATTTTGAGCTATTTATTTTCTTCAGAACATTTCTTGTTCTTTAAAATTAAAATTTTTCTTTGGCCTCGTAACGAAATTTATTCTGTGCACAAAATTGTTTTATTTATACTATATTATCGGCTAAAACTTAAACTTTTTATTTTGTTGTGTTTTGATTCAACCCTTGTTTGTTACCGAAAATAAGTCATTCCTGCGACTTTATGTTGACCTCAAAAACAAGCTAAACGAAATTGAAATTTAGAGAATATGTAAAGTAAATCTTTGTGTTTGTTCACACTTGCCTCACTGAGCCGACTCTTTTTGATGTGGGCCAGCAGCCAAATGTTTACGCCAGAGATTTTCAATGAGTGATTCATGATTTGAGTATACTAATTATTATATGTATATTAGCCTGGTTTTAGTGCGCGTTTTTGCGATATTGATAGCTTATAAGGGCCAATTTTGTTAGGTTACCCAAAAAAATGATTGAGCCAAAATTTGGTCCCAATCGGATGGGGGTAACCCTTGCCGCGGCGGCCCTAAAGTCGGGTTATTTGCCAAAAATTTTCCTCAAAAATAGTTTATACCTCCCCCGGGGTGACCACAAGAAGGGTCAAACCAACAACAACCCAACCCAACATTTCCTTCGAACATACCAACCTCCTATCTGTCACCCTTCTGGGTCCCCCTTAACAAAATGCACTTTTTTAAAATATCGCTGTAACAGCCCCGGGGTGGCCCCTAGCAAAACATTTTTTACAAATCTACCCCTTATCTGATACCCTTACAAATCTATCTGAGCCCCCTACAAAAACATTAAAAATTCAGGAAAATTTCGAAAAATAGCTCATAGCTCACACGCAATGGCCTTCTTGAGGGATCAAATGTATGACCAGGTCCTTTTATTTTTTTACCCCAACATTTCC
This sequence comes from Dichetophora obliterata, assembly GCA_963920525.1. Lineage (NCBI taxonomy): Eukaryota > Metazoa > Arthropoda > Insecta > Diptera > Sciomyzidae > Dichetophora > Dichetophora obliterata. Next base: position 209,997,432 of record OY986436.1, on the reverse strand, counting down.
TTCGAACATACCAACCAGAGAACTGCACAAGCCTACTTGAAGTCTATTTCAAGTACTTGCTTAAAATACAAGTTCAATCTAGCTTGTGCTTGCTAATTTTGAATCAAGTATAGCTTGTAATTGAATATAAATAAGCCCACTACAGCTTTCGGCTTGCAAGTATGCTAGCTTACAACCGAACAGCACGAAGTTTCAAGTAAAGGAAAGCTTGATGCCTTCGGAAAAAAGCTTGAAAAGCTTGAAATTGAAGGCAAGTGTCCAATTAAAGCAAGTATCCGAAAAATTCAATGAGCTTGTGTAGGAAAAGCTTATGCGTATTATGACTTTTAATGGTTCTGTGGACTCCGTGGTTGGCAGTTTTAGGGGGTAGATGATTTCGGATCTGATGTTAGAATTTAAAATTCAAGATGGCGGATAAAGTTGCCACCTAGATTTTTGGGTATTTTTGCGAATTCTTTTAATTTTGAAATTCTGTTAACGGATTTGATTTCGAATATAATATCACAGTTTTAAAATTTAAGATCGAGGTTAGGGTTGCCACCATAATTTTTACCACAGTATTGCCACCGAATAATATGTATTGTTAAGAGTTTTAAACATCATTTAACAGTGTGAGGGAGTCACTGATTTCGAATCTGAAATCAGAATTTTAAAATTCAAGATGGTGGATAAGGTTGCCACCTTAATTTTTTGTATTTTTATGAATTCGGGGCTGGCAAAAAAAATGGTATACCAAAAATGGTATACCAAAAATGGGTCGCTAAGTCCCAATTCGTGGTCGGCATTTCAAAATTATAAAATTTTGAAATAATAGGGTTGCTTTTGCTTTTGAAAATACATATTATTTGGTGGCCCATTTTTGGTATACCATTTTTTTTTGCCAGCCCTGAATTCATAAAAATACAAAAAATTAAGGTGGCAACCCTATCCACCATCTTGAATTTTAAAATTCTGACTTCAGATTCGAAATCAGTGACTCCCAACACTGTTAAATTATGTTTAAAATTCTTAAAAATGCATATTATTAGGTGGCAATCCTATTATTTCAAAATTTCATAATTTTGAAATTCTGACCACGGATTTGGATTCAGCGACCCATATTTGGTGTACCATTTTTTTACCAGCCCCGAATTCATAAAAATACAAAAAACTAAGGTGGCAACCCTATCCACCATCTTGAATTTTAAAATTCTGACTTCAGATTCGAAATCAGTGACTCCCTTAAACTGTTAAATGATGGTTAAAACTCTTAAAATACATATTATTAGGTGGCAATACTGCGGTAAAAATTTAGGTGGCAACCCTAACCTCCATATTAAATTTTAAAACTGTGTTATTATATCGAAATCAAATCCGTTTTCAGAATTTTAAAATTACAATAATTCGCAAAAATACAAAAAACTAGGTTGCAACTCTATCCGGTATCTTGAATTTTAAATTATGACATCAATTCCGAAATCAGCTACCTCCTAAAACTGCCAACCACGGAGTCCAGAGAACCATTAAAAGTTCTATTACGCTTAAGCTTTCTCTACACAAGCTCATTGAATTTTTTGAATACTTGCTTGAAATTTTGCTTGCTTGCAAGCTTACAAGCTTTTGGCGATCGTTTCAAGCTTTTAAACTTTCTGCCCGACAAAGTAAGTCTAAACAAGCCAAGCCAACGAGCAAGCATGAATATGACTTGTATCTGTTTGGTATTTTTGCAAGCTGGCTAAAGTTTGCTTTTTCAAGTTTGGATACATACTTAAATTCAAGTACTTGAAAAGGCTTGAACTTCATGTAGGCTTGTGCAGTTCTCTGATACCAACCCTCTATCTGTCACTATTCTGGGTGCCACCATTCAAAACGCACTTTTTTTGAAAAATCGCTGTAACTGTTTCGGGGTGACCCCTAGGTGGGTCAAGTGTATGAAAAATTCCAATTTATTTTTATTTCCAACAATTTTTTGAAAGCCGCCCTACAAAAAACATTAAAAATTAAGGAAAATTTCGAAAAATAGTGCATAGCTGACTCGGAGTAGTCCCCTCGAAGGGTCAAATGTATGACCAGATCCTATTATTTGTTACCCTTAACATTTTTTTAAACACAACAACCCTCTATCTGTCCCTCTTCTGGGTCCGCCCTACAAAATGCACATATTTTAAAAATGATGTTTGTTCATTTATAGTTCTTCGCTACGCCAAGGCTTGATTCCGAGCCGATTATGCTGAGAAGGCACCGAACCAAGACTTGCACTTTATGAAATCAATCACCGAGTATGCTACAATTGACAAAGAACTATCCAAGAACTTTTTATCCAAATTCTTTGAACGCGTTGGACATACCTGGTATCTTTCGGATGAAGCCATTGCGCTCGCATTTTTTAACTCAAACGAGGCAACAAACATCAAGATGAAAATTATGAAAGTCCTCCGCGCCGCTGCTGAAGAAAGTGAAGAAGATGAAGAATCATCGGTCGCAGAAAATGACACGTCATCTGAAAAAGATGACGAAGAAGACGATGATCAAGGAACTGCTACTTTAGATGGAACTACCGTTATCAGACAAAGCGTAGTAAAAAACTAACGATGAAACTCAAAGACGTCAACGAAGACTTCATTAAAGTGACTTCATCACATTGAACACAATTAATTTTTTCATTTGTATCGGCTTGTAACAAGATTTCTTGAATCAAACTCCGACCGTTTGGGATAATTTTGACGACTATAAAGGTTCTCTCAAAATTGTCAAAAAATTGCGAGGGGTCAACGACATGGCAGCAAGAGGTGTAAAGATGGTGCAAGACTATAACGGGGGTCTCTGCCGGGATAAAGACGAGTTTTAAGACTTGCTATTCGTCATCGCCAATTATAGGAAAGAATTTCCAACAAGCGACAAAAACAAACTTATTTAACTTTTTTTTTCTTTGTTTAAACTGATTTAATTACTATTTTTGATTGACTTATGAAATAAATGCATTTAACCGCCTCAGAGCATGATAATAACTAAATTGTGTTTATAAATTTATAAAATCGCATTGTAAGTTTTTTTTGTGGAGGTGTGTGGGGCTCAACATGGGTGGCAGAAGGGTGCCAGATGGGGGCAAATTGTTGGGCAATAAAAATTAATTGGAGTTTGTGATGCATTTCACCCACCTAGCGGCCACCCGGGACAGTTACCAAAGTGCATTTTGTAGGAAGGAACGCAGATGGGGAACAGATAGCGGGGTTGGTACGTTCGAAGGAAATGTTTGGGGGTGAAAAAATAATAGGACCCGGTAATATATTTGACCTCTCGATTGGTCCAAAACGAGTGAGCTATGTACTATTTTTCGAAATTACACTTCATTTTTAATGTTTTTTGTAGGGGGCTTCCATAGGGGTGTCAAATAGGGGTAGTGTGTTTAAAAAAATTATTGGCAATAAAAATAAATTGGAGTTGGTCAATGACCAATGGTCATACATTTGACCCACGTAGGGGTCATCTCGGCCAGTTACAGCGATTTTTCAGAAAAGCGCATTTTGTATGGGGGGACCCAGAAGGATGGCAGATACGGGTTAGTATGATCAAAGAAAATGTTGGAGGTAAAAAATAATAGAAGTCGGTCATAGGTTTGACCCCTCTTGGGATCACTCAGGGGAGGTATTAACGATTTTCGGTAAATTTTTGCAAAATTACCCAACTTTGGGGCCGTCGCGGCAAGGGTTACCCCCATCCGATCGGAAACAAATTTTGGCTCAATCAGTTTTTTGTGTAACCTAACAAAATAGGCCTTGATGAGCTTAAAATATTTCAATAATTATTTTTTCATACGACACTAAAACCAAGCTAATGTATATTAATTATTTCGCTGTACTGATACACATCCAAAATCATAAATATATTCATCATATCCATAGCTATTCAACTCAAATTCACAGAATTGAATATTAATCAAACTCATACCAATCGCAGTAGAGTGGATAGCGTGTATAAAGGGTGTCCCAGACCTAATGGATTATAATACAGGGGTGATTCCTCGTGATAAGACGAGCAAAAAATCGTATTGGTGGAGGTGGTAGCAAATGGCCCTTTAATCCCTAACTAGCTTATCTCTACACCGATTACCAAATTTAATAATTTTTTAGAAAGAAAATGAAATTTCCTTTAACTTCTAAGCGCTTAGTTTTGCCATAAAGTCACAATTAAAAAAATTTATGAGCACCTTAATTCAAAAAATACGTTTTATTTGTATAAAATTCAACTTTCAAGGTTATTTTCTCTGAAAAACACCAAGCATTACATAATTTTTAATGTCCCAGTTTTTTCCTTCGACAATTTTCTATACATCCGCTATACATTAGTTTTACCTCAGAGCAACGGTTTTATGTATAAAAGCAATTTTCTGTTCTTGCTTCTTTTAACATTGAATTGGTCTACTAAATGCAAGAACTGTGACTTTGTTTTTTTTTTTTGCTTGCAAGAAGAAGTAAGATCGAAAAATCGCTTTTATACATAAAAACATTGCTCAGAGGTTTAACTAGATTAAAAATAGCGAATGTATCTATTGAAAAATGTTTAAGGAAAAATAGTGGGTCATAAAAAATGATAATGAAAATAATTTAATTTTCCTTCCAAAAAATTTATAAATTTGGTACTCCGCGTAGAGGTATGCTAGCTATGGATTAAAGAGTGATAACGCCTATTAATTTTCTTTTTCCCTCCTAGCCTCCTAGGGGGACATTTCCGACCACTCATACCTACGATTTTTTTCTCGTATCATCACGAGGAATCACCCCCCACATGACAATGCTCTAGGTCTGGGATAGCGTTTGTTGAGTGTTGAATACGTACGTTCACTTCTTTTAGCATCGCTTGCCGCACTTTGCCCTTGATTAATTCGATCCGAGAATTCCTCGCTTTTGGAGCTATATCAGTGCTTAAATTTTATTTTTATTTTAATGGGACATTTAATTTTTCTTTAATCAATTCTCACAAACAAATATTGCCCTAAAATGTGCCAAACACAGTTCTACGTAGAATATCTATGAAACCAGTTTGGCACTTTTTGGATTTGTGCACTCCTTGGGAAAAATCTATGCCTATATATTTTGTGCCAAAAGTTTACAGAAGCCAGATGCATATATAATCCAAGTGAAATCTTTAGACTATATAAATAATGATTTGTCCAAGAAGTTCACAAACCCCAAAAAAAGTTTTAATGACCTTACTAGCTCCATAAATTATACCTGTGGAACTTATTTGCCAAAAATGATAGTTTTTGTCCAAGGAGTCCACAAAGTTCAAAAAAGTGCATATGACCCAAAAAGTTCCATAGGAAATTCCTGTGGATCCTATTTGTCAAAAGTCACAGATTTATTTTCCAAAAAGTTTACAAATCCAAAAAAGTTAAAATGACCTAGTTTCATAGATAATCCCTGTGGCTGATCTTTGTCAAAAATGCATATTTTTTTTAATGAGCCTACAAAATCCATACAAATTCCAATGTACCCAAAAAGGTCAATAGATATTCTCTGTGAACATATTAATCAAAATTATAGTTTTTGGTACAAGAAGTTCACAAAATCCAAAAAAATTTTCCTACTATCCAATGAGTTCCATTGATAATCCCTGTGGATCCTTTTTGTCAAAAGTCATAGTTTTTTCCCCTAAATAGTTCACAACACAAAAAAGTTAAAATGACCCATAAAATTCCATATTTAATTCCTGGTGATGCTATTTGTCAAAAAATTATACATTTTTATTTCAGTAGTTCACAAAGAGTCCACAAAACCCAAACAAATTCCAATGTACCCAAAAAGTTCCACAGATACTACTTGTGAACCTATTTGCCAAAATCATACTTTTTGGTCTAAGGAGTTCACAAAATCCAAAAAAAAATATTCCTATTATCTAATAGTTTCATTGATAATCCAAGTGAAACCTATCAAACATTTGTCGGAATATTTTGGTCTAATGGGTTCACAAAACCCAAAAATAACTTATTTTGTTTTAATTTTTGTGGACTCCTTGATCTTAAATCTATGACTCTAAACAAAAAGGTTTCACTTGGATTATATATGGCATTTTATGGGGCATTTTAACTTGTTTGGGTTTGTGGATTCTTTGTTAAATACTTAAAAAAGATAATCCCTCTGGATCCTATTTGTCAAAAGTCAGTTTTCCCCCTTTTTTTAAGTAGTTCACAAAGAGTCCACAAACAAGTTAAAATGATCATATGCCATAAATGCCATATATAATCCAAGTGAAACCTTTTTGTTAAAAGTCATAGATTTTAGATCAAGGAGTCCACAAAAATCCAAATAAGTTAAACTGACCCAAAAGGTTCAATACATCATCCCTTTTGAATCTATTTCCCTAAGAAATCTAAGATTTTTGCCTAAGGAGTTTACAAAACCCAACAATTTTTAATGATCCAACTTGTTCTCTAGATAATCCAAGTATTATTGGTTATATAACCATCGATTTTTGTCTAAGGAGTTCATATGACCCAAAAAAATTCCTGTGATTTATCCCTAATATGCCTCTTCATTCATTGCCAAATACGGTTCATGAACGGTCTCATTAACATCAATCGTGTTATTTTTTATAGTTCAAGTACATGAGCTAGTTATATTGCTTTGAAAATTTGGCTCACGTACCCAGATGTGATATGAAAATGAGGACCTTTCTGTCTGACCTGGGGTCCTATTCTCTAACTGTAAGTTTTAAAGTCAATGACTTCAAGTCATTGAATGATTGCAATCTTAAAAAAAATAATTTTTTATTGCAGTGAGTTCAACACAAGAATTTCTGAAATCAATTTTGATTTATTAAATTCATAAAAGAAATTGAAGTCATCGCTGATTTCATTGAAATAGAAATAGCAGTCATGACTGCAAAACTAAAAATTGATTGCACTCCTTAATTCTTTTGAAAACATTGCAATCACCTTCAGTCTTTGTTGAAGTCTTTAAAGTCAATTTGAATTTCTTGCAGTCAAATGATTCGAATCTTTCAAAATGAATTAAATCATAGTCGGACGAAATCATTAAATATTCCTTTAGCGTTTTAGTGCAAAAATTTAGAATTCCTAACTTTGTTCCTAGTCTCTGGGTTAGTGGTATTTTCCCAAAACACAAAAATCTTCATTCTACACTACTTTCAAGGCCTAATTTTGCTAGATTAAGCAAAACTTTATTCTGCATATAAAATGACTTAAAAAAATTTATGAATGCAACCAAAAGACTTCAAATGGCTTTAAGTTCTTTCACGATTTCAGCGATTTAAAACATGATTTCAGCTGACTTCTAATGATTTCATTGACTTCAAATTGATAACAATTGAATGCAATCAATGACTTCAATCATAGTGAATGAATCAAAAGACTTCAACAGCAATGTTTATTAATATATTTTAAAGTCATGACTTCAAAATGATTGCTAATTTTAAAACTTGAAGTCATGAAATCAAAAAATTATTTTGCCAGTTTTTTTATTGCATGAATACAATCTTTTACAACTCTGGTGGAAGTGAGGCGGTAAACGAAGCCTGAAGATCAAAAATTAAAAATAGAAAAAAAATTTTAAAAAATACATACAATAAAAATATCACTCTGTTTTTAATAAAAAATATAGAGTTGTGGGCCGCTATAAGAAATCATGAACAGTTTTGAATATAAAAAATACTTTACGTGCTTTAATGTTTTTAGTATTTTTAAGTTTTTTTATTTTTTTTATTTAGTATTTAGAGTAAATATAATTACAATTTAACTACTTAAAAGCTATAGCTGCTGATGCCTTAAGCTTTGTTTACAATTTTTATAAAATATTTCTCTTTAGTTTTATTAGTAAAGTTGAATTTGAGAATATCGAATGGGCATTTATTCGTGGAACTAATACTAGAGCAGAAAAATTCTCTTTACGTGGTAGTATTTTGTGAATGATTGCTTGATTTTGAAAATTTTTATTTTATTTTAAGGAAAATTAAGAACACAAAAACTTTAAAATATGCTGAAAAGAAAATCAGTCTCAAATTTTTTTTTTAAAATTACCGACTTCTGCCAGCAGATTCTGAAGCTGAGATTTTTTTCCATATCATTTTGTACCATAATATTTTCCATACTTTCTTCATACAACTATGTATAAATGCATGTATTTTTTTTTTCTATTTTTAACCTATATTTTGATACTATTCGCTTTCCTAAAAGTATGCTTCGCTATATGAAAATATATATTTAAGAGCCTTTGTATAATTTTGAATATTGCATTTTGTAGATTTTGTATTGTTTGTTTTTCTACTTTTCATGTTAATATACCCATATAATTTCCTATGATTTTTGTTGCTTTAACAATCTTTTTTAATTGCTTTCACTTGAGTAGAACCATTGCGTTTTCTTTTATGCCTAACACACTAGACTAGAACGCAAAATCTATATAAATATAATAAATAACCTTATCTAAAAATCAATATTAACACTTTCAGATGCTTGGTTCAAACCGGAACGCTTACATCCAAAAGGTGAGTAACACAAAAAACAATAACAAAATCATGAAAAACGTCCATGAACTGCCGCTGGCACTACGCCAGCACTGCGGGTTGCAACAAACTGGAGGTAAACAAACCATGCCACTGCAGACAACGTTGTACGATGATGCATTCAATCGTGTGTCAGTCAGGTGGAGAGGGAAACGCAATAGCTAAGAAAAACTATTTCAAGGCGTGTGTTTCAAAAATAATAACTACAAACACTTAATTCTAAAAAGAGGTTCAGTTGCTTAGCATGTGTGTGTGTGCTCGAGCGTATTTTTGTAGCTTTACTATAGACTATAGAAAGTCCTTTACTAACATGATTATTATTGGGGCGCAAAGAACTTCACCCTTCGAACAAATGTGGGTGAAATTTTCAAATTAAGGGTTGTATGTGTGCGCTTGAGCATGACTTGATAGCGCACACTCAAAGAAAAATATCCCCAAAAAACTATAAAAATTGTCCTTTTTGTATCTGGTATTGGTTTTTTAAAGCAAAATTGCTATTTTTTTTACAATTGTTTTCTTTAACCCTTGCATGTGCGACTGTCTAGGAGGCGGTAAGTGACATTACTGGGACTCCCGAGGCCCGTAAATCATGGCCAGCTGTCCTTACTATTTTCGTCCATCTAGATGTCCTATCGCAATCTGCTTTAATGTAGAAGTATTGTTAGACACTACATCTGAGTGTGGGTGTCATTTTTAGAGGGATTCTTAAGGGGGTGGGGGTGGGTGGTCAAGATGCCTTCAAAAATAAAATTACTTTTTTTATGGCTGAAATTAACTTTTGAATGATTTAGTTCTACGTTAAGGATCAGTTTGTTCTACGAAAGTAATGCAAATTCTTTTTAGTTTGTTTTGTTACGTCTATAAAACATTAGCGATAGTTGGCATAAAATATTTGGGGGCTCAGAGCCAAGACAAAAATTTACGACTTCTCAAAGTCAAAATGGGTCTAGAAAAGCCCAGTCGCACAACCTAGGGTTAACTGCTTCATTCTGCATCACGAAAAAGCACACTAGCGATGAAAAAGAACCGACAAGCAATACTTTTTTCTTCAATACAAAATGGTATTGCTTCTCGTGTCTTTCTTATCGTTAGTGTGCTTATTCGAGAATAAAGTAGTAAGAACGTTTAAAGTATTTACTTTTGAAAACAAAATTATCGTAAAAAAAATTTTTAATCTTTGTATTTTTGTCAATACAAATTAGAAGCATTTTCTCCATGTGCATCAAATCCACAAAACGAGGTCAACACGCATTACGAGAAACCTTCAATTGAGAGTCAACAAAAAGGAACTCGCAAAATAAAGTGCTTTTATCAATTTTATTATTACATTTTTTATTTCGTTTTTGTTTCTGTGATGCTAAAGCATCTATTAGGTTTTCTAGCTATCGCTTTGAGTGAATACCGCTGGTTCAAATTACTTCATAAATAACTTTAGTTTTTGCTGACATGAGTTCATCGCAGTTCAAACTCTTGCTACGTGGGAGTTTTCTGTGTTTATTTACACTACTCAAAAAGTATGTCAGATTTTTGGATTCTTGTGAATTGTGTCTTAATTAAAACACAAATCTCTTATACAGCAAACTACGTCTTTACTTTTTTTTTTTTGACTCACTCTTATAGTTGTCTCACCCTAACGTTTATAAAATTAAGGGCGGAAAATTGTGTATAAGAGTTTTTCATGTTACAATTTCTTTTTACCCACTCTGTGCGCTTGTGGAAAAATCAATTTTTGAAGCATTCTGTTGAGTGATAATATTTTATGCGGCAAACAAAGTGGAAAAATGTGTCTGTTTCTTATTTAATCCACCTTTTTAACATAATATAACTGTTATGCCGATTGTTTCGGTCAAGAGGAAGCAGAATAAAGTGCTCGTTGTATTAAATTACAACAAGAAATTTTTTCCACGTGAATGATATTAACTTAAAATTTTCATGTTTTAACTAAAATCCACGTGAAATGTTTTCGTATAAAAGAAACTAATAGATAATATTTAATTTTTTTTTTAATTTATGCATATGTAATGTTAAAATTAGCCTGTTTTGGTTTATAGAATTTTTTATTTTAAAGAAATATCATTAATATGATTCAATAATAAACATTAAAGCTTACGTTTTATTCTATGTGAACCCGTTCTAGGGTTTCCTTTTTCAAAATTCTAAAATTGTGCTGTGATGTGCTCGAGTTGTGCCGCAGTGTGTCGTAGAAAAATTAAATTACTTTCATATTTACTCATCAATAAGAGTGTTTTAATATTTTTCAAGACTTCATCGGATAGCACACATAGGGCACATGCTTTTTGTTTTATATACATAATATAATATTTTAATAAAAAATAAATTCATGTTGTCATGAAAAATTTTCTCTTAAGTTCACTTTGGTAAAAATTCAAGCTTAGAAAAGTGTAATTTTTTAGTTTGCACCCAATCACTATTATTCAATACACAGATTTATTTGCATTAATATATCCAAAAATATAACTTACTAGCTGAAACCCGGCGCGTTGCTGCCACTCTCCCTTGTCAAACGCCCATAAAATGTTATCAGTTAAACAGCATGTCTAAATTGAGGTAGAATACTGAATTCCGAGACTGTGCGACCTATATCCACAAAGCTATTCGATATAACAAATTTGGGTTGTATAGGAAGTGCCACGCCCTCTTGATCACCGCTCAAAGAATGTAATAAATTAAACTGCATGTGTACATGGAGGTTGAATACCGAATTCCAAAACTGTGCGACATATAACTCCAAAACTATTCGATAGCACAAATTTGGGTTGTATGGGAGGTGCCACTGCCCTTTTCCTTACGCCCATAAAATTTTACCAATGAAATTGCATGTGTAAATTGAGGTCGAATACTGAATTCCGAGGCTGAGTTACCTATAACTCCAAAGCTATTCGATATCGGAAATTTGGGTTAAATTGGAGGTGTCACGCCCCCCCCCGACAAACTCTAAAAAATTTTATCAGTAAATCTGCAAGAGTAAATTTTGGTCGAATACTGAGTTCCGACGCTGTGCGACCTTGAACTCCAAAGCTATTCGATATCACAAACTTTCGTTGCATGGGAGGTGCTACTCCCCCTTGATAAACGCTCATAAAATGTAATCAATGAAACTGCATGTGTACATTGAGGTCCAATACTGAATTCCAAAGCTGTGAGACCTATATCCCCAAAGCTATTTGATATCTCTAATTTTTTTTTTTTTTTTTTTTTTAGACTGAACCAACGCTCAGGGGATGCCCCCTATAAATGCGTAAGCATTGTGTTGATTCGGAAGATGGGTGATAGTTAGTTGGAGGGTGGATAGTAGGCTTGGGTAGTTCACGAACGAACTAGTTCAATTGAACTATTCGCACTCAAGAACTATGTGAACTAGTTCGTTGATTCTCGTTCTTTTAGTTCTTTTAGTTCAATCGATTTTGCAGCGAGTCAGGTCGAAATGAACTAGAAAAAATTTTGTTTCACTCAACAATGGTTTGAGTCCGTGCTGATACAGCTTGATACTAATGAACGGTAAAACTTTTTTGCAAAAACCAATTTTTGTGGCAAATATTGTGTGGAATGCCCCATATGTAGTATTTTTATGTAAATTTCTTCTATGTCCGCAGTTAATGATTGATTCGGTCATATAGTTCGTTTCATTTTATAGATCTGATCATGAAAGAACAAACAAAACAAACTAAAAGACCTATTGAACTAAAAAATACAACGAGCTAACATACCTTACGATCTGAAACACCAAACGAACTATAAGACCTAACGAACTAACAACATGAACGAGTGCACGAAACGAACTAAAAGAGCGAACGAACTAACTGAACTAAAAGAACTATATGAACGAACTAGTTCATTAAACTCAACTGAACTAAAAAGAGCGATCTTTTTAGTGAACTAAAATGCCCAAGCCTAGTGGATAGATGGAGTAGTGTCGGTGAAGATTTGTTTTCAAAACTGCCGGGAAACACGCTCGCAGGGAGACTATTCCACAACTTCACCGCGCGACTAAAGAACGAATTATCGCGGTAATGCGAGGTTTTATTAGGCATCGATGCAATGGTAAAGGGGTGGGCTTGGACAGCTGCTCGAGCGGACCTGGGAAACACACGAGCTGGTGGCGTCAGGCCATGTATCTCCCTTGAACACTTCCCATGGTAATACCTATACAGAAGGCTTAGGCAACCTACATTACGTCGATGCTCAAGAGAGTTGAGAGAGAATGAAATACTTTCATCTCCTATCAAATATATCGCACGACGTTGAATTCGGTCCAGAAGCTCCAAATAAGATCTTGAAGCCCCTGCCCAAATGTGCGAATATAGGAATATAGGAGGGTTAAATAGGAGATTTCACTCCCCCTTGTCGATATCACAAATTTTCGTTGTATGGGAGGTGCCACTCCCCCTTGATCAACGCTCATAAAATGTAATTAATGAAACTGCATGTATAAATTGGGGCCGAATACTGAATTCTGACGCTGATATTCGATATCGCCAATTTACGTTAAATTTGAGGTGCCACGCCCCTCTTACCAATGAACATAAAATTGAATCAATGAAACTGCATGTGTACATTGAGGTCGAATACTGAATTCCGGCGTTGTGCGACCTATAACTCCAAAGCTATTTGATAGCACAAAGTTGGGTTGCATGGGAAGTGCCACTCCCCTTTGCCCTACGCTCATAAAATGTAGAGGAATGAAAGTGCATGCATAAATGTAGGTCGAATACCGAATTCTTACGCTGTCAACCTATAACTTCAAAGCAATTCGATATCGCAAATTTGGGTTGTAAGGGAGATGTCACGCCTCCCTGTCCAACGCTCATAAAATAAAACCATTGAAACTGCATGTATAAATTGAGGTCAAAAACTGAATTCCAAAGCTGCATTCCTATAACTTCAAAGCTATTCTATATTACAAATTTGGGTTGTATGGGAGGTGCCCCTCCCCCTTGTTCACTCCCATAAAATTTCATCACTGAAACGGTACGTCTAAATTGTGGTCGAATACTGAATTTCTAAGCTGTGCGACCTATAACTCTAAAGCTATTCGATAACAACAATTTTTTATATATATGTGGGAGGTAAAATGGGGTGTGGCATTTTCTCTTAAACCATCTCGTACTCAAAGCAAAGCGTACTTACAAAATTTGACCTCAATCGGACCAATAGTTTCGAAGTATTTTGATATTTTCTTAAAAGTAAGCGTAGATGAAGTGTGACCACGCCCATTTTTATCAAAGTTAATGATAGTTATCATACGAACTTATTTACCAAATTTTAATTTAATACGACCAAAACCGTCTTAAATACAGCATTTTTATTGATTTGTGGGCGAAAAGAGGGGGTGTGGCATCATATTTTTCCTAAACCAGTAGAAAGAAGTATCCAATTTGGTTCAGTCGTTTTCAAGTTTTAAGCTTCCGATCAAATCACGATTCATTTTTATATATACAGATATTGATTTGTGGGCGGTAAAAGTGGGCTTGAAAACATTAATGTATCGTGACTGCCTCTTGGAGCACCTACACAGCAAGTTTCACTATAAAAATGTGTAGAACTCCGGAATTGCCATGATTTCGAAAAGGGGGCGTATATATATTGCGACCATGCACATTTTTTGTAAAGTTACTGACAGTAACCATCTGAACAAAATTACTAAATCTTAGTTTTTTACGATCGAAACCGTCTGATATATATCCTTTATTTGGTTTGTGGTCGATAGCGCAAATTTGGCTTGTAAGGGAGGTACCACGCCCCTCATCCAAACGCTACCAAACCTCACAGGAACACTCACTCTCCTCGGCTGACGTTGTTCTGCCATAGACCGCCTTACTGCCATATACAAAAATGTCGAATAGCTGCCGAAAGTAACCATATGAACTAAATAACCAAATTTTGGTCTAATACGATCAAAACCGTGCGAAACATAACATTTTTGTTGTTTTGCAATAAAAAGGGGTGCTGCAAAATATTTCCTTAGAGCCATTTCGTAATCGAAACAAATCGAATGCCCAAATTTCAGCTCAATTTAGGTTGAGCCTGGCGCATTTTACTTCACTCGACGCTAACTCCCCGAAAAGTGAGTTTAACTAAAGTGGGACAGGCCTATTTTTAGTGCACTTGCCGAGAGTAACCATATGAACTGAATTAAAAAATTTTTGTCTAAAACGACCCAAACCGTTGAAATAAAACGTTTTCATTGGTTTGTGGGCGGTAAAAGGGGGCGTGGAAACCAATTTTTAGTTCAGTTGCTGACAGTAACTGTACAACTAAGCCAACATTTTAGCTCAATCGACCCAGTAGTCAATTTTAATGATTTCTCAAAATACAAACTTAGGTATCACATGTTAGTCTCATACCTTCAAAACTGCTTGAAATACAGCATTTTCACTGATTTGTGGGCGCAAAAAGGGGGTGTGGAAACCAATTTTTCGTACAGTTACTGTCAGTAACTACACAAACCAAAGTACCAAATTTAAGTCTTATACGACCAAAACCATCTGAAATAAACCATTTTCATTTATTTGTGGGCGGTAAAAGGGGGCGTGGAAACCCATTTTTAGTACAGTTGTCGACAGTAACCGTACATACTAAATTACAAATCTTTAGCCATATACGACCCAAACCGACTGAAATATAACATTTTTATTGATTTGGGGGCGGTAAAAAAGGGGTGTGGCAAATTTTTTTCCTCAACCATCTCGTACCTGAAACAAATCGACTACCAAAATTTCAGGTCAATCGGTTCAGTAGTTTTGGAGTCTATAGACATCACACAGCCAGACACACATCGTTTTGCTTTTTATATATATAGATATTGATTTGTGGGCGGTAAAAGTGGGCGTGAAAACATTTACATATAGTGACCGCCTCTTAGGTCACCTACACAGCAAGTTTCACTGTAAAAATGTGTAAAACTCCGGAATTGCCATGATTTCGAAAAAGTGGGCGTATTTATATAACGACCACGCCCATTTTTTGTAAGGTTACCGACAGTAACCATCTGAACAAAATTACCAAATCTTAGTTTTTTACGATTGAAACCGTCTTAATATATCCTATTTTTGGTTTGTGATCGATAGCGTTAATTTGGCTTTTATGGGAGGTACCACGCTTCCTCATCCAATAGTAACCAAACCTCACAGGAACACTCTCAAGATGTGGCTTCAGTTTCCCTGAAAATTTCATAAAGATCGGTTCAGCGGTTTTGTAGTCTATATGTGATATAGCCACATACCCACATACATACATCCATTTTTATATATATAGATTATACTAACACGTTCGCTACCAGGGGTAAATTAAGGTTGTTCAATCTAGACCACGCATTATTTTGAAAATATGTTGTGATTTAATTCATTCTCTTCACTACGAATATATTCTTTAGTATAAAATAAAACATCATAAAAATAAAAAATAAAGCAATAAAAGATATATAATAAAAAATATATAATAAAAATTATAAAAATAAAAAAGAAAGCAATAAGAAATATATAATAAAAATTATAAAAATAAAGCAAAAAAAATATATAATAAAAATTATAAAAATAAAGCAATAAAAAATATATAATAAAAATTGTAAAAATAAAGCAATAAAAAATATATAATAAAAATTATAAAAATAAACTACAAACTGCAAGGTATTTATGTTATGAGATGTCTGTGAAATATATGTGAATATAAAAAAGTGCTCAGTGCGCATTTAGAAAAGCAAGAATAGCACTATTTTCTTTTCTTTATAATTATATATAAATTATCATAAATAGGGTGTCCTGCAACTGAGTGCAACTATTTACGGAGGTGAAAGGTGATGTCGAGTTGAGCAAAAAATCGTATGGGAGGGGGGGGGGTTTATTTTCACACTCTTAGGAGCTACAGGGTTAATTAGCATTTCATTACTTTGATGAGCATTATTGTTTTTAGCAGAAGAACTAACTCATAGAAAACTTATCTTGAAAACTCATTGCAAAAGAAATTAAATCACTTTTCTAACGGTATATTAAAAAATTCCACCGACTTAACCGTTCCCGAGCTGTGCTTGCGTGAAGTTGAAATCAATCAGTTAAAACTACTAAATTTCAACTTTGAGTGCGAATTTCTCAAAATTTTGCGTAATAAATGAACATTTTTTTTTATAATAAATTTGTTAACTTTTTTAATTTTTTTTTCTACAATACCAAATACATAAACATATCTTTAAAAACAAAAAAGTTAGCCGTACTAAGAAAATTATACTAAAATTCTAAATAGTATAGTAAGGTTCTAAATTTTTACGATAGAGACTTTAAATCAATCCTACATTTATACATACCATAGGTTTTGAATATTTTTTCCATAACAAATATTTTTACCAAAGTTTTTTGCGAAATAAAAAAATTCGTTAAGGTTTTTTTTTTGGAAAATTGTAAAAATTGGAAGGGAAACGAAAATGAAAAAGATTGAAATACGATTGGACGGACAATTAATCAAAATCTAAAAAAATTAGTGCAATCCTTTGTAACATGATTGAGTTATTTACTTTCAAAGCCAGCACTTTAATTTTTGATTGATTTTTTTTCTATTTCACCAAAAAGTTAAATTAGTACTTAAAACATTTTGTGTGTTTCAGGTACGAAAGTTTTTGTGGTGTCAATTTCTTGGAAATTTTAAGAATCTTGCATATTTCCTATAGAAAACGAAATTTTTCTAATAAAAGACATCTAAGCCAAGAATGTTACTTATCACAAAGGTATGCAATTACCAAATTGCGATAATATAATTTTGAAAATTCTTGCATGGCAGAATATTTACCTTAAGCATTAAAGGTTTTTGATGAATTTGAGGACCTTAGTATAGGCGATGACAAAAAAGGTCAAAAATTATTTTTAAAGAAATTAAAACTAAAGCCTCAACAAAAAATTTTTACAAAATCAAGGCCATAGTAACAACGAGTATATAAGCTCTAAGCTAGTTACATACTCGAGTAAAATAAAACTCTGAAATCCGAGGCTGTGCGACCTATCACTCCAAATCTATACGATATCTCAAATTTTGGTTGCATGGTAGGTGGCACTCCCCTTTGTACAACGCCCATAAAATACTGCCAGTGAAATTGAATTGGAAAATATTAAACAAACATTAACATTTGTACTGAAACTTTGAACCAACATAACTTGTTTGTGGATAAAAGAAAACATTTTTTGGCAAAATTTTAATAATTTTTTAAGACATTCAATTCTAAATCAGCAAGACTTGTGTTTTGGCGATTTTTTTTAGAAAGTCATGTCGGAAATCTATATAGAATATATAAAACTAAGTAATCAGCTAATATCAACTAATAACTAGGGATCGGATTTTTATGCAAAATCATTTTTAAATCAAATCCTGTGTAAAGATAGAATAGCAACGTAAATTGTTTTTTTTTTTTTAAAATAATGATTAAATACACATATTTGATCTTAATGTGCTAAAATTTTGCATAAAATTTGTATAGTTTTGTTTTTTGACAGTAATTTTTTTCACGTTTTGCATAAAAATCCGCTCCCTACTAATAACCAAGTTATGAAAAAATCCCAATATCACTGTTTCTGAAAAAAATTTAAATTCCGAAAATTTTCTCGACGTATCTGTTTAAATAAGACGGTAACATTTAAATTTTTCTCGCTAATTGTAGAACTATACGACTTAATGTACATGCACAAAAACATTTCTTTCAAGGGCAAATGTTAGTAATGAGACCCATTAGCGTCAGTAACGTGCAGTGAAATTTTTTTTGTGTTTCATATATTTTTTTATAAGCGCTTTAGCATATTGTATGAACAAATAATGTGATTGCTTTTGTTGTTGCGCTTGGGTTTGTTTTAGGCATTGTGAGCTGTTTTTGTTTTGGCATCAGCACGAAGGCAATAGTGATGATAGAATATGTTTTCAAAACAGTCACTGTCCTACCCATGTTCGGCCGCTGTTCGGAATTTTTGATTTCTTAGACCATATTCGACCCTTGTTCGGACGATTATAATTTAAATCGGATATGGGCTTTTCCGCCGAAAGATCCACCGTGTCTAAAAAATTCAAAGTTATTAAAAGCTTATAATTTTATAATATTCTATTAGAGAAACATTTAAATTTTACTAATTTAAGAATTTGTTACATAAATTCATTTACCATGATGATCATTTACCATGATGAATTGACTGCAAAGTCGCACAAATGAAGTTTCCTTTTTCGTAAATGCTTAGTAAATGTTTCGTAAACATTTTTGTTTTAGTAAAAATGGAAGGCATTAGCTAAAAATAATAGAAATAATAGAAAAATTATTAAGGCAAGAAAAGGACAATATATTAAATTTGTTTGTTAATTACTAACAATAACGAAAATACAAAAATATACAAATCGTTATCCAATTGAATCAGAATGGAAAAAATGTCACGTTCGAATTGTCACGTATCGAATCAGATTTTGTTTAAAAAAAAGGTAGAGAAGATATTAAAATCAAACAAAATGCATTATAAAGTAACATTATTGCAAAATATTTTAAAATAAGTTGTAATAAAAAATTGTGCAATATTTCGCTGAATTGTGGCTTCCTATGTATGGCCACGAAAAATACTTCCATTTTTGTCCCGTTCGAATCGTTTCTTTTTTTGCTTGCATAGTGGGAACCAGGATTATGCCTGCTGTAAACTTTGGCACTAATTATAGTGCTTCCTAAAAGGTATAATGTAAAGTCAAAAAAGAAATGAAAATATGGTTTACTTTGATTTTTTTAAATTTAAATGTGTACGACGGTCACGTTCGACATAATGGGCCCACATCAACACTCTAGTGTAGATATTTATTGTTTTATAAAGCATTACAATTAATGTGTCACGCCTTTTTTTCTTATCCCGCCCACTTGACATACAGATAAGCACTAAAATATTGCTTCAAAACGGCCACTGTTCGGCCTGTGTTCGATCGCTATTCGGACTTTTTCATGTTTTAGACTATATTCGACCCTTGTTCGGCTATTATATCTTAAATCGGATTTCAATACTCTAGTGTAGATATTAATTGTTTTATAAAGCATTGCAATTAATGTGCCATGCCTTCTTTTCTTATCCCGCTCACTTGACGTACTGATTAGCACTAAAATATTGCTTCAAAACGGCCACTGTTTGACCTGTGTTCGATCGCTATTCGGATCGCTATATTCGACCCTTGTTCGGCTGATTATATCTTAAATCAGAGTTCAATACTCTAGTGTAGGTATTTATTGTTTTATAAAGCATTACGAATAATGTGTCACGCCTTCTTTTTTTATCCCGCCCACTTGACATATTGATTAGCACTAAAATATTGTTTCAAAATGGCCACTGTTCGACGTGTGTTCGATCGCTATTCGGACTTTTTCATGTTTTAGACCATATTCGACCCTTGTTTGGCTGATTATATTTTAAATCGGAGTTCAATACTCTTGTGTAGATATTTATCGTTTTACTGTTAATGTGTCACGCCTTCTTTTTTTACCACGCCCACTTAACATATTGATAAGCACTAAAATATTGTTTCAAAATGGCCACTGTTCGACCTGTGTTCGATTGCTATTCGGACTTTTTCGAACTTTTTCATATTTTAAACCATATTCGACCCTTGTTCGGCGGATTGTATATAAAATCGGATATCAATACTCTAGTGCAGATATTTATTGTTTTATAAAGTATTGCAACTAAAGTGTCACGCCTTCTTTATTTATCCCGCCTACTTGGCATACTGATTAGCACTGACGAAATGAAACTCTGTGGCAAGTTTTATTTAAAGTATTTAATAAGTAGCTTCCAATACAAAACGCTTTAAGTCTGCTTCTGTCACAATGAAAAGGGGCGTGTCAGCATAACTATAAATTTGCTTAAGTTGCCTACGGACTTTGTCGTAGAATATAGATGCAAATTGAAGTTGTACAAACAATCTAAAAAAGATATCGTGTTCACACAGACATACATATAGAGAAATTATATTAGGACTTTTAACTTTATATATTATATGTATGTACAAATGTGTTTATAAAAATAAAACAAAAAAGTTTTCAATGGACAACTGATTAACTTTCATATTAAAATATTACGCTTAAATGATGCTATCATTGTCCTTACAGTTGTACTCTCTTGACTTTATTCTGTTGACTCTTAGTAGGCTCTATTGAAATTAGCCTTGCTGATGAAATTCTACAAATCCAGCTGTTGTAATTCCCCTGGATAAATGTAAAAGTTCAATAAACTACATCAACCAAATACCACCCTCTTCACTGTTTCAGCCATTATTTCTGGCCACATTTACATAATGACTCAACCAGCAACATTCTCTGCCTTCTCTACAGATTCTCTTTGAAATTTGCTTATGCATTTTTTATGGCCTACCATTTTTGCGCTGCTGCTACTGCATTCAGCTTGTTAGTTACAGTAACTACAACAATAACAAAAGCTAACCCATACAAAGTGCATATCTTAAAACTGACTCGAATGAAACATCTACTATTTTTCGCTATTAATAATTAACTAAAACGCAATTCTTGCCAGTCGGTGTACCTTGCGAAATAATTTAATATTTTCCCTTTGTGAAAAACTGCTGCTTTTTAGCCATAAAAAAATTGAAAATAAAATATTAAATTTAATTGTGAAAACGTGGCCTTTGAAAACATAGAAATCGGATATACTGCACAGTAAAAAATATGAGCATAAATTTTATACTATTTTGTATACATATAAATCCAAACCAAAAATGTAATAAAATTTATACCATCAAATCATATAAATTTTTCCCAGACCATTTTTCTCGTCAGACCAATCGAAACAACTATATTTTAAAATTTCCCGATTTCGGTGAATTTTGTACTTTCGAACCAGAATATATTTTGATTTACACATGATATCCTTATAAAATTTTTAAATTATATTTGTTCTATTATTTTTATAATATTAAGTGGTATAAAATAAATAAATTATTTGGAATAAAAAAAGTTTATACCACACAAATGTTATAAAAAAGATAAAATTTACACTCAAATTTTTTACTGTGTGCACATATTGTTTGCTTGTACGACGACGCTTGTACGAGTACTTCTTTTGAGTTAGTTCCATGTGAGTGGTTTTTATTCTAATCACGGTTAGTGGTAAGTAGATACAAGTTATTGCATGTTTGGTTGGCAAATTCTGGCTAACATATGGTTATAGTTGGGCAATAGTTAGTTGGCTGTGTAGTGGTTAGGTGTTGGTTTATTTGCAGGTTGGTCGTCTGTTGTTGCTGGGTGTTGGCGCTTAAAAATGGAGGAACCACGTGCCCAATTAGTTTGGTTTTCAATTCTTATTCTACCTCTCAGGGTTTTATTTTCAGAGAGTGGGTAATTTTATGGTATATTGTCTCTATGTAATTATTTCGTTTATATATACATACATGTATACAGATTAACAAAATAAACAATTTTTTATTTGATTTATTAACAAATTACTCGCTTACTATTTGAAATGAAAAACTGCATCTAGCTAGTGGCTACCTTCATGCCGAACAACAGACATCCACTCACCATGATAAACACCAGTTACTGGTATCACTATAATTTTAACCAACATAAAATCGCGTGAATATTTTTATCTAATTTAAATGAAAAATTATTTATAAAATGTTTATTCAAATAAAATCATCGCATGCTGCTTTCTCATGCATTCGATTATAAATAATTTTATAACGTTACACTTTATTTCTAAATAGAAAATTACTAAGCTGTTTAAATTATTTAACTAAAAACAGACAATTGCTTCTCTACATTATTTTGCATTTTAACTTTTTCACTTATTGTTAACGTTAAACTTGTTTTGCTTTTTCCGTTGCCAAAAAAAAAATGAGGTCAGTGAACGCCTTAATCATCAGCTTATGGCTAAGTGTAAATATTCTTTGTTATAATAAATGGTTAATGAATGACTTTGGAAGAGCCTTTCACAAAGCTTTCATGTCAGTCCCAAGAATAAACTCTCTAAACTGAAGTGGATAATATAATTAACGTTTACCAAATATAGCTGTGAACAATTGTGTTGGCGCTTATGGATTGTTTGACATTAACTGCATTGCAAATATGGAAGTTTAACTCATTTGCAGAAAACTTTTGCCATTATTTTCTCTTCAGAAATTGCGTTAAACCCACTGCTAAAAATTTGTAATAAAAACAGTAATGCCAGTATTTTTGATGAAAAAGCATTACATATCCTAAAAAAATATCTTGTTTAAAGAAAAGTTATAAGCTTAAAAAAATCACAGCTCCGTTGTGATTTGAAACTCGATGAAATGAAAAGCGACAGTAAAAATATCAAAAAAAAATCACCATCGAAGGCGATACACATATGTAGGGTATGCAAAACCGGTTTGAATTATTCGGCGTTTCGGGTTTTTTTAAAACCGAAATAGTACAAATTGTACTATTAGAAACCGGTTTTTTATAATGTCGAATAGTTGCATACCCTACACAATAGAGTGGGTCGAAAAAAAAATTTTTTAAAGTGCGCCCCTTATATGAAAGCTTATCGTAAGAGGATTTCAGGACACTAAAAATTTTCGATCCTGCCACGCCCTAAAAACCCCCAAAATCGTTTTAAAGTTCGATGTTTAAAAATTCCACTGCTGTTTTTTTATTTTTTTTTTTATATATCAATAGATTACACTAACAGCCCTATTCTGGAAAATTAACAATTGATAACCAGTATTTTGAATATTTCTATGTGTTTGTTGTAATTTTTTGATTTCAAAGCAAAATTTGAAGATGAAAAATAATAAATTTTGATAAAAATTGTCAACTGCTTTTCAGTCATTGAAAATTTCATTCAAAAATTTTGTTTTTCTAGCCTCAAATTTCGTTTTGAAAACAACAAACATATAGAAATATAAAAAAATACTGGTTAACAACTGTTAATTTGCCAGAATAGGGCTGTAAGTCTTTTTGAACAATACTTAATTTTTCCAAATTTACTGAAAAATGGCAAATTTATAGCGATTTTAGTGAAAAGTTCCCAAAATGTTGACCGAATTCTGAACACTGTTTCACTAAGAAATGAATCTAAAAATCTTCCTATTTACAACTTTGGTGTCCCAGATACCTTTCATTTGCACCCGATTTTTAGATAGTTATTTTAGATTGATAAAAAGTTACGGCGAAAAAACCGGCGATTTTTGGCGAAAAAGTGATTTTTTTAAATCAAAACCGCTGGATGACGGTTCCATCAATTTCGATATCCTTTCGGGTTTAAGATCTACTTGAATCCGGCTTCCAGATATTATGAAAAAAAAATTTTTTTTTTTATCCACCTTAATCATGATATCTAGAAATTTGTTATATAGATATTGTTATGATATCGTAATGATGTTGTTAACTGTTCTATCGGGACGATATCGCGTATTTGTGTGTTAAGATATCGTAACGATATCGTCAGACTATCATAAAATTTTTCTAGCGAGATATGGTTTGCTCGGTTGTAACTCAAATCATTTATGTTTGATTACTTAAACGACGCAGTAATATTTACAAATTTACAAACATACCGCAATACACACAATTAATTATCACTTACAAATCGTTATATGAATTGTTCACAACAAAAAAAAAGAGCAAAAGTTATTCAATATACAGCCAAAAGTGTCAGTCATACGTCTTCGCGCTCTTATCCAGTTATTCTTTTGCGTCTCTGTTTATTAATTTTCATTCATTTGCATGTTTTTGTGAATTTCTTCGCGATGCAGTCATGAGTGATAAAATAAAATTTTATATGATTTATATTTCAAGAATCTGAAGTATATATTATAACTGCTAACTTAGTTTTTTTTTTATCTGTTTAAGTTTTATTTTATTAACCAGCATTAAAAAAGTCTTTAATCTTATTATTGAGTATGTAGTAATCTTTCTGTTTACCCTTACAACATTCTCAAAACAACTGCTAGCCAGCCGGTTGACAAGCATATAAATTGATAACACATTTATTTTTAACACAGTAACAAGATGACGTCAGTTCAAGGTTATTTCATAATGAATTGCTTTCAATTTTTTTATCGCCTTATTTATGATTCATCCTTAAAACATTGAGAATATTCTATGGTTTTTTAATCTGGCAACATTGTAGTGAATAGCGAACTTTGTCAAAGCATGCAAGTATGAGTTGCTAGCTAAAAGCTTATAAAGCTTTTTCTCTTTCTAAATTAAAAGCTTTCCTTGTGAAATGCAATGCACTGAAAAATATTAACCTTGATATTGCTGCAATAAATCTTTTATTCACACAAATAATAAAAAGCGCTCTCCAGTGACTTATTCTCTATTTACATAGCGCATTTCTTAATGATTACTTTATATTACGTTTTATTAATTCGACGATTTTAGCTACTTATAAGAGCAATTATATTTTTAGTGTTTTTTATTTTTTTTTTTATATATTTTTACTGACTCTTTAATATCTTTAATTAGTATTTTTTGAGATTTATTGTTAAATCATTGTATATTTTATTCTATTATTATATCTATATTTATATATATATTCATTCGAAAATATTTTTACCTATTTATAAATATTGCCCTTTAATTATTTTTTGTCCTTCATTCCTCTGTTAGTGGATTTTCCCTATGCATGTTTTGAATCGCTTAAAAATTTAGTTTGAAAAATTGTTTTGGAATGTTTTTTTTTATGTTGAAGATTTTGTGAGCTCTTCTAATTTCGTCGAAAACGTTTATGAAATCTTTCTACGAATTATGTACGTATTCAATCATTTATAGGACAGCAAAAAAAAAAGATATTTCTTTACCTGCTTTCTATATCAACACCGCTTTTTCAATTCTTCCGATATTTATTGCTTTTTTGTTTTTATCATTTCTTTATCTTCTCAATCACTGTCCAATGTTTTCCTTTTCAAACTTAACTATGCATTTTTTGTTTTCTTCTCAAGCACGCTATGCTTTTATGTTGCTTAGTTTTTCCTCACATCTAATTATAGCATTTCAGCAGCCTTTATTTTCGCATTTATCTGTCGTTCGGTTGAACGCTATGCTAAATTTTTGTATGTTTAAATTTTCATATAATTTATTATTTACACTTGTTTGTTTTTAGATTTCTTAAGTTTTTCTGCTTAATTTTTGCAAAGCTTCCGCCTAATTAACTGTCAGAATTTTCTTTATTTGCATCCGGTATGGGAATATGCTGAAAAAAATTAAAAAAGATTAAAAAAAACAATATTAAACATTTTCTACTTTCATTTATTCTGTTTTTTACTTTTCATGAAGTAGTGACTTATCTTAACATGATGATAAAATGGAAAGCATGCAAAGGTTTTGAATATGTTTAGTAATAAATACTAAGTCATGTCATATTTTGAAATTGTTACTTTCCCTTAAGCAATGAGCGACAAAGTGGGAATTTTAAAATTAAATAAATATCAAATAAAAGAAATAAATTTAAATAATTTCTTTAATCATTCACTTTTTTGCGAACAATTATGAATCATATTTGTACAGAAAAGCTGTAATAAAGGTATTTTATAGCGATATTACTAAATTTAAATCTATTTTAAACTATCGTCAAGCCTTGACATACTCCTTTTGGATTAAAAAAAGTACTGATAGATGATAGACATAAAGATAATAAAACTTGTAAGGGATTATCTTTGATTGGGCTGAAGTTAAAATACCCCACGGCCGCATTTTAGTTTATTCGAAGTCTTGATTACTGTATTATTTTGGTGACGTCACTTTCATAGGGCGTAGTTTTTATCCAAATATTTCACATTTGAAACTCAGAGTACTTTTTATTTATTAAAGCTTATTTGCACAATATCAAGTTTAAACATAAATTTTTTTGGAATTTGTTGACGTCACTTTGTGTAGGAGATAGGCAGAATTCTCAGTTTTTTTTAACAAAACTCCCAATATCGTGTGCATAATTAAGATTTAAACTAATTTTCAAAATTTGAAGCCATTGTACTCATTTTTGTTGAATTAATGGAGATTTTCTATTTCATAAAGCCACTTTGTATGGGAGATAGCCGTGGTTTTCATTAAATTTTTACAAATTTCGCACTCCATATATTAAGTGCATATTAAGGGTAGAAGCTTATTTGCAAAATTTAAAGACATTATCTTAATTGTTGTGGAATTGGAAGAGATTTTACTGTTTTGGTATAGTCACATTACGCCTTTTTATATGCGTGGGGTATAAAAGAGACCCCTCTTGGTCTAATAAATACGACTGCGCTATCTCGGTTTACCATTATATCCTATTACTATCAATATATATATATATATATTTATCAATATTTCAATATATATACATATATTATACATATATATATATGTATATTGATAAAAATTAAATATATAAATTAAATTTGAATCGCAGTGATTATTGCTGTCTAATCTCTAAATAGTTATTTTATTTAAGGGGACACACCTGAATTTTAAAAAAATCAACATTTTTTTATGATTGATTTTTGTTCAAAAGACCTCAAAAAATATTTTTTTAATGTTATAAAATTAGAAATTCATTTCTATGTTAAACGACGAATGTTTAAAACGCAGAGCGTCAAGGCCGTATAGTCAGTGTTAAAAACTTTAAAACGCTTTTTCTAGAAATCACAATTTTTGGAGTTGGCGGGCGTGATAAAAAAAACTAGTGCATTGATCGTTCTGAACTTATATGTTATTGTACACATATAAGTCTATAGATCGAACTACGGATAGAACGATAGGTAAAGTATTTTTGGTTTTCAAGGGATTTTTTGGTCCAAAAAATCGGCTAATTTCGAAAAAACGCCGCCATTTTGACAATTTTCGCCAAAAAATTCTTTTAGTTCAATCTATAGCGGCTTTGATGTTGATTAAAACCCCGTTTTTTCAGACGATCCAGTGAGCCAAAATCACGCACGCCGTGATTTTTTGATGTTATTTTCAAAAACGTGCAGCAGGCAAAAACACGCTATAAAAATCCAAAATTTTTTTTGTATACTATCTCTACATAAAAATAAATATGCAAAGTTTCAATGAGATATCTTGTTCCTTTCTTATTTGTAAATTTTAATTTGCATTTTAACATTTTCATTTTTGAAAAATCCAGGTGTGTACTGTCCCCTTAAAGAAAAAACAAATAAACCATTTCAGTCCTTGAATGAACTTTGACCCAGGTTCTTATGATCAGATAAATATTTACTTCAAATTAAAAATATTCTGTGTCAGGTGGGATTTGAACCTGGGTTCTCTGGCTTACGGGCTACTTGACCAGTATGTCACGGCCGCCGCCGTTATTTCACTTATTGTTATAGGAAATAACAATGTATGGCATCAAACGACGCACAGTGCGCTTTTGCGATTTAAGAATGACAAAAGTTTTTTTTTTAATTTTATAAAACATAAAACGCCTATAATTAGGTAAATAATTATTTATTATATAAATTATATTAAAAACTTTATGCTCTCTTTAGATATTTTTATAAAATTCTTAAAAGTGTACATTTTTTGTAACAAAAAATTATGTATTCAAACCAAAGAATTAAGGACAATTCTTAACATTTGTAACTTAAAGCAAAAAGTTTAATTTAATATTGTAATAATTAAGGTCTAAGTCACCATTGAACTTTATTCAAAATAACAAAAAATATTCATAAAAAAAACAAAATAGTAAAAATATGTCTCTTAATTTAGATAACATTTAGCAAAAAATATCTAGTATGTATTAGTAGCTTATATATCAGTCGAAAGCTATAACTACCATAAAATATAGTAATGGTATTCATTAAAATTTGTTAAGTCCTGCTAAACTGCTAAATTGTTAAAGTTAGCAGCTGTTGATGTGAACGTACCTGCTAAGACATTTTACAATCAAGAGCTAAACTGATATGTCAAAATCAGCTGGAAGACTTCTAAAGCTTAAAATTTAAAAAACCGAATTACTACAAAATCAAACGACGGCATTTATTTGCACTTGGCTAATAAATAAATAATAAAGCTTAATTAAATAGAAATATAACTTTCTTACTTCAACCATTTATAAATAAATAAATTCCAAATATTTTGCAAAAATTGTTTGCAAATGTTAATTTGACAACTTTCAATGTAGCAATAGATCTGTGGTTTTAATAACTCGTGTAACCAGTACTCAGTAACCAAAAATGTTTTTTAATTTTTATATTACAGTGCGTTAACACTTTTGATACATTTGCTACTCAGAAACTTTGAAATGTCTTAAATCTCTACCAACATCTTTACAAAAATTTTGTTTTTTTATTAAAAAAGGGAAGTTTTTAGACTTTAAAGCTGGAAATCATAAATAATTTGGTACTTGTTAAAACTCATTCACAAAATGATTCGTCACTACACTCAATAACTTTGACGTTTCAGACTTAACAAATGGTATCTGCTAAACAAAAACACGGTGCTGAGCTTGTTAACTTGCTAACTAACAAGCTGCTAAGTCTTTTCCCAAACAAAATTTTGACAGGAGTTAACAAATTTGTTAAGTTTAGCAAGTTAGCAGGGCTTAACAAATGTAGTGAATACCATTAGTATTTTTATCTTATAACACACTTACATCTCTATTCTGGCAAATTAACAATTGTTAACCAGTATTTTTTGTATTTCTATGTGTTTGTTGTAATTTTGTTTTCAAAACAAAATTTAAAGCTCAAAAAACAAAATTGTTATCAAAATTTATTATTTTTAAGCGTCAAATTTTGTTTTGAAATCAAAAAATTACAACAAACACATAGAAATATTCAAAATACTGATTAACAATTGTTAATTTGCCAGAATAGGGCTGTTATTTTCAAGAAAATGTGTACTTTTACATTAAAAGAAGTACTAAATTGAAATAAGTTGTGACCTAATTGACAATTTTGCTTTTATTTAAAACACCATTTTTGTAGCTGACATAGTTTATTAGATAACTATACTTATAAAAAAGTTGTAAATTCTAAAATCTAAATATATACAGAATCACTTTGAAATCTTATTACTGTAAGAGAATTTAGTTATATCTTCTCACTTTTAAACATGCTTTTCTTCACAATTTTCATACTTATGCATCATAACAACGTTTACTGTAGTAGCGCGAGCTCAAAAACCCTAAAATAATAAAAAAAGAAAATATTTAAAAATGATAATGAAAAGTGCATTTGATTTTTTAATATAAAAAACTTACAGATCCCACATGGTCAAAAATTGTTATTAATATTAAAATCGATATTAAATAAATAATTTTTAATATACAACACGACGTACTTTTTTTCTATCATATCCATTATTTTTAATGTAATACAGGCGAATCTGGATAGAGTGAAAAAATTTTTCATATTTTTTTCGCATTTTCGATTGTTTGTATTTTCGATTGAACTTTTTTTTTAAACTTTTTTTCTTTATCTTAAAACTTTTTAAATTTTCTTTTTATCTTATTATTTGAAATATCAGTTATCCTTTTGTTCACGATTTGTTCACTATCGGTTATTTACTATTTAAAATGGTCCGTGTAAAAAAAAGTTCACTATTTCGAGCGTTCACTTTTTTCTTAATATAAAATTATAAGAAAAACTGTTTTTAGACCGTTTTAGAATACTATCTTTCTTCGTGTTTTTAATCTATATTCCTTAATAGTATAAATTATTTTTAAGGTCTTTTTAAAAAAGTATGCAAAAAAGTATTGTTTTTCAAAAACTGTCATAACAAACATGTTGGACATGGAAAGAAAAAACTTTTGGTACGCCATATTAGCATCATCGGGTTATATGTATACGGCACGATACATTCCATTTCCTCCACGATTCACACATCATGTCGCCGATTTGCTTAACCCCTTCATTTTAAATCACGAAAAAACCCTCGTTGGCGAAAAATCAAGACACTAGAACAGGGGTGCCCAAAAGACCGTCTATGGGCGGAGAGCTTTCACACACATTTGTTGACAAGAAAATAAAAAAGCTTTCAGTTGTACTTCTTAATATGTTCTTGTTTTTACGTAAATTATGCACTTAACAAAAAAAAAGATGTACAAACTGAACACAAAAAGTTGTTGGTAACTATTTATTTTTTTGTTACAAGTGCCTTTTTACTGAAAAATATAATAAAAATTATTTTTTTTTTCTAAGCATACATAAATAAATTGACATAAAGGAAATGTAATAAAGTACATTTTTTTTAATTAGGATAAGAACACTAATGAGAAAACGCAAAAAAATAACTCTTCATAATTTCAATGCAACAACTCTTCTCTAATACGTTTCTCTTTGTTTTGACTTAATAGGCATTCAGCCACAACAAAGAAATTTTCAGCAAAGAAAAATTCCGTTTCCCAATTTTCGTGAAACATCTCCATTAAGCATTAAACAAAAATCACCAAAGAATGCAACCTAACCGTTAGAAGCTCCAACAAGTAATAAATCAAATATAGTTTGTTGAGCACCGTGCTGGCATGAAGTCTGGACAGCTACTGAAAGTTTGTTTCTTTCGTTTCGTTATTGAACTCGAGCTTTTCTTCAAGTGCAAACTTTTGAAGCAAAAGCTTAACAACAGGGCTGGGCATTCTAACACAGTCACATTTTATTTTGTCTTGTTGGTATTGGTGCGCTCTCGATTAGCGCACACTGAGCGAAATAGTTGTCAAAATTATCCAGATTTGCAAGTTTGTATGTTTATACCCCCACACATACTGTTGTATATGTTTATTTTTTAGTTTATGTTTTTATTTTTTGTCATCGGTAGCAGAGCTGTAAAAGAATGCATTCAATTTGATTTAAATCACAAAAAAATGAATCAATGAATAACGAAAAAAAAAATGCATTCAATGAATGCAAAATTGATTTATAAATAAAATTTTTAATTCACACTCAATTTAATAAAAATGATTAATTATTCATTTCAATTATTCATTTTCGTTATTCAGAATAATGAATCAAATTTTTTATTCATTTGAATGCTATTCACAAAGAATGCCATTCACAAAGAATTGCAGAATTTTCAATTATTCTATTTTTATTCATTATTCATTTTTTATTCGTTATTCATTTTTTATTCTTTATTCATTTGTTATTCATTATTCATTTTTTATTCATTATTCATTTTTTATTCATTATTCATTTGTTATTCATTATTCATATTTTATTCATTATTCATTTTTTATTCTTTATTCATTTGTTATTCATTTTTTATTCATTATTCATTTTTTATTCATTATTCATTTTTTATTCATTATTCTTTTGTTACTCATTATTCATTTGTTATTCATTATTCATTTTTTATTCTTATTCTTTTGTTATTCATTATTCATTTTTTATTCTTTATTCATTTGTTATTAATTTTTTTGTCATTGCTTATCAATTCGACGATATTGATAAGAACAGAAAAAAAATTTAAAAAGTTAATATACATATATACAGGGTTGTTGTTGCCTTCTTCAAACTTATTTGATCTAAATAGCTCACAATTAACCTGAAACACCCTGTGCTTGCCATATGGACACGCAAACACAAACACTTAAAATGTGCTTATTTTTGTTTAAACCATTTTATATTTGCGTTAACAGGTCATTCTAAAAATTTAAAAAAAAATTTATTCAGTGTGATTCGGGTTAAAGTATTTTCATTTAAAAATTGGTTTAAGAAATCCAACAGAAAACTTGATATAAAACGCGTCATTCTCTAACTTCAGGAACAGAAAGATATCTGTTAATAAAAGTATGTACAATTTATGTTACCAAAAACTGGTGAGAACTTCAAAATAATTTTTTGTACTTTTATATCGATGGCTTAATATAGAAAATGCGTAACTCGTATTTTTTTGCGAAAGCTACGATGTGTTGCCTACTTTATATATAATAGGCATTTAAAAAGTTATCTATAGAAAAACGCCTTTTCTATATTAAGCCATCGATATGTAAAAAAATTGAGTTTCTCATCTGAATGAAACATGAAATAAACATTTTAAAAAAGGAATCCAAGTAACCGAACTACCTCCTTAAATATGAAATAACTTCAAGTACTTAGAATCGTACGCTTGCAAGCACAAACTAGGTTAACACTAAACTGACCGCAATCGGTAAATCTGACCTGCTTTTATTGTTTTTCGAATCTATACATGTTTTTTCATTCTATACCATTATAAATACATTTAATAATAAATAAACCGTTATCTGCGTTTAATAATAAAAATGATGGATATGTTAATAACCAGTAATTTGATGATGAGGTTCAGGAAAAGGTATAAAAGAAATATCGGTAGGTTGAGTGTTAATAAAATTCAGAGTAAGCTAAGCACGCAGTCATGACTATTTCCAGCGAATTAATGCCGAGCTTGCTTCTTCGTCCCAGTGGTAAATGGATAACCGAAGTAACCAACTACATACTCTTAAATTTTATGTCATAACCGATATACTTATTCCAGCGGGGTGTGAGGAATTGGTTCTTCATAAGTTAAGACAACAGAGATCAAGCGTACGTTTAGAAACTAGTAAGGCCCAAATGAAACATTCTTTTAATGCCACTGAATTCTCTCACCAATTTCATAAAATTTTTTTTTCCGTTTTTTAACAGATTGTAGACACGACGATTTAGGTTTTTCTGTTATATTTTTTTTTTTTTTGATTTCTTAAGATATTTATAAAAAATTTTTTGCTGTTGTTATCTATATCGTCAAATTAACAGCCCTATTCTGGCAAATTAACAAATTGTTAACCAGTATTTTGAATATTTCTATGTGTTTGTTGTTTTCAATATAAAATTTAAAGCTCAAAAAACAAAATTTGTTAATGAAATTGTCAATAACTGAAAAGCAGTTGACAATTTTTATCAAAATTGAAAAAATTACAACAAACATATAGAAATATTCAAAATACTGGTTAAAAATTTGTTAATTTGACAGAATAGGGCTGCTATAAAAAAAAACACAGCCCGAGTCCTAAGCAATGACAAAAAATGAATAACAAATGAATAAAGAATAAAAAATGAATAATGAATAACAAAAGAATAATGAATAAAAAATGAATAATGAATAACAAATGAATAATGAGTAACAGAAGAATAATGAATAAAAAATGAATAATGAATAAAAAATGAATAATGAATAAAAAATGAATAATGAATAACAAATGAATAAAGAATAAAAAATGAACAATGAATAAAATATGAATAATGAATAACAAATGAATAATGAATAAAAAATGAATAATGAATAAAAAATGAATAATGAATAACAAATGAATAAAGAATAAAAAATGAATAACGAATAAAAAATGAATAATGAATAAAAATAGAATAATTGAAAATTCTGCAATTCTTTGTGAATGGCATTCTTTGTGAATAGCATTCAAATGAATAAAAAAATTGATTAATTTTTCTGAATAACGAAAATGAATAATTGAAATGATTAATTAATCATTTTTTTAAAATTGAATGTGAATTAAAAATTTTATGTATAAATCAATTTTGCATTCTTTGAATGCATTCTTATGTCGTTATTCAGTTGTACTTAAAATTCTGAATATGAATGCAGACTTTACAGCTCTGATCGGTAGTATTCAATATTTTTTTTATGGTAACATCAAAGCTCCAGAATTTTATTCTAAGTTAATATATTATATTAATTTGCTTGCAGTGGAAAATTAAACATTCTGCTTCGCCGGAAAAATTATCTGTGGAAAAGAAATCACTTTCCAATTCAGAGTTAAGCATTTTCTATGTTTTTTTTTTGTTTTGTTCTTATTTTAATATTATAAAATCCTAATAATCAAAAACTCAAAAAATTAAGCATCAGAAAATTAATATAAATAATATTAATTAATAATTAAAATAACCTTATACGGATAATATGAAAGTCTGCGAAATAAAAAATATATGCACTAGTATTTATTATGTATGTGCAAATCAAAAAGTTAGTTTTTTAAGAGTGTACATAAAATTTGCGACATAGGTCCTCACAGCATCACCGTCAGCGAACGACTGAATTATATTATCTTCTGTTGTGAGCTGTGTGTACATGTGAAAAGTTACGCTCAGAGAGCGCTCAGTGAGCTATGGGGCGCCCAGCGCTGCTTTACAACCAAAAACATAAAAATGAGTATGTATGATTTGAACACCTTCCCAACGGTCCGAAATCGGAGTGCTTCCAACAAGAGCGCTTAAAGAGCATTCTTTTCTGAGTTCTTTCTGTGTGAAGCCAGACAAAGAAGAAGAAGAAGTCCAAGTGATTCTGCTGCATTACGATTTGGAAAGCCTTAGGAACATTGCAGAATAACAACAATATAGAACGGACGATATTACGAACAACGACTGAAGTACAACTGCTCCTGCTACACTATGTTTAGGAGAAGTTTCGGAGCACAGTATTGTGTTTGTAGCACAAGTGGAGCAGTAGTGCTCCCTTCCAATGACATGTAATGTTAAAATTACAATGTAGATGGGAATATAGACGGAGCGCTTTGTATTGCAAAAATAGCGCTCGTAAAGCCCTTAAAGAGCGCTCCAAAGCCCACTGGGCTTGCACTAGAAGCAATACTTTATTCTATACAAAATTCTATTGCTTCTTGAGTCTTTCTTGTCGTTGGTTTGCATTTTCGTGACACAAAATGAGGCGGCAAATCTTTCAGGGTCGACAGAAAAACAAAAAAAATTATGAAATTCAAAATTTTGATTTTTGTATTTAGCAAATTTGAAAAAGTTATAGTTCATAAAAAAATACGTTACTTCTGTTTTTCGATTATTTCAAAACTAAACGATGAGAAAATTTCTTAAAATTACAAATATGCATAAAAAAGTTTGTCTAAGTATATGAAATTTTTCCAAAATTTTTAGTTTTAAAAAACCCAATTTCTGAAAAATAAAAAATAATATCGTATCATAGCCCTGAGTTTTACAAACTTTTTGTGTATGCAATTACTCTAAAACTCTTCGAGTAATCATTTTTTTTTAACAAATCATGTAGAATAACTTTTTACTTTTTATTGAAGATGATGTAGCTCTGGTTTGGCCAAGCTCATATTTTTAATATCGTACAAGTACTATAATGTACAACAAAATTTCAGAAAAATTACTTCAGTAACAATTGAAACTAGCAAGGAAATATTTTCGACTGGACTGAAGTTAAAATATTTATTTTTATATATATACGGCCTATATATATTTTATAGTATACGGCCGTATTTTAGTTTACTCGATGTCTTAAATGTTGCATTATTGTGTTGGCGTCACTTTTATAAGGCGTGGTTTTTATCCAAATATTTCACATTTGAAACTCCGAATCTTTTTTATTTTTTAAAGCTTATGTAAACAATATCAAATTTAAACATTAATGTTTTTTGAATTTGGTGGACGGAAAGATTGTTGGCAGAAAGTTGGTGGGCGGAATTGAAAATTTTTTATTTTAAATTAAAGCAAATTTGCAAAGTTGTAAGCCATTGTACTAATTTTGGTGAAATTAAAGGAGATTTTACTAGTTTCGTAAAGACCTTTGTATGGGAGGTAGACGTATTTTTCATTGGATTTTTACAAATTTCATACTTAATGGCAGGTTCTCATCTAGAGTTTCAAAAGCATAGTGATATTCTTTTATTTTATAGAAGGAAGTTAATAAACACCCAGAGTTTTTGGACAGTATTTATTGATTCTTAATGTGTAGGCGACCGTAGACTAGTGGGTTGGGTGCGTGGCCCCTAAGCTTAAGAACCGCGGTAGCCCGGGTTCAATTCCAGCTCAGACAGAAAGTTCTTTCAATTGAATTAATTTTTCTGTTCGGTCGTCACCTCTCTGCAGACAATGGCAAACCTCAGAGAGTAAAAATTGCCATGTAAAGCTTCTTGAGAACATAAGCCGTTCGGAGTTGGTATAAAACACGTAGGTCTAGTTCTCGGTCATTTGCGATCAAGCATTTAATAACACGCACAACACAATTGATCAATAGAAGCTAGGTGAAAGGGCTGAAATGGCCAGTTTTTTTTTTTTTAAGTGTAGGCAAATATTTTTTTGTACAGTAAATTGTAATGTAAAGTGTCAATTATCTATGATTTTATTTTTCATAGATGGAAATAAATCAACATCTTGAGTTTTTGACAGTTATTTATAGATTCTTAAAGTGTAGGAAAATAGTTTTTTTTTACATAAAAGTGTAATGTGAAGTGTCAATACGGCGTTACACGTGACGTTGAAAAAAGATAACCAAACGGCCTCCATCGCACAACACGTTCATGCCATTTGATATAAGCAAACAAAAAAATTTTATAAATAATATTATATTTACTGGAGCTTGAACCTTTAATATCAATTAATAGTTTAAGATTACAAAAATGACGGACATGTGAATTTTTAGCAGCGTTTTTCACATTTTTCGCTCTTTAAAGTGCTCTAAATAAAAAACAACCGGCCAGTACTATCTTAATTTCGGTTTAGGATCCAATAAATTTTATCTACTTTAAAATAAAATAAAAAAATCAAAGCCAATCTATATAGTAGTTATTGAGATATGGTGGAGGCCAGTTTGAAAAACATGATTTGTCAGAAAACGCGTTTTAAGATTTGGTTAACGATTTTTTCGAGGCGTTTATGAAAATATGTGTTCCTTTCGTACGCGATAACTTTTTTATGCAATCGTTATCAGCCCAACAGCTTTGGGAACATATTCCACACATCATAAGCTATCGAAAAATTAAAACAAAAATAATAAGAGTTTCTTGAGAACCTGCCCTTAAAACACATATTACAGGTTAAAGCATATGGGCTAACCCTAGCGCTCGGACATTACATTGGGATACATTTTTTAATAAATTTCCCAAATTTTCTGAACAGTTTTTTAATCAAGATGTATTTGGTTAAATAGCTCTTCATGAGTATTATTTATAAAAATTATAACATCCTGCTTCTTACAGCAGTTTACTTCAATTTTCGTTCATTCGGACGTTATTAAAAAAGGTAGTTCTTGTGAGACTAAGACTCGAACTATTAAATAAGTATAATAATAATAACAAATTAAATAAGTTTAAAAAAAGGCCAACATCATCTAAAATATCGTATTTTTAAAGTCACAGTTAACAATTTTATTTGTTAAGATGTGACGTGTCGGACGTCACACATTTTTCCATTATAGTTAAATTGGGTAATTACGTTATTAGGTAGTTGAGTAATTATGTAATTTATAAATTAAAAAACATTTTTAATATATTCTTCTTTTCTTACCTCAACTATTTTTATCATTGTCTTTAGCCAATGTCTTCCATTTTTACTAAAAATAAAAAGTTTACGAAACATTTACTAAACATTTACGAAAAAGAAAAAACCTACATTTGTGAAACATTGCAGGCGATTTGATCATCATGGTAAATGAATTTATGTATCAATTACTTAAATTAATAAAATTAAAATGTTTCTTTTAGATAATATTTCTTTTAAGATCAAAGAACCAAGGCATGCGCCTCATACAAACAAGGTTTGGTGTTTGATCTAAAAGGAAAAGTATATATTTATTTGGAGGAATTGATTGGAACCATACGTGTATTATTGATTAGGCGAAACAACCGTGAAAGACAATTTGAATTGCTCTTAACCGAGGCTAGTGTTATGCCCTAACCTCGGCAAGCATTTCCAGCATTTAGTTGTTCCTGTCCTTTATTCCACATTTTCCACAATTTAGCTGTAGATTTTTTGTTTCAATAATTCTTAAATGTAGTAAAGACCAAAGAAAGCGAAAAGAACCATGCCCGAACCCGCATTCAAACCGTGCAATGTGGGCCTCTGAGTTGATAGTCTAACACACTCTTCACTAGACTACAATGGCCGATATGATTGTTTGTACAGCGTTTTTCAGCTTCCCCTCTCGGTTCGGCTCGGTAAAGCAACAAGTTACCACTATAAACGCGCCCTTATGCAATAACAAAGAAGATGTCATTTAAAAAAATTACATTAATTATGAGTACTGAAAGTTTTTAAGACAAAATATTTCGAATCAGTTTTTCATGAATGTTTTTGTTTGTAAATTAACACATTAAAAGTGTAGACATTGTGTTAAAATTTTAAAACTTGAAGATTTTTTTTTCGGTGTAGAAGAGACAATAACTTGTGTTATTTGCAACAGGTAAAAATATTGTTGAGTGTGACTGCTTATCACTCAGGTAGTTTTTTATGTCATCTTTAATGCGTTTCTCGCATCTAACTTCTCAAAAACTGCCTCAAGTGGTGTTCCACTGATTACCAAAGGCTATACTAATGCAATGCGTTAATTTATTGCGTTAACAGCTCATTAGTAGAGAATATTGTTGTTTTTTTTTATTGTAATTTGTGTTATACCAGTGTTTGTTTAATT
Organism: Dichetophora obliterata; assembly: GCA_963920525.1. Lineage (NCBI taxonomy): Eukaryota > Metazoa > Arthropoda > Insecta > Diptera > Sciomyzidae > Dichetophora > Dichetophora obliterata. Next base: position 209,958,629 of record OY986436.1, on the reverse strand, counting down.
TCGGTATGTGCTGTATTTTTATTTATTTGTGATTAAAAATTGTTTTTAAGGTTGTTATCAATATAAACCTATAGTGTTTTCATGCTGTGTGGTTGAATTTTTTAATGTTTTATTGTAGTACATACATGTGTTGTTTTAATTGTCGTTTATAGTTTGATAGCTGAGCTGCTGCTTATATACTTTTTTCTTTCTCTTTTTTGCGTTCTCTTTGTGCGTTGTTTGTTTATTTGCATAAACTAAGCACAGAGAACTGTTGCAGTTGCTTTTAAACTGCAACATATTATATTAACCCATTAGCACTTAGTGGACATTATTTTTGCTCACATAAAATTATTGAACTTTGTTTATTCGCTATGGAATATTTTTCTGTAGAAAATTTTGCTGCTTGTTCTTTAGACGAGCTTTGCAAAAGTCAAAACATTCTGAACCGTATGTTCAGTTGTTCTGGCCCATGTGGGCGTTTGTTCCATACATCATGTGCTGGGATCTCTAAGTCGTGTCTTGATGATTTAATCTCACCACGATCAGGTCTTCGCTGGTATTGTGCTTCGTGTAGGGTTCTTTCACCAGATGAGTTTTTCTCAAAAATTAAGCTTTTCGGTGATAGTCTTAACGCTTTAAATAACAATTTTAAAGAAATTGTTACATTTTTTAATGAAGTAAGCACCTCACCCAGTAATTGCATTTATGATGAAAAGTCTTCATCGGTAAATATTTCGACCGCATTGTCTCAGACTCTTCCAGCCTTTTCTTCTGAGACTCAAATAGTTTTATCTAAAAAAGACCTAAATAATTCGAAGAAAAAGAGAAATAATTCCAAAAATAAAAGTAATAAGCGGCGCATGACGCTTCCAGCCACTTTAGAAACGAAGCAGATCTCGGCTAAACCAGTGTTTACGCCAGTGAGAATAGATAATATAGTTATTACTCCATCTTCTCCATCTGTTTCTCCCCCGGCTAGAAATGACATGACTAATGAGCGCAATAGTTCATTAAATTTAAGAGCTTTGTCGAGAAAAAAAAAGATTTTCATTTCACGTCTTCAGCCCGACACAACAAGTGAAAATGTATTGACGTTTGTTAAACACAACCAATTAGTAAGTCAGGCTGCTTTCTGCTCATGCAAGAAAATTGGCAATAAACCGTCCCACGCATCATTTATTCTCACAGTAGCTGCTGAAGAGTTTGCAACTGTTTTGAGCTCTAATCTGTGGGCTGATAATATCTTTGTTTCTGAGTTTAAGCCTAAACACAGGTCTAGAAGGACGAATAATATCACCAGTCAGACCCAAAAAAACTAAATAGGCTTTCCCTTTACTATCAAAATGTAAGGGGATTGCGTTCAAAGACGCGCGACATTTTTTTGTCAACTCAGAATTTTTCTGAAGATATTATCGCGTTAACTGAAACTTGGTTGAACGGAGGAATTACTGACTTAGAACTGTTTGACAATAGTTTTCAAGTATATAGGAAGGACAGACACGCTGACAACAATTCTGCAGTTGGTGGTGGTGTCCTATTAGCTGTAAGGAGCTCCTGTGTTAGTTCCTTTATTGATATTCCCTGCTCTGCTAATATCGAACTTATATGCGTTAAGGTTGTACATTGCAATTCTAATGTATATGTTATTAATGCATACGTTCCTCCAAAGAGCAGTGTAGAGGTCTATGCAAGCCTTGCGGATTGCATAGAATTTATATTAAATTTACTTGACGTTAATGACGACATTTTATTGTTGGGCGATTTTAATTTGCCTGACTTAAAATGGCATTCTTCTGACGATGAAACACATTTTTGTGCATCTAATTCGAAGACACGCCAAGAACATATATTTGTTGACAATATATGTTCTGACTTACAACAAGTTAGTTGTATTTATAATAGTCTGGAAAGGCTGCTTGACCTAGTCTTAACTACAGACAGTAACAATGTCATTGTTCAGAAGGCACTTCATGCTTTGACTACTATTGATAATTACCATCCACCTTTGAGTATTTGGTATAAATCCGATAGGGAGAATATGGTAAATTCAAGCTCTGTTGACACAGTTTATGAATTCAATTTCAAAAAAGCTGACTTTTTGGGGTTGAATCATTTACTTTATAGTAAATTAAATATAATTACAGAATACATAAATAATAATAATCTTAACAGTTCAATAAATTATTTCTATACGGAGCTCTTTGCCATGTTTTCTCAGTCTGTACCATATAGTCTCAAATTTGCGAAAAATTCTGCGTACCCTTGGTACACAAAGGATTTAAAGACTCTTCGCAACAATAGGAATAGGGCATGGAAGAAATATGTTTGTAGTTTTGACTCAAATGACCTAGAAACATACAAACGTTTGTTTCTGGAATTTGAGAATTGCTCAGCTGCATTATATAATGAGTATTTGGATAATATGAAGCTGAGTATTTTGTCTGATCCAAGAAAATTTTGGGGATTTATTAATGTTAAGAAGAAGACTGATGGATTTCCTTCTTCTTTCAAATTTCAGGATGGATTTACTGACAATTCCACCATTATTTGTGGCTTATTTGCCAATCTTTTTAAAGAATCATTCTGTTCAGATTCTTTTAATCCTGATTTAGCGTATTTTGATTATATGAACAACGCATCCAGAGTTTCTTTGGGGCATATATCTTTTACCTCAGAGGATATTTTTAAGTATATTGAATCAATCGATGAGGATTTTAGCGCTGGACCAGATGGAATTCCTGCCGCAGTGTTAAAACAATGCGGCTCCGTTTTGTGTCAGCCTCTCTCGTTACTTTTTAATAAATCAATTAATGAAAGTAATTTTCCTCTTTTTTGGAAAAAATCTTATATCAGTCCTATTTACAAAAAAGGTTGCAGGAACGACGTCACTAATTATAGGCCTATCGCTAAATTGTCTTCGATTCCTAAACTTTTTGAGCGAATAGTGTACGATCGAGTGAAAATTTACTGTGGGCAAGTCATGACAACTCGTCAGCATGGTTTTGTTACTGGCAGATCCACTGTGTCTAATCTCCTTGATTTCACTACATTCTGCTTAAAATCTATTGATTCTGGTAGCCAGGTCGATTGTATTTACACTGATTTTAGCAAAGCTTTTGATAAATTACCACATAATCTAATTTTATTTAAACTTAAATTAATGGGATTTCCACAATATTTTGTAAACTGGATCAAATCGTATTTGATGGAACGATCTTATCAAATACGGTTCCGAGGCGTGTTGTCTTCTGAATTTGTTGCAGAATCGGGTGTTCCTCAAGGAAGCCACCTGGGCCCACTTCTGTTTATTTTGGCAATTAATGATGTTACCCACGTCATTAAACACTCTCATTTGCTTATTTATGCAGATGATATGAAAATATACAGAACAATTGATTCTAATGACAATTCAGACCTGCTCCAGTCAGACTTGAACTCCTTTGAGGTTTGGTGTTCTAAAAATTACATGTTTTTAAATCCAGATAAATGCCAAACTATGACCTTTTCGCGTAAAAGGAACAATTTTATTTTTGATTACAAAATTAAAGATACTGCTTTAAGTCGTGTAACTACCGTCAAAGACCTTGGTATATGCATGGATTCTAAATTGTCGTTTAACATGCATATTGATACAATTTGTAAAAAAGCGTCTTCTATGCTTGGTTTTATAAAACGGTGGGCCAAAGAGTTTGATAGCTTAATAACAACTACAACTCTGTATTATTCAATCGTGCGTCCTCACTTGGAGTACGCAAGTCAAGTATGGTCCCCACATTACAATGTGCATGTTGATCGTATAGAAAGAATTCAAAAACGTTTTGTTCGGTTTGCTCTAAGAGGCTTGAGTGGAACTGACACATTTAACCTTCCTCCATATGAGGATCGTTTGAAATTATTAAAAATGCAATCTTTAAGTGAGAGAAGAAAATCTGCTGATATCGTCTACTTACACCAACTCATTACTGGTGTATTCGACTCTCCAGAGCTTCTTTCTCTTATAAATTTTAACACTAACCGTAGAAGCAGTAGAAACTCTAACAACTTGATTTATTTACCATTTAGTAGAACAAATTATATGTTAACTGCTCCATTAAATCGCATGAGTACCTTTGTTAACAACTGTAACGTGTTTGATGTTAACTTGTCGAAAGGTCAACTCAAAAGTAGATTGAAAACTAATGTATGATTAGATCTATGTAAACGCATGGTTAGTTGTTATGTCTTGTGTTGTCCCTGAGCCCAACCCATATTATGGTGGGTAAATTTTTCTCCCTTTTGGTTTTTTATTGGACCACTTTTATCGATATCTTTGAGTTATTTCAATGATATTGGATTGGTTCTTAAAATGATCTATTGCGGAGAAAGTGTGAAAAAGCTGTAGTAGCTGAACTCTATTGTTATTGCATGTTAAAATATTAAATGATGTGAGGATTGATTTGGTGATTAAACCGCATTCACACTAGCTCTTTCGTTCTCTCTCTCTCTCTCTCTCTCTCTCTCTCTCTCTCTCTCTCTCTCTCTCTCTTTCCCTTTCTCTGTGTCAATTTGCTGTTGCTTATTTTTCTTTCAGTGCATCGTTCGCACTGTTTGTACTGTTGATTCAACGAAGTGAAGTGTAGCACCCTACAAACTCAGGCAAGAAGCATTCAATAATCGTTAAAAGTGGGCGGAGGGAGAAATGCATGTGTTGGCGGCGGTGCACTGTTTACTCCGACTACCTAGAAGTGCAGCAGTAACTTTGTTTTTCTCTGTTTATTGTACTGTTTATAATTTTTAGTTATATTTATTTTACAATGAACTTGTTTGTTGTTGCTTCGCTACGCTATGCAGTTGAATACCTAGCAGCTACTACGTGTATCTGTGCTGCTGTAATGTTCTCTATAATGATGATCAGCTCGACGACCGCAATGATAAACACCGAGCAGTGCTCCAAATCTCGTCGCATCACATGGTGAGGGTTTTTCAACGACGCGTTCGTTGTCTTTACATTATTTTACGTTCTAACTAATTGAATATTGAGCGTAAATTTTTCGTTTTTCGGACATACGGGCTGCCATCTATGTTGTTGTTGTGTGTGATCGTGTAGGTACGCAGCAGTGTCTCTGACTCTCTACCGTGCCGATCGGGCAGACCAGGCAGGCAGGCGTTCAGTTAGTCAGTCATTCGCCCAAAGTTTCGTCAGCTGTGCAGTACTGAGATATTTTACTATATAAAATTTTAATTTTTTTCGAATGTGCTTTGTTTCGTTTTGTCAAATATCTATTATGTACATCTAGATAATTTCGTTTAGCAATAGAATTTTTCGGTATTTTTGTTTTGCTGTTGGGCTGACCTCATCACTGGCAAAGCCAAGAAACTTTACAGCGCCGAATAAGCAAAAACTTTGTATCTATGAGATACCGAATCTACTGCGACGAGCGCGTATTTAACGCAGAATTGAAGAGTACTTTTTTAGCTAGGACAGCTCTTGTGTTGTTTTAACATTCTTATGTTTTAGTTTTGTTAGGAATTAAATTTTAAAAGTTTTATTTATATTTAATTTGTTTGGTCTTTTTTTTTATTTTCTTTTAAGTTTATATAGTTTTCTGCCAAACTTTTTGTACCTAGCAAAAACTTCCCTTCAGTTTGTCGTCTGCCAAAGTGAGCGCACACGTCTTTTGAAGCTCGTGCGAAGTGTTGTTTCGACTTATTCATTGTAGCTAGAGCATTTACACGAACGGTGGGTTGGTCGGTCGCGTGCTGTTTAAATTTTGATTGAGGTCATCGTTTTTTGGTCACCTTTGTGCTTGCAAAAAAATTTTTGCAAAAAAATAATTTTGTTTTGTTTCTTAAGTGAAAATATTTTAACAGTGTATTTTTAGTGAAGTTCTAAACCTTAATGTGTCATTCAAGTTGAAAGCTAAACCTCAAGACGTTCTGCTTAGGACAAAATATTGCATAACAACAAAAAAAAAGTGCAAATAACAAAAACAACAAACACAAAATCAGCACTGTGCTTTTTTAATTGCGACTTTTAATTTTTTTTGCAACATTAATACCACGATAACACTGCAAAAATTAGTGATAATTATTAAATTTTTTTGTTTGGTTCCGAGTGCTTATCTTTTAACGTTTTAATAATATTAAATGATTTACTTGCCACTTTTGCTGTTGATAGAGTAACTGTTTTGAGTGTCTTACTTATAAAAATTAATAATCATTAGCTTCAGTTTATAAATTCGTTCTTAACCTGCAACTGCAATTTACAAAAGTGAATTTATAACCTGAAATAGTGAATTTTTAAAAAATTTAATTTTTTACTATATCTCTATAAAGAATTTCAGTATTTATTCAATGCAATAAATTTGTGTGAAATATTTAATATACAAGCAATAAAATATATAGCTATTATATATTGTCATATCAACGCATAAAAGTTTTTATTTAAAAAAAAAAAAAATGGCCGCTTCTGTAGCATTGCAAGATGTTTTGGCAGCACTTTCCGAGCTAAAAGACATTCAATTCAATCGCGAGTCATGTAAGTACATAACTATAAAAATTTATTATGTGTTTTTCTTTATTATCTCTTTATTATGTATCTTTCTTTTTTTTTTTTTTTTTTTTTTTTTTTTTTTTGTTATAGTCTGGGGAGAAAATTATGCATTCCTTGTTGTAATAAAAAAAATATAAATTAGGTTTTTTTTTGGCCCACATAATTGAATAATGCTTGTTCTATACTTGCTTCTTTGTTGCTTTCTAGTCTTCATAATGTTTGTGGTGTTATTTTGTGTCTATGATGAAAAAAGCCACTATTAATTACACTGTCCACCAACCAGAGTAATTTTAGATTTTGACCAACAGATTCTGGAAGTGTAGACAAAAAAACATACAAGTGTATCGGTGTTTTAAAAGTTTACTTACCCTTTTCCACTAGCTATACATAATGGCGTGAAATTTATAGAGACAAAATGAATTGCAATTTTTCTGTCGTAATTAATAGTAATAAGTTTACAGTTTTTAACAGTTAAGTAACTGCTTCATATTCACTGGTTTGATTTAAGAATATTCAGAAAACTAACTCTAATTTTTTTAAATTTTCAACCTGGATTAATGTAATTTTTTTTTAAAAAAATCTAATTTCTTACCATGTTCTCTCGATTTTTTGTTAAAACTTTTGATTGGAAGAGATGTTAGGGTAATTTTTTCACATAAATTATATTTTAATCTTGACTATTTTGTAAAAAATATAAAAGCTACATTTTGAAAAAAAGAAATTTTGCCAAAAAAATGGCAGGGGACACCCTTTTGTACAACAATTTTGCTAATGTTTTATCTGTTGAAAGGTAGTCAAAAATGCATTTTTCAATTTTGATTTTTTTTTTTTACCATTTCATTTTTTTTAGGAAATGTCCGCATATCTCACTTTTCGTTTTGTATAGTTTTCAGATATGTGATAGAGGACAAAAATCTAAGGTTGACGTTTTTTTCTTAAAATGTTCATTCAAAAGTTGAGGGTTTTAAAATGGCGTTTCAAATTCTGCGGAAATTTAATTTTTTTGCCATAAAAAACAAACAGTGTTCAAAAGTCACACATAATGCAGTCTAATTTGTAGAGATATATTTTACTGTAATTTCGTTGTGGTAATTTTTCACAGTTCTTAGACGATGTTATGATAAGCCCGGGATTTCGGGATTTGAAAAACACAATACCGGGACTTGAAAAACAAAGATCAATTCTTTAAAATAAAATAATTAAATGAGACCATTCAGAAGGATCATGAAATTATTAAAAAAAAACTAATGGAATAACTTTAGTTTTCTAAGGAATTTTGTGATATATTTTACAGCTTGTTTAAGGAATTTTTTTTTTTATTATTTTTTAAGGACACATTTTAGTTTTTTGTAATATTTTTTACAATTAGTTCAAGAAAGGTTTATTTGTTATATTTTTCAGGTCATATTTTGTACAACTAGTTAAAAAAGATTTTAATATTTGTATTATAAAAATCACATTTCAGTATTCCCAAAGGTACGTTTATAGTGGCGACTTGCTGCTTTGCCGAGCCGAACCGAGAGGGAAAGCTGAAAAACGCTGCACATGCAATCATATGAAATAAGCTCAAAGTGCGTTTAGTGCCAGTCGAACAAGCAGCTTAAAGCGACTTGTGCGCTGGTATTCAGAGTGCCGATTGTTGCTTTGTCGCTCGCTCGCACGGTTTGGATGTGTTAAGTTTTATTTTATACGATGCTTACTGATTATTTTCATTAAAACCTATAAAAAAGGTAGATCAACAAGGAGCAGTCCAATAAAATATATACACATATTTTTTTTGTTTTTGCTTTTGCGACTTTTCTTCGTTTTTTCTTGGGATCAAAAGCAATTTGATGCAAAAATTAAAATAAGCGATCAATACCTTTTGTTTTCTTCTAAATTTTTTTCATTTGTTGTGCAAAAATCAATCATTTAACATCAATCTGTTTATATGTGAGTGCGAAATATCAAAACAATTAGATGTTGGTCAATAAAGCCATCAATGAGTCTCTTCAATGCATACAAACAAATATTTACTAACACATATAAATGATAGATGTCCGATGATTGACCATGTAAGGCCCGCATTCGGGCAAATGTTTAGTAAGCCTTTCAATGAGTCGCTTATTCAGCCAAATAACTTTCTCCAACTATTTTTTTAAGTTGTTATTTTTTCTGTTCTGTCTAAAAAAATAATTCGAAATAAAAAGGCAACAAAAAACAGCACAAAACAATTGCAAAAAAGTCGAAACAAGCTGGGACAGCAAGTGACTTAAAGTTACTTAAAGCGACTTACAGTGGCTTAACCCTTTCAGACCGGGATGCATCGATTGTGCGGGTAACTTTTAGTCTAAATATCTTTACTGCTATTTCACGAATGTTTATAAATTTTACATGCATCGATTGCGCAGGTTATTGTTTATGTTTACCTTTCATATTGTTTAGCTGGTAATTTTGTCGTTTCTCCAATTTTCAAGAAATTCTTGCGTCACATTTAATTTTTTTAAAATGAGTCGTAGAAGTTAGCTGTTTTTTTTTCATATACTAAAATACTAGTTGAAGTTGACACATTTTAACTAAAAAAATAATATATTTTAAAATCTCACATGATTTGACAACATTTGATGCAAAAAAAATATTTTCCGTACAAACTTTCGTTTCCTGAAAATCCTTGAAGGATATAAAAATATCAAAATTTAGGTATTGAATATGTTTTCATATCATATAAAGACCATTTACTCCAAAAAATCATAAAAAAAATTCTCAGTAGCTTAGCGGCAGGTTTGAAAGGGTTAAAGTAGGTTTCAGCAAAGTTTTTCACATTTTCGTCTCTGACTTGTTGATTTGAAGAAAGCAAGAAACACATACGAAATCACATGACTTGTTTGATACATGATTGCTAAAATAAACAAAAAAACAGTAATATGTAAAAAAAAACTCAAAATAGTCAAAAACCAGATGCAACAAGTCAGTATTTTAAAGTGCCTTTAAGCAACTTACAGTGACTTAAGGTGCGTCTTAGCATCGTTTGTTCGCATTTTCGTTTCTTCACTTGTTGTCCGCTGTTTTGAGGAAAACGAAAAGCACACACGAAATCACGTGACTTTTTTGATGCTTCGATTGCAAAAATAAACAAAAAAGAAATATTATATATACAAACAATACAAAGTAGTGAAAAACATCTGCAACAAGTCAGCGACTTAAAGTGACTTAAAGCAACTTACTGTGGCTTAAAGTGCGTTTCAGCATAGTTTTTTTTGCATCTTCGTTTCTTCACTTGCTGTTTTGAGGAAAGCGAAAACCACTTTTTTGATGCTTCAATTGCAAAAATAAACAAAAAAGAAACATAAAATATACAAACGACACAAAGTAGTCAAAAAACATCTGCAACAAGTCAGCGACTTAAAGTTACTTACATTGGCTTAAAGTGCGTTTCAGCATAGTTTTTTAGCATTTCTATCTCTTCACTTGTTGTCCGCTGGTTTGAGGAAAGCAAAAAGCACACACGAAATCTCGTGACTTTTTTAATGCTTCGATTGCAAAAATAATAAAAAAAAATAATATATACAAACAAACCCAAAATAGTAAAAAACCTGCTGCAAGAAGTCAGCGGCAGTAAGAGCGCACTATGCGCACTACCAGCTGCTTTTAGCTTGACACGCTTTCAGCTCGGCTCGGTAAAGCAACATGTCGCCACTATAAACGCGCCCTAAGAAAGTATCATGTGTTTAAAATATATTATTTTGTACAGCTACTTTAAGAAAGGTTTTTATTTGAAAAATTTTTAAAACCATAGTCAGGTTTTTTGTAGGTAGTATCATTGAATTTTTTGCACGTGTTCATAAAATTATTTAAAAAAAAAAAATTAAATAGTATAATAATTTTAGTATTTCTACGTAAGAATTTTATATTTTGTACAGCTTGTTTAAGAAAGTTTTTTTTTTAGTATCATTGAATTCTTTGTTGGAATATTTGAAAATTTATTTTAGGCCTTGCAATCCCGGGACTATCGGGACTAAGATTCTGGGATCCCGGCATTGGATGCCCTATTTCATATTCACTAATGTTTTATTTAAAAATATTTAAAAAGTTACCTTTAATTTTTTAATCTTTTGCCATGATTGTCATTAATTGATTATAACAAAAAAATCTGTTTTCATACCATCCCTCCAGGAAATGGAAACATTCCCGGATATGAACAGGAAACATTCCATGGAATGCAGAAAGCATTCCCTTCCGTTAGACACTCCATTTATTTTTTTACATAGCATGTCATTAAAGGGAAGCATTCCTCTCAGCTGTGTTAAAAATTAATGTGGAAACATTTCTCTCCGCTGTCTTAAAAAGTGAATTGGAAGCAGTCCTCTCCCTTGTTATGGAAATGCCCGCCCACTAGACTATCGAATTCTATATTAAGCGATTAGGAAACAATGATATTAATATATTCTATTGTCATTGCTTGACAATAAGTAAAAGTTTCCACATGCATTCTTAAGGAAGCGGTTTGGCTACAACATCATTTCAAAGCTACCAATATAATTCCGAAAGATATGATAGGGAATGTTTCTTTATCACTTTTAGATGGAAGCCTTCCGATTTTTTCTGGAGGGATGTTCTCACGATTTTTAGTTTTAAATTTTGTTTCGGAAAAGATATTGATCAGTATTCCCTACAAGTAAGCAATTTCCTACAAGTAAGCAATGGTTTGCCACCAAAAAACTCTTTTTTCTCTTATAAATAAAATTTTTCGCTCATACTGCTTAAGCATAGACTCGACTTTGACTTGAAATTGTATAGAGTATCAAGGATTTCTTTTAGATTTAGAGCATAATTCCCCCTAGAAACGTTCTTTTGGGTATAAAAATATGTTCTGGAATACATTTTGTTTATCGGACCGGAAGCTGTATCGCATACGCCCCCAAGTTTCTCAATGTGATTAATATGGGAAAAAAGCGATTTTTCTTACAAACAAAAAAAAAAAACAAAAACTTTTGATAGGACGGTTTTATTTTTGTTTTTTTTTTTCTACTTTTTGAAAAAAATCCTAATTTTTTGTGTTGCCTTAAGAAAAATTACAAAAATTCAAATATGAAAATATTCCATTGAAATGTGGTTGAAATATTCTTTAAAACTACCCATCGTTAAAAAATCACTCCGAAAGGCCTTTCGACTGCTTGCAATTCAGCTGAAAGCGCTGAACCGACGTGTGACATAACATTGGCCGTATTCAGCGCAGACAACTGTTGTGAACTGTAATGGTAGCGCTACCTTAGTTCACGATGTTTTTCTCTGAATGTGTTGCTACTCTACACGTCAGAAGTTAGATTCAATTTAATTTGTATTTAAATTTAATTCAATTGCAAAGGTTTCTCACTTAAATTTGCTGCGTTCTTTCTGCGTTTATTAATTTAACAGCGTCAGTAACAGCATCTGACAGTTAAGCAAACAGTTTTGTTCATGTAGCATAGAATTTGTTCGGTCGATTAAAAGGCGTTCGCTACTTTATCAGTTTTAGTTAGCGCTACCAAATATGTACCATTCAGCGAGTTTTTACACAACAGTTGCCAACTGTTGTCTGCGCTGAATGCGGCCATTGTAATCGTAACATAGCATGTCATTAGAAAAAAGCACTTCAATTAAGCTTACTTTGAATTGCTTCAAAAGTTATATCTTGGAAAGCTTTGGGTCAACACTTCGCTTTTGTTTTGAATACACTTTTAAGCTTTTTGAACTGTTCGCTTGAACATAACAAAAATAAGTGCTGATGTTTTGCTCCTGGCAAGCGCGTCGGAAGCGAATTTCATCTGGGGGGGCAGTACAAATGGGGGGCAGTACAAATGGTGGTGCAAAAAAAGTTCACCAAAATTTCTTCACATGAAACATGAAGAAGAGAGGAAGAAGAGGAAAATATATAATACAAAAATATTATCGTTGTAAAAAAACTGATATTTTGAATAACTTTTCCTTTTAAATTGTTTATCTAGCTAAAAAAGTGGGGGGGGGCAACTGCCCACCTTTTCCCCGCTTCCGACGCCAATGGCTCCTGGTGGAAGCTGCTGACATGCCGGTCCGTTGGGTATGTTTAATATAAACAAAAAAAATGGTGCGATTACGTTGAAAAACGTGGCCGTTATCGTTTTGCTAGAAGTGCAATTTTCCGGAGATGTTTAATTTTCCCTTTTTTAAGGTCAAATTGTCGCCCAATTTTATATTCTTGCTTCAAAAAAATACTCCAGAGCTTTTCCATAGGGTTAGGGTCAGGACGTTAGGCCATTCCAATAACGGTAATTTTTCCACAAGGTCCATATAACACAGTGTCTACACTTACAATATTTTATTGCATACGAACTGTCAATTTGAATTTCATGATATCCAGATTTTATGCTATAATATTTAGGTGGGCACACTCTTACAAAAATTAACGAGAATTAACTATAATAATTGCTGGTAATTGATTGCCTACATTTATTGTCGTTAAATCATATGAGCAAAATTATAAATATTTATCGTTAAAAATGCGTGAATACTCTCACCTACAATTATTTCTTTCGCTCTCTTGTAAAACCTCTCTTCTAAAATTATTTCTTCCAATCTTGTCTGCGCTTATAAAAAAAAGCTAGATATGCGTATGTTTTGAATATGGCAACAACAACAACTCTGTATCACTCAACAGAAGTCGCTACTCTTTCCTACTCCAGTAGGCTTGAGTAATTAAGCTGTGACCGATCTACTGTTTAAGTTGTATATAATTGGACACTTGTTCGAATAAACTCTTTGAAAGCATATGACGTTAAAGCAGAGGTGTTTATTTAAGGGCAAGCGTAAAATACCGCTGCTGGAGCGTTTTTAGGAGTATCTGAGCGAGAACACGCTGAAATAGTGTGAAAAGTAGGGAAAATTTACATATTTTAAGACTCTCTGAGCGAAAACACGCTGGAATAGCGTGAAAAGTAGAGAATATATATATTTTAGGGCTCTCTGAGCGAAAACACGCTAAAATAGCGTGAAAAAGAGAGAGATATACGTATTTTAAGACTCTCTGAGCGAAAACACGCTCAAATAGCGTGAATAGTAGAGTAAATATACATATTTTGGAAAAAGATGCTGATTTTCAGACAAAATTGAAAAATCGCCAATAAATGTCGTGAAATTTCACAACATTTATTGTAGAGATTTTTCAATCAGTTTTTAGAGTGCACTTCATCTCATGAAATTTCATTTTGGAATTGTTTGTAAAAGTTTTTTTAATTAAAGTTTTTTTTTTCTTTTTTTTTTCTTTTTTTTTTCTTTTTTTTAATTAATAATTTCTTCCATTCGCTATTCCATTTTGTTTTTTCACTCTTTTAATGCTTTTGCAATATTTTTCTTGAAAAGTTCTTAAAAATGCACAAACTTACATATTTTACTGAAAAGTGACAGCTCATTTCATGAATTAAATCTCAGGAAATATTTCAAGAATAAATTTCATGATATGAACAATTTCATGACATGAGTGTTCTACTCTTGTGATATATATCATGAAATTCAATTTGACAGTTCGCATGCAATCAAATATTGTAAGTGGAGACACTGTGTAAGTCTTCGAATAAATTGTATGCAAAATAAAACAGATTGGAGTCTTTCGACGGTATCCGAATCCAGCCCATGTTTCCCAAAATTCAACCGTTCGATTTTATGACGAGAGTAGAGTTTAGGTTTAGCTAACTAATTTTAGTTCTTAAAGTTACCTCCGTCATGTAAAATTTTCTGAATTCTTCTCTTCTATGCTCTCTACGGTGGCGACCGTAGCCTAGTGGGTAGAGTGCGTGGCCCCAAAGCTAAAGAACCGCGGTAGCCCGGGTTCAATTCCAGCTGAGCCAGAAAGCTTTTTCAATTGAATTAATTTTTCTGTTCGGTCGTCACCTCTCTGCAAACAATGGCAAACCTCAGAGAGTAAAAATTGCCATGTAAAGCTTCTTGAGAACATAAGCCGTTCGGAGTCGGCATAAAACACGTAGGTCCAGTTCTTGGTCATTTGTGATCAAACATTTAATAACACGCACAACACAATTAATCAATAGAAGCTAGGTCAAAGTCCTTCCAAGGGCTGAAATGGCCAGTTTATTTATTTTTTTCTCTTCTTTACTCTGAACGATAATTTTAATTTAATTTGCGACGGACTTGCTTTTTCTTTGTAGCAAGGCGTTTAATTTCACGTTTTGCCGTTCATCTACTCTTTCCTTAGCTTCAAATCGCATTGCCGTATTATGTTATTGAGAGTTTTTTTAAATAGTTTTGAATTGTGTTCCTATGTTCCAGATTCAATAAGACAAGCCTATAGGCTTCAATATGAAAGCGCTCATTAAAAAATTAAGTAAAGCTCAGTACATATTAAGCTCAGTATTAAAAAAGTAAACGAATTCAAATCAATTTTCTTTCACTTACCCGATGAAAGATTATACATAATTCTTACAATATATAACCTTAACTCCTACTTTTTATAGCAATGAAAAGCAAAAAAAAAATTAGAGTAATCATAAAACGTATATTAAATGTTAGTCCGATGTAAACTTTTAAAACGCTGATACACGTATAATTTTTTTTTATATTATCTACCAAAATTCGTTAACTTTTAAAACGCTGATACACGTATAATTTTTTTTTATATTATCTACCAAAATTCGTTGATCGATGTAATTATGTAATTATTTAAGTTCTTGCACTGTGTTAGATTACAGCCGTTGATTTCAAAAATCAAGATTTTAAAAATTTTAAAAAACGAGATGTTAGAATCCTTGCAAATTTTGTGGTTATTGAAATTTCCTTTTTTTAACAATCCGGAGCTAATCCCACCCTTTAACTCAGAGTTTTCGGTACCTGATAATTTTCCCCCCTTTAATATGTGCTTTTCAGTCCATTTAATATGTGCTTTAAGGGTTAAGGATGATAAATAAAAATAATTAACAACTCGTCTTAATAGTGTCGTGGTACCATATAAAGCTGGAAGTTAAGAATGTTTGTTTTAGCATTCAGCTTTTATTGCGAACTTTAAAGTTAGTTTATCAGAACTTTACTAACTTATTTTAACTTAGATCACAGGGCTTTAAATTTTTGTTTTATTTTTTCAAAAAAGGCTGAACAATTTAATAAAAATTTTCCATCTATTTTTTTTTTGTGGTATACTTTATGTATAATTTTTTAAATAATTTAAAGGTTATTAAGATAAAAAAAGATTAGAATCTAACCACACATTGCTTGCTTTATTTAAATGGCTTCTCACTCTAAACGCTTTGCTGTTATTTTACCCATTAATTAAGGTGTGGTTGTTAGCTCAAAACTTTAACAGGTGCTTTTTGACATAAATGCAAGACATAAACAATTGTTATTTTTAATGGGCCTTTTCCAATTAGGCGAATAAAAATTGATGGTGCTTCAAGTCAAGAAAGGCAAACATCAAACAATTTGTTTGCTACAACATGTAGCGGACTTATGTAAGCTTTTTTTTTTCAATGATCTCTCTACGTAAGTTGAAAATTGTGATGAACACAAAGCAAATTTATGAACAAAACGAAATATTTTTTTATCCGCTTAACACGTTCGCTACCACGCGTCACATATAGGTAACACAGAAATTTGTGTATAAGACCACTGTCAACATGTTTGACACAGACATCTATCTAATATTATAAATTCCTTGGAGCTTAGCTTGTAGCTTATTTATATACCTTTTTTTATTTTTTTTATTTTTTTATTTTTTTTTTTATTTTTTTTTTATTATTTTATACTTAAGAGTATAATCGTAGTGAAAAAAATAAATTATATCACAACATATTTACCAAAATGATGCGTGGTCTTGATTGGACCTTAATGGACCTTAATGGTAGCGAACGTGTTAAGCACACTGCAACAGAAATCAACATGTTTTCATTTGATTTCTAAATTTTTTCAAGAAAACTTTAAAACTTTTTGAAATACTCAGATATATTATACCAATAAATACATTTGCTCTTACTTGGACGACATCTGCGGTAAGCTATAGTTTGTGAAGTTTTGTGTCGGTTTGAAAAACTTTGTTTTTAAACAACGTAAATAGTAAACGTGGAAAAATTGTTTCTGGAATTGTGGTCGAGTACCACATTTCGAATGCTGCTTGATAATAAAAAAAAATTGTTCAAGTTACAAGCAGAATGTGAGTATACAAAAGTACTTACATGCGTTCAGCTCAATACAGATATTAAACGCTCCATTTCAGCGGGCCTACACAGAGAAAACAACATTTTCAATAGCGGCAGAATCGAGCTACTTTTAAAAACGTTTAACCCAGATTTTGCACTTCTAACCTTTATTTTCATTTTAAAAACGTACATTTTAAAATGAAATAGTAAAACGTTTATTTTCGATTTAAAAACTTTCATTTTAAAATGAGATTCTAAAATGTTCGTTTGATTTTTAACAATGGATGTTTTAAAAAGCTGTAGTAAAACGTTTATTTTCATTTTAAAAACGAAAATTTTAAAACGAGATTCTATAATGTTTGTTTGTTTTTTAATAATAAATATTCTCAAATGCAAAATGTTTATTTTCATTAAAATTATAATGTATATTATGCAGAGTGATGAAAGGGAGAATGAAAAATATTTTATTTTCTGAACAAATATCAAATACATAAGCCAATGAAACATATATAACAAACAATTCGTAATTGAAACAAAATAGGGGTATTCACACTAACTTGGGTAGTTGGGTAGATTGGCAAATGCCGTACATTTTGTTTTTGTAAAGTGCCATTCTACCCAAGTACCCATCTACCAATCTACTCTAGCTGATCCCCTGACTTGTTTGGGTAGATTGTTTTCTTGCCAAATTGAGTACTTTTTCCATGTGTTACCACCTGTTGCAAAAATAGGCAATAACTGACCTGAGGGCATCAAATTTACAATATCTGTTGTCAAGGCTAATATGTCGAATAATGCACAAAAATATTGCCACACCCGTATTTCCGCCCACAAGTTAATAAAAACGCTATATTTCAGCCAAATTCGGTTAGATTGGACTAAAATTTTGTAATTTAGTTCGCATGACAACCATCGAAAATTCAACAAAAAGTGGGCGTGGTCGAACTACGCCTACTTTTCAGAAATTATAATTCCTGAGTTATGGATGTTTTTATAATGAAACTTGGTTTATATTTGCTATGAGAGCAAGTGGTCTAGATATATAAATTTTTCCACGCCTACTTTTACCACCCTTCTATTTATATAAAATCGTTCGTGCGGTGTCTCTTAAGATCTCAGGAATAGTAACACCTAAGGCAACCAAATTTACAATATCTGTTAATATCTCGGTTAATAAAGTTAAAACCTCGGTTAATAAAAAAAAGCCACACCCCCTTTTACTGCTCACAAATCAATAGAAATTCTTTATTTTGCTATAAATGCTATATATAAAATTTGGTAGTTTAGTTTGTATGGTTATTGTTTGAAACTTTATTAAAAATGGGTGTCCACGCCCTCTTTTACAGCCCACAAATCGATAAAAATACTTTATCTAAGACGATTTTAGTCGAATAAGACTTAAATTTGGTAATTTAGTTAGTATGGTTACATTCGGGAACAGTAGTAAAAATTGGCGTGGTTGCTCTATAGCAACGCCCACTTTTTCATAAATCATTAAAATTGACTACTGGACTTATTGCGCTAAAATTTTGGCAGTCAATTTGTTTCGCCTACGAGATAGTTTAGGAAAATTTTGCCAAACCACCTTTAACCGCCTACAAATCAATAAAAATGCTATATTTTTTTGACGGTTTTGGTTGTATTAGACTAAAATTTGGTAAATTAGTGTATATAGTTATTTTCGGAAACTGAACTAAAATGGGCGTAGTCGCTCTACAGTTATGCCTCTTCAGATATACAAAAAATTAAAAATTTTTTCCGACTAGCATGAAAATTCTTATATGGCAGTTAGCCGGTCTGTGACAGGACAACGTTTTCCCCTGGATTACTAGTAAATGATAAGATGCTGCGAAGCTCACGCTAAAAATTACTCTTATATAAAATAACTTTTTTTACGCCCAATTAATGGCCTAAATTCTTTGCACATAAAATGACAAAAATTGATTTGGTGGCAACCCTCTTCCAGCTGTCACTCATCTCTCATTAGCTACATAAGCCAGGGAGATCAAACCAACATGCAGCACTGTCCAAAACTATTCTACAAAGTACTCAATTGCAATTTAGGGTCCTCGCAATAACCAAAAGTTCTCAATCTACCCATACCCAACTACCCAAGTCAGTGTGAATACCCCTAATGTGAATTTTACTATGTCATGGTAAAACGTTCGTAGTTGTTTTAAAAACGTTTCGTTTCACTTTTCTATTTAAAAATGTGCATTTTCATTTATGTATGGCGTAAAATGTTTTTAAAAATATTATTTTTAACCTACTATATTATAGTAAAACATTCGTAGTTGTTTTAAAAACGTTTCGTTTTACTTTTCTATTTAAAAATGTGCGTTTTCATTTTTGTATGGCGTAAAATGTTTCTAAAAATATTAATTTTATCCTACTTTATCATAGTAAAATATTCGTGGTTGTTTGAAAAACGTTTCGTTTTACTTTTCTATTTAAAAATGTGCGTTTTCATTTTTGTATGGCGAAAATAATTTTAAAAATATTAATTTTACTAAACGTTTTAAAAATGTGCGTTTTTGATTTTTTGTTTTCTCAGTGTAATAGAACTTTTAATGCGACTTTCGAATACACTACTTTGTTGAATGGGGATAGCCCAAAGGACATATCGGGATATATTATAATAGCAGGCCATAGTAGTGCGCGGCTTTGCCACGAAAGCTTTTTCCTTATAAATCTTCGTAGTCTCTTTTTGGTTTTGTTTTAGAGCACAGCACTGCCTTTATATGTATCTCACTTTTTTGTTTTTGTTGCGCTGTGCCATCTGAGCATTAAGGGAGAAGAGAAGGAAGCAAAATTTATTTTATAGAACTCTCGCAACACAAACACGTCAAAAAAAGACGATTTAGCAATGCGTGGCAGCTGGGATAATTTCCTAAAGAACTTAATACTTTAATTAAATATACTTATCATTAAAATTTCAAAAGGAAAATACTCCAAAAAAAATAATGTAGTACAAATATGATATTTTACGACTTATTTCATAAAAATCAGTCCAGTACTTTTGGCGTTAAATCGTAACATAAAATGTTCACTTAAATTTTATGTACTAAATAAGGTATAGATATATATATTGTCGCAAGAAAGTATCCATATACTTCTTAAATTAGGTCATTTTCAAATAAAGATATTAATAATTTTTTGGTCTAAAATTAAAAAGATTTCCTTAAAATAGATAAATTTTCTTGTCAATTAGTGATAGTATGTGAAAACGTCCAGCAGTAGCAGTTGGCTTGACTCACCCTGTGCACTCGTTCACCACCATCTTTAGCTTGTTTTCCTTTCATTATAAATACCAAAACATCAGGATGATGATATCATTTCACTCCATTTAAAGGTGTTTGTATACTCATGCAATGCTGCCTTTCAGCAGCGCACAGTGGCACAAAAACCTTCTGTTTCAGTTTTATAGATTTTATGGTCGCAAAATTGGATTTAGCCGAACAGTTTTTTTGAAAATGTACGTTGTTTTTTAATTCTTTCTGGCGAAATTTTTTCCTATTTCGTCCTATTGTTTATTGATAAAGTAACTTAAAACAAAGTTTTTCGACAACTTCATTTGATCGAAATGACTTGTGTAGTTGAAACTCATTTATTAAAATGTGCATTTTTAAATGGCACAGGCAAATAAAATGACACTTTGCAAAACATACGAAAATTAACTCTGGGTGATATTTGACGCAGATTTTAGAAATGATGTCCGTTTTCCGCCATCAGCACGGTTTTTTGATATAATCAAAAATATGATAAAGTATTCTTTTCTTAATAATTTGACTATATATATATATGTAACACCTTGACCGATGTCGATCGTCTTTCAACTTCAAATGACTTCAAATTTTGCACATAAGCTTCGGTCTCAAATATATGTGCCATGTGTCAAAATATGTAGTGTAAAACCACGCCTAACTCCCATACAAAGTAACTATATGAAAACGGTTAACAGCCCTATTATGGCAAATTTAAAATTGTTAGTAAATTTAGCAAATTTAAATTTAAAGAGTTGTCACAGAGAGGTGGGTACCATAGCTGTCAAACATAAGCAGAGCGTAAAAGACAACAAATAAAAGCTGACAGAAAACTGTCAAATGTGTTCTAAAATTTATATAGTTTTCATTTTTGTGCGTGCTGATGTTTTTTAGTATTTTTCGTGAAACTATCATTAAATAACCGTTGCGTAATATTTTAAACTGTTCGCAAGTATTTTAATGGCTTTTCTTTTAGACTCCATTGCCAAGTTTCTTTGTAAATTTCTGCAAAAGAATCTAAAACATGGAAAACGACGCCGGAGAGTCTGTTGATTTCTACTGCCCCACAAAGTGCTCTGCATCCAACAGAATCATCCATGCCACAGATCACGTCTCTGTGCAATTGAGCGTCGTCGATGTTGATGCAAAAACCGGTTGCATGACCGTTGGTTCCAAGACCTATGCCATCTGCGGCAAAATCAGATGCATGGTTGAATCCTACAATTGCATTGTGCGTTTGGCCAAGAAGAAGGAATTCGCAGGAACTTCTTAAGTTTTTAAACCAATAAAGTTGCTAAAATTAATTTAGTTTTATTAATTTATTTATTGACAACTTTTGTTATTTGCTTTGCTTTTGTTCGTAAACAACTGATTTTGACAGCTAAGGTACCCACAACAAGAGAGCATTTTATCTACTAACACTACCTGTTATATATACCTTGAACCAGTATTTTTTATGTTTCTATATGTTTTTTGTTTTCAAAACAAAATTTAAAGCAAAAAAAAAACATTTTCGAATGAAATTGTAAATAGCTGAAAAGCAGTTCACAATTTTTATCACAAATTTATTATTTTTGAGCTTCTAATTTTGTTTTTAAATCAAAATATTACAACAAACACATTAAAATATTCAAAATACTATTTAACAATTTATTAATTTGCCAGAATAGCGCTGTATCTATAAATTCCACTAAATAAAATTTAGTAAATTACAGTTATGCACATATGCTAAGAATATTAATATTCGCTTTGAGTTTTTTGAAATTTGGCAAACTCGTATAAAAACTCGGTCAATCTCCCATACAAAGTGACGTTACTAAACTAGCATAACTTTAATAAATTCCACAAAAATGTGTGTATTTACAGCCTACTTAATACATAATCTTCCATATTTTAATCTTGTTCTGCATTTGAGTTTCGAATGAACACTACGCAAGTCCTCCATACGAAGTGACGTATCAAACTTTCAAAACATGCATAACTTAGAATATACTTTGGGGGTATTTTAACTTCGATCCAGTCAAAATAACAAGTTTCTTATAACTTATTAACTCGAAACATCATTTCGGAGATCTGCGACCAAAAATCATCAAGAATTTATTAACCTTTGTCCTGTATTTTTTTCATAAATCACAGATCTCTTCAGACCAGAATATCTGTGGTCACAAGGAATAATGGCTTAACTCAAAATATCGTAAAAAAGCGATATGGAATTTACTCTATTGTCAATTTTTGGAAGTATACAGATATCCTTTTTACCCAGCATTGATCATCACTTATGTCTGCACATATTTTGTTTGTAACGGTTCATATATTTCAAGAAAATGGATCGTAGTTCGTGGAATTAAAATATCGTTTTTTACGACACTTTGAGCTTAGTCGTTATTCCTTGTGACCACAGATATATTTGAGGTTTTCAATTTTCATTGCCTGTTTTTCAAAATATTTGTATAGAAAAAGTAAAATTGTACTAATAAACAAGTGTTTCAAATTAAAATTCAACTTAGAGATTTTATCATTTTTTTTTAATATGTTTGTTTTTAAATTCCTGTTCCTTCATTTTCTAATTTTAAATTGGGATAATCTCTCTTAACCAAATAATATTTTAACTAAGTAACCGCCAGAGATATGCAAAACTGGAGAGAAATTAATGATTTTCGACATTTTTGGGAACCCCCAAAAAAGGGTGGCAAATAGACGGTAGGTATGTTCACAATATATGTAGGGGGAGAAAAAAACTCACAGAAATAGAGACCAGTTTATACATTTGACCCCTAAAAGGGTCAATTTGGAAAAGATATTGACTATTTTTGACATTTTTTGTATGGAGACCCCCCAGAAGAGTGTCAGATAGAAGGAAGGTATGCTCAAAATAAATGTTGGTGGTGAAAAATAATAGGACTAGTTCATATATTTGACCCCTCTAGGCGTTAATTCAAAAATAATATGAACTATTTTATTTTAAAAGTTTTAAAAAACCAAGTTTTTAAAAGAAAGTTTAACATAAATGTCAAAAATATTTTAATAATTCTAATTTTTTTTAAATGTGTGCTTTTAAATTAGCTGTTAATCTGTCTAGCAAGATGTTCAAATTTTTATTGACTATTTTTAAAAAAATTTTAAATTGGAAAAGTCAAATTGTACTAAAAATTAAGTTTTTCAAATTTAAATTTAATCTTAAGGTTGAAAAAAGTCGAGTTATCGAAACTTTTTTGAACTGTTAGTTGTTTAACTATTAATCCATTTTTTGCAGGATTTTCATTTTCTATTTTTCAAAATTTTTGTGTATATTTTTTATACCTTAGTAATTACCTTTTTTAACAAATACAACTTAAACTTCTTACACGTGTTCTTAGAACACGTGTTCTTAGAACGTGTTCTTAGTAACTCCTAGAATTTTAGTATATTAAAAATATGTATTTTAAGAATTTATTAGAAGCCTAAGAGGCATTTTGGATGTTCAAAAAAATGACCCAATTCGAAAAAATAAAAATTACTCAAAAATTCTGAAAAAGTTTGCACTAAGTATTCTAATTGCAATTCTAAGCATTTTTTTTTTTATAAAATTTTTTTGTAAAGTGAATCTTTTCCCATTATAAAATTCATTGTTCTTAAGTTCAGAACTAAAAATTTAGATAGGAAATATAAAAATTGTGAAAAATATAACTCGAAAATCGATTAAAAGATGATTCATAACGGACATTAAAAAAAAATCTGTTCCACAAACTCAAATTCTTCGACCAAAAAATAATTTAGTTGAAACAGTTAGAGCTTGTCCCACAGTGCAAAGCTTAATTTGCGCACCAGAATCGTCGAGTATTCGTTGTAGTATAAAAACTTCATTCAAACTTAAATTTACTCTGGCATTTATTTGAGTGGTTTAAGTGAGGTGAGGTGTTTGTGGGTGGTGTTTGTGAGTAATGTTTAAGTGAGGTGTTTGTGGGTGTTTGTGGATGTTTGTGGGTGGTTGATTAGGTTGGTTGCCGGATGGAATGGTTTATGGCTCCGCTAGTTGCTCGCTCCTCCCCCCAAACTGTTACAATTCCATTATGATGTCATTGCGCTCTATCGAATAGTTATCGCACAAGTGGTTAGTTAAGCCATTAAAATATGTTGAGGAACTTTTTAAGATATAAATGCGTTTTGATTTTAAGGTGCGGTTTAAAAAAATTTTGTTCGATTTCGAATACAAAGAATCTGTACTATAAAATCTTTGTTTTAAAATGAATTTTCTCACTTCATCTTGTATACAATCATGTGCAAAAATGTTTTTCAACTGTAAACTGTTGCTTGTAGTTTTATTATGTTTACATTTTCTAATAGCACGAACGACCTTTACTTCTCTCTGCCATTCATTCTGTCCATTTATTTTCATTTTTTTCTCTTCTTTCTTTTTGTTTTTTTTCTTTTAATTATTTATGACGAGAATTTCACTGAGCAGCTCAGCGGCGCAGTAATGCGTTTCTGAGCTTCTGGGTGCGTTGACCGCCGGCGTTCACGCAAAAAAGAACTGCATCAACGGCAATATTTTCCGTGCTTTACTTTTTATTTAATTGCATACTTTTAATTTATTTACTGTCTGACGGCAAGATAAAAAAAATTTAATTGGAACAGATAATGTTTCCGTAGCTTATCGTCTTTTGTCTACTCATTTTAATTTATTTCATAACTAGGCTACCTCCATAAAGCAAACCAATCTTCTTTATGCATTTTTTTTATGATGACTTGATAAAATTTTCCAACTCTAAGTCATATTCTGTATTAAAAAACGGATTTTTTTCAAATGAAAAAAAAATATAGTTAATTGTTACTCTTACGAATGATAAGATACGTCTCTTTTTTTGAGATATAAAACAAATGATCTAAAATCAAATAGATAAAATCTGAATATAACCCTGCAAACATTTGGAAGACGATTAGAAGAGAACTTAATTTTACGAATCACTTGCGATTCTCCCAAGGGTTCTTTGGAAGATGATCGCTTTTCGATCGCCCAAGCATTGAATGCGCGGTTCAAGAATAATCTTCACAATCTTCCTTCGCTCATTTTGGCGATCGTTGAAAGAGGGATCGCTTTTCGATCGCTTTTCGATCGCCCAAGCGATGAATGCGTGATTCAAGAAAACTCTTCATAATCTTCCTTCGCTCATTCCGGCGATCATTGGAAGATGGCTTTTTTAAAAATTGTTAAAATCGATCGTTGGAATATAAAGCAAGTTATTCTATATACTTCTCCCCTAAAAATAAGCATAGAATAATTTTAAAAAATTGTATTGTATTGTATTGAATTGCCGTATAGAAACTGAAAATATTTTCATCTTTTTGTGCGGTGTTGCCAGTATGGAGTTTCTTGAGTTGAAGTTGGCATATTTTTTTTAAGCTTCAAAATAAAAAAGCATTGCGTCTGGCAATATTGAATATGACAACGAAAAACAGAAAACTTGCTAAAAGTGTTACATGTCACTGAATCGACCTGCGGTACATTCTCACAAGGAGGGCATGAAAGCTGTCACAGAAAACTTTCTGGAGGTGGCCAGTGAATCCGCCTTAAGAACTTCTCTTGACCATTCCCAGCGAATCGCTTACGAACTTTTTAGGCGATTCGTTCGCGAATCTTCCCGGCGAATTGCTTTTATGGCCTCAGCTGCTTACAGTCGGCGACACCCGGATGACTCCCAAATAAGCTCGCCGGCAATTGTCTCATCTTCAAAGCAATTTGCTGGCCATTCTGAGGCGATACAAAATGTTTGCTCCATTGACCTACAGTCATGTGAAAATAAATAGGGACACCTGTATTTTTATATTTAAAGCTGCATGAATTACATACAAGGTGCAACACATAAAGCATTAATTCCTTCGTGTGGTGGTTCCTCCTGATAAGGCGAGTATAAAACTTTATGGAGTTTCCTTCCACATTGTAAAACTTTCAAGATACAGGGTGTTTTACGGTTTTGGTACGTGTTTAGTATTATTGATCTAGAATCTAAACTACTCACCATAAAATAAAAAATAATATTTTGTATTAAATAAAATAAAAAATAATATTTTGTATTTTAGAAAAAATATCAACTTTTCCATCAATATATCAACCACTTTCGTGTCATGTGCTGCAGCGGAGATAAAATTTTGATATTATCAAACGAAATATCAACAAATTTTGTATCGTTTGTTTTAGCGGAGCTGTAATCGTCAAAATTTAAAATCTCTGTTTATCATGTTAAAATACACTTAGTCAACAGTTTTTTTCTAAATTCTAACTTTGATTGATAACAGGTCCGCTAAAAGAAAAGATACAAAATTTGTTAATATTTCGTTGGATAATCTCAAAATTTTAGCTCCATTACAACACATGACATGAAAGTGGTTGATATACTGATGAAAAAGTTGATATTTATTCTAATATAGAAAATATAATTTTTTATTTTATGGTGAGTAGTATAGATTCTAGATCAATAAACACCCTGTATCTTGAAAGTTTTACAATGTGGGAGGAAACTCCATAAAGTTTTATAGTCGCCTTATCAAGAAGAATCACCAGCCGAGGGAATTAATGCTATATCTGGGGCACCTTGTATATAATTCATGCAGCTTCAAATATAAAAATATAGGTGTCCCTATTTATTTTCACATGACTGTATATCTTAAATTAACCCATTAACCGCGGCTCACAAACGCTTCGTACGAATTTTTTTTTTTATTTGATGTGCTTTCTTATATTGATCACAGGAACTACCACATCAAATTTCAACTTTGTATCTCTCACCGTTGTCGAGATATGAGTTGGGTATAAAAATACCCAACCGTCGTTAATGTGCTCCAAATGGGCACAAATTCATTCTGCAACGACTGCACAGTTTAATATCAGGAATTCTCTTTCAGTAGCAGGTATAGTTGGTTAATTGGCTAAGAGAGCTTTTAAATTTTTTTTAAAATATAAAATTTTTTATAAATGATAATAACACAAATTTTCACTTTTGACTTTGAAAATGTAGTACTGAACGTAAAAATTTCTTGACACACTATAAAAACAATTCATAGTTCTATGTTTTCGTAAAGCAACAAAAAAAAATTAAATACTTAGCTGTTACCAATCCTAAGATATAATCAATTCTGCAGAAGCATTTTCATGGGTAAAAAATACCCAACCGCGGTTAATGGGTTTAAAATAAAGATTATAAAATTATTAAAATATTATATTATAAAAAATCTCTGCTTTAATTCCCAAAATTTATTTCCCAAGACAAGAAATAATATCTAATATATAAAAATCTCGTGTCACGGTGTTTGTGGTCGCACTCCTCCGAAACGTCGTGACTGATTTTAATGAATTTTGTTCGTATATTTAGCAGGTATAAGAATAGATCGTAAAGCATTTTTCACCCTCCTTTCTTTTGGTCTTTTGTGTGATGGGTTTGTGTGTACATCACGTTTAGACTATAAAACCGCTGAACCTATATTTATGAAATTCAAAACAACATCTTGAGAGTGTTCCTGTGAAATTTGGAGTCGATTAGATAAGGGGTGTGGCACCTCCCACACAACCCAAATTTTCGATATCGAGTAGCTCTGGAGTTATAGGTCGCACAACCTCGGAATTCAGCATTCGACCTCAGTTTACACATGCAGTTTCATTGAGAACATGTTATTGGTGTTGAACAAGGGGGCGTGGCAGCAACGCGCCGGGTTTCAGCTAGTAAAATTATATTTTTATTCTTTTTTTTAACTGATAAAACAAAGGTCGTAATAGCATCATATAAACTTATGGACCTTTTGTAGAAGTTGGTACTGTGCTGCTTGACTTTGAAAATTTGTATCTTTTTGTTTGCTTATAATTTCGCTATTAAATTTTTAGTTCGATTTTCAGTTTATGTAAAAATTATATGAAAATTCTTATAAAATCATTGTTTATACTTCTTAAAATAGTATCAAATGGAAGAAACCTAGAAGCATAAATATAACTGAAAAAAATTAATGTCATCCACAACGAGAAAAAACTCGTAAATTCAACAAATAATAAATTTATCTTAAGTACCTACTTTTTGCATTTTTTTTATGTTCAACTGAATTGGATTTATTTAGTAGTATACTGCTATAATTTTTCACAATTGGAAGCGACTATTTTTTTAAAATATAAAAAAACAATAAATACAAACAGATTTCTAAATTTTTAGCTCTAATTTCGCAGTTTTAAATTTCTTATTAGTAATTCTAAATAAAAAAAATAAAAAAGTAAATTTTGGTTGACTAAGCCAAAATAAAATAAGTCGAAACAAAAATGCAACAGCTGAAAATAGTTATAAAAACAATTTCAAATTCAAGCTCAAAACCACATCAAATATTATGCCATAATTCTACCTGAAATTGAATTCTAAAATCCATTCAAAATTGAAACACATTTAAACCAGGGCTGGGCATTCTAACACAGTCACAATTTATTTTGTCTTGTTAGTATTGGTTCGCTCTGGAATAGCGCACGCTGAGCGAAATAGTTGCCACAATTATCTAGATTTTCAAGTTTGTATGTTTATACCCCTACAAATACTGTAATATGTTTTTAGATTTTAATTTTAATCCAAGGTACTTTTTACTATTTTTTCCATACCATTATTGCTCCAGCATTTTCTTCTGAGTAAATAAATTATATTAGTTTGCTTGCAGTGGAAAATTACACATTCTGCTTCGCAAGAAAGGTTCTCTGCAGAACAGAAGTCACATACCGATCAAGTATGCCTAAATTGTAACTGCATTTGGCTAAAACCTCTCTTAACCCTCGGATGAATAATGATCCGATAGACTGTAAATGGACTATGTCGTCGGGCCAGACGAAATCAGAGGTATGCTCTATTACGAAGGTATAGCATTATGACAGGTAGGGTAAATATACATATGTATGTTTGGGTAATATTTATCTTGTTACCTGACGAACACCGGATAAGAGAAATATATGAAATTGACCAAAACATCACTCTTATCTCTCAGGAATTGGTTTCGTCTGGACAGTATGAAAAATTTCACTTTGAGACAGAAGTCATCACTACAAACATTTACAGAACTTTTTGATTTTTTATGACTTTTTTGTCATATAGTGTGAAAATATACTCGAAAAATCACGACAGCGTTTTTGCCAACCAAGCAACTAGAAACAAAGTTATTTTAAACGACATAATCCATTCGAGGATTAAGGGTCTAATCTGGCTAAACATGCCGAAAAATATGCAATTTTCATTTATGCTTTTTGGAAATTTTAAAAAATATAGGTACTCAAAGCTTTTCAGGTATATTTTTAGTACATTGAAGAACCGAGCTAATGACCTTTCCACAGGTCGCAAGAATCATCTGAAACAAAAAATCAAAAAAGTTTCCTGTTTAGTATGAGTGCTTATGGAAGCATGATCTTTTAATGAAAATAATTAAAAACAACAAAATAGCGAAGCGCTTCAAAAACACTACAAAAAATATATGTGATTCAATTTCATCAAATTAAAAAAAAAACACGATTCTAAAGAATTTACAAAAATATTAATTTTTATGAAAATTTGTATGGGAGGTAGATTAAAAAGAAAACGGATCACGTCTATTTTTTAATAGCAAAATGATGTTGGCAAATTGCTGAACTTTATTAAATTATATCGAGCCATATCAAAGGAATCTTGCAAAATTCCTTATTTTTATAAAAGTTTGTATGGGAGATAGATTAAGAGAAGGAAAATCACGATTATATTTTAAAAAGCAAAATTATGTTGGCAAATTAATTACCTGTGCCTAACTTCATCAAATTATATCGAGCCATTTCAAATAAATCTGGCATAATTCGTTATTTTAATGAAAATTTGTATGGGAGGTATATTCAAAAGAAAGCAGAACACGTCCATTTTGTAATAGCAAAATGATGTTGGCAAATTGCTGAACTTTATTAAATTTTACCGAGCCATATCAAAGAAATCATGCAAAAACTCGTTATTGTTATAAAAGTTTGTATGGGAGGAAGATTAAAAAAGGCATATCACAATTATTTTTTAAAAAGCAAAATGATGTTTTCAAATTAATTACCTGTGCTTAATTTTATCAAATTGTATCAAGCCATTTCAAATAAATCTGGCAAAATTAGTTATTTTTGTTAAAATTTGTATGGGAGGTTAATTAAAAAGAAGGCGGACACGCCCATTTTAAACACACTAAACAAATAAAGTATAATAGGGTGGCCCAAAAATATATATTTTTTATTTTGACAGATGTCTGCGGCTTTAATACTTCCATTTGACCCTCTGTGAAGCGCATCTCAATTGGTAAAGGTTTAGAGGTCGTGAATTCATGTTCTACTTTTCCCATACGATTTGTATGGAGAATAATCAGTTTTGTTGGTAAATTGAATTCAGAGCCATTAACTTTTAAGCAAAATATTTAAAAAAAACGTGTACCCTCAAATTTTGTCTGCTATGACATATCCAAATTTCATTTTCATCGGATTATTATACCAAAACGATTAAAAAATAAAAATATAAATACAAAAAAACTACTTGTTGTAACTTTTAGTCCAAAAACATGTAATAACTCTATGAATATTTTCTTCGTTGTGCATTCCAGTAATCATTATCTAAAATTTAAGACCCATAACAATAATGAAAATGGAGTACTCTACGAGATATTGATTTTTAATAATATAATTCTAAGTAAAAGTATTCATCTATATAGGTAGCTCTCAGAAGTGAGCCAAAGACCACCGAATAATAATCACATGAAAATGAAATTTGGGTATGTCATAACAGACAAAATTTGAGGGAACACGTTTTTTTTAACCATTTTGCTTAAAAGATAA
This sequence comes from Dichetophora obliterata, assembly GCA_963920525.1. Taxonomy (NCBI): domain Eukaryota; kingdom Metazoa; phylum Arthropoda; class Insecta; order Diptera; family Sciomyzidae; genus Dichetophora; species Dichetophora obliterata. The sequence goes on along the minus strand of OY986436.1, from coordinate 209,927,903 downwards.
TGGCTCTGAATTCAATTTGCCAGCAAAACTGATTTTTCCCCACACAAATCGTATGGGAAAATTAGAAAAAGAATTCGCGACATCTAAACCTTTACCAATTGAGATGCGTTTCACAGAGGGTATTTCTTAGGTCAAATGGAAGTGGAAAAGCCGCGGACATTAAACACGATTTTTTTTGGGACCCCCTAAAAAACCCATACTATTATGTTATAAACATAAGTTTCCAGAAGACATTCTATAGATCAAACTGTGCTTCTTCTTAGCCTTATAAATAAGTTCTTTCAAGAGGCATTCTTATAACCTATTTCTGGAAGACATTCAAATAGCATTTAAATTCAATTAAAGAAAAAAAATTATATAGAATTATAACATATGTTTTAGATATTTTCCGTGGGATTTTTTAAACCCCCAATTAAACCCAACCACTTACTATTTCCAACACCAAAATGTTTTGAAAATCTGGAAAAAGGTTATTTTACGTAGAATTTTTTTTTAAATCCCCAACAAAACCCAAACACTTTCATTTCCAACATCAATATCGCGAGAATATCGGGAAAACGGATATTTTCCCAGGAATTTTTTTAACCCCCGCACCACAAAAACCATTCCATTTCATGGAATGCCTTCTTAAAGTTCTTCTGGAAAACACTTACTAGAATCCTTTCATTGAAGGGCTCAAAGAAATCTTCCATTGAAAAAATTCTGGAAGCACTTCTAGAGAAGATTAAGAAAAGCATTTCTCCCAATGACATGCATATGTTAAAAAAATGCCTTCTTGGTATGAAAGTGGAAGGGATGGAATTCAAGGCTTTGCCTTCTAATTTAGCTTCTTTTGGAAGCACTTTTTTGCTATTTTGGTATTTGTCATTTTTACTGAAAATTTGCATTACTTTTTTGTTGATAAAAAATAAACTATGCAACGTATGGGTGAGACATAGTTACAAATTGACTGAGTTATGAGAGTCACCAGCTCGAAAAGGTACCCACTAAACCATATGCGAAAGTTTTGAGTAAAGTAATAGTTTTGAGTACGTTTTCGGGTAGAAACTCTTTTTTGTGAATTTTTGTTTTTTTTTTCTTTTTATGATGAATGTTCTTTTGCTAGAGAAGATGAAACTCGTTTCGGTCGAGTCGAAATTGATCGATTTCGGTCAAAGTCATGAGTAATTGAACATTTGGTTGTGAACATATCCACCTTTCAGTTAAAACACTCGTTTCATTTCTATGGTGCGTTTCGACAAACTGTCGAACACCAATGAATATTGAAATAAATAAGAAGCAACTTGAACAGATGGCAACCTTGTTAGAATTGATGGTGGTGATCTATAAATATCCTACTGCTTTAAATGTCATATGATTAAGTGGCCAGTTTGAACGTTCAATTTGTTCTACAAAATTTCGTTTTCGAAAAAAAAGGTTCGTTTTTGAGAGTTGATTCATTCCGTCGGATGAGTTCAAAATTATTCATTTCTGAGTGTTGAAAAATAACTTTTCAGTGGTTATTTTTTCAACTCGTTTCCCAACAAAAAAAATACTATTTATAATTCTTTTTTTTAAATCATTTCTGAAAAAAAGTTTCGCTTTTGAGAGGCATTTTAGTCCGACGAATGACTCGAAAAAAGTTCATTTATGAGTACCGAAAATGAACTTTTCTACCCGAAAAGGTTAGTAAATGAATTCAAAAAAGATAGTTTTGGTTCACTGGGTAGTTTGGTTCCTGAAAACGCGTTTAAAGTTTTTAATATAGTGCTCTTCCTGTTTTGTCGGCTCGGAGGCTTATCACTTTTGAACCATTATGAATTTCGATTTGCCATTTTAGTATGATACACAATTATAGCTATTGAAAAATGTAAACAAATTTTCAACCAAACTAACCAGACTGTACCCTTAAGTTATTCAATGAACTGAAGTCCATGTTAATTTAATTAATGTGTTATTTTGTATTGAAATCTAATTCCGTTTTATTTTTTCATTACCAATCCCTCCCTCCTCTCTGGGTTTCACATATTTTCTACGCCTTCTTCTCAACACTACAGCTGTTTTTATCGTTAACCCAAAGTCCAGGAACAGTCTAGCACAGTAACAGCGACACAATAATACTTTTTTTTATCAACTTAATGTTTATTCTTACTCTGCCACGCTGAAGACAGTTTTTATTGCTGCTACTATCTACTAGTTCCGACCGCTGGTTGTCGTCTATCTAATCGTTATCCATATCTTGTATCGCGTCACGCGTACAAAGCGAACAATTCTTGTAGACTTGTAGGAAAACTATAATTTTCTGCCTTACCAACCCCCCCCACCGCCCCTTAGATAGACCAATGATTCATAACTGGCGCTCCAACGTCGCAACTATTTCCACTGGGACCCTCCTCATATCACCACCTCTACCAGTTTGTAGACATTTGACGTAATCGCCAACTTTGTCGAATCGAAGTCTCCACAAAGCTTCAACTAAGAGAACTCGTGTTAACAACGTTTGACACGTTGCGACGACGAGTGGGTAGCTTCGTTTACTACCGTCGACGCTGTGTTAAAGTCATGGGGCTTCATTTGTGCTGGGGTGAAGGCGGTTCATATGAAAACAGTGTGCGGAAGCAAGCACAACAATATGTAGCAAACGATGCGGTTGATATCTGCTAGACTGCATAATCAGCTTCATTCTCTCTACCCCACAAAATCTCAGTGTCTCACTCCTCTCTATGTAAATATTTTGAAAATTGAGAGTTGTTTTAAGAACGACTTTAGATTCTCTGTGTATTTCAGTAAGATATCCATACTTGTTTCAGTTTACGTTAAGCACTCTCTTGCAAAATCAGCTCGAAAAAAACAAATCGAAGGAAAGTTCGTTTCAGCTTTTTAAGTTCTTGGTGACGTTGCCTTGTGTTCGGTGCTCGATTACTAATTTTTTGCTATTTGCAATATATTACTGCGCTCACTTCACAGTGTGGCAAATTGTTATAAAATTTTTTTTTTAATTATAAATAAATTATCAAATTTGACCAAGAATTAATGTGAAAATTAATTTAAAATTATTTTTTACTTTGTAGTGGTTTTGAAGTTGTTTTTTAATACACTAATTTATAAACTAAAACAAATCTCTTTACTCTACTTTACAGTTTATATAATTTTAATTTGTCATCTCGTTATTTTTCTTAATCCGTCAGCTATTATTTGAAGAGTAAGGGACAGAGGGGAGTTTTGAAGCACGCAAAAAAAGGGGAGTTTTGAAATTTAAATTTAACGAACGCAAGTTTTCGCATAGTTTTCAAAGTTTTCTCATTGTTTTCTTGTAGTTCTCAATGTTTCCTAATAGATTTCATAATTTTCTTATATCTTTGAAGAGTTAGGGACAGAGGGGAGTTTTGAAGAACGCTTTGTTTGGGGTCAAAACTATCACAAGAACAATTTTTTCACACATTTTTCAATCGAATCTCTAGAGCATCTTAAAATGCACCTCCTGGTTGAAGATTATCGATAATTTTTGCCTGTTGGCCCAAAAAACTGGTTGTTGGAGTTTTCAAAAATCGTGGGGAGTTATGAAGCACGACTAAAAATCTCAGAAAATAGCACTTATTGGTAAAAACTCTTTATTGAAATCCGAGAAAATGACAATTATGATTAATTATGTATTGGAGTTAAGAAAATGGAAAAAATTTAAATTTAACGAACGCAAGTTTTCGCATAGTTTTCAAAGTTTTCACATTGTTTTCTTGTAGTTCTCAATGTTTCCTAATAGATTTCATAATTTTCTTATATCTTTAATTGTCAACTCCTCGAGTTGAAAACTATCTTTTTCGCAAGGGACAACACAGAAAAATAACAAAATTTATTGAAAAAAAAAATCATTGCAATTGCATAATTCGAATTTTTTGAAAATAGTACGTAATACGCATGTAAAATACTACTTCAGGTTGGCATCTGCTATCAAAACCACTGCTAAGCGACATCTATGGCCGTGCTTCGCAACTCCCCATGCTTCAAAACTCCCCACTGTCCCTTATTTATCTCAAAAATTTAAAAATTGACTAATAAAACAAGTGTTAAACATACCTGTATGACTATTTTGAAATATTTTAATTCTTCTATAATAGAATTTCTTTTAAATATTTATTTCACCCACATAAGTTATTGAAATAATGAAAGACATAAAGGTTTAAAAGACTAGTACTTCTAACTACCGTAATTACTGAAGAAAGTGTTGTTTTACTTTTCGGCTAGAATATCTCAAAATCCTGACGATGTAGAGAAATTCTGCGGCTGAATTTGGTATTCAAAAATACTTCGGAAATGACTGCTCTTGTTTCTGGGCTTTGGTCTGCGTAATTGTCCCACTGTAGAGCTACAAACAGAGTTTATTAAGCAGCGCGCAACCAGACAACACGTTCTTAACCCTTAAAAGCCTTACTCTTTTTATGAATCCTGGTGCATTTCCTGCACAACGTTTGTTCTACGACTTTGTACAATTTTGAGTTTTGGACATTTTAAGTGTGGTTTTATGGAATCATTATAAGAAATCGTTATTTTTATGTATTTATAATAAATTTCTGATTTCTTATACAGCTCAATTTGATAAAAACAATTTTTTTGTCGATTTAAAACAAAGTGGTATATAGCAGCATTTAATGCACTATACAGTTGCTCTTGAGGTGCATTTTGGGTTCTTGCAGTTGGGTTGCCATGTTGTTAGGTACTTAGGGTAGTGATCGATATTGTCCGAACGCACGTCACTTGGTGGCAATGTTGAACTTGTTAAATGAGACCGCTATGGAGTGCTTCCAGTTCTTCCATTCTCCATTTCATTAATTCTTTATAAATGTCTATGGTAAACTCCAGGGATTGCAACTGTTATAAGGGATATCGCAAAAATTGATTTAAAATAGTTACTTTGTGACTTTTTCTAAAACAGTCCAATTTTAATTGATATTTTTGAACAGAAAATAAAAATAAAATGAAACTCTTAAAAAGTGATTTTTACTTTATGGCTAAAAATAAAAATTATTTCGGAATTTTATTTTTTCTGGCAAATTTAACTGTTATTTTTCAACTTTTATTTTTTAGTCAAAATTAGTTTCGGACTTTTATTTTTTCAGTCTTTTAAATATATCATTCCCGGATTTTTATTTTTTTTCTGTTGAAATACAAGTACTTTTTGGTGTAATTTCTGAAATATCTATTTAAATTGTTTTCTTTTTTTTTGTAAATTTGTATAAACTATGTTGTATAATTTACTACATATAATTGTTTACTCCAAAAACCTCCAAAAAGACTTTTTATACAGAATACACATCACACAAATCCATTTTTCTTATGCTAGCTTTATATTACTGAAAGAGGTAAATGTGTCTTTGCATGTATAAATAAAAATGCAGTTTTGCGGTTGGCAAGCAATTATCAAAGCACACTCGTAAATTTTTTTCTTAGAAAATAAAACATTTTTTATAATTTATTTATATTTATATTTTTACAAAAATAATTTTTTCTAATTTATCTGCCGACAAATTTGAGATTGGAGTTGAAGTTCTGCCAAGTGAGGTGGTCGCTGTAAATTTCGAATGCCTTCTGTTCCAGACTCAGATATTTAAACTCCTGAACCTGATACTGAACCTTGAATACATGCAAATCAACACCTTACATTAGTTTAAAGCCTGCATAACAAAAATGGGCTTGTGAGCTGTGAATTTTGTAAATTGGCTTTTTAGAGTTTTTTGGAAAAAACAATTATATGGAGTAAATTATACAAGATAATTTATACACATTTAAAAAAACATCAATTTAACTACGATACATAAATAGAATTTTTATTTACAACAGAAAAAAAGTGTGGGAATGAGTTCTTAAAAAGCCTGAAAAAAGTTCGAAACTGATTTTTATTTTTGACTGAAAAATAAAAGTAGAAAAATAACAGTATATAATAAATTGGACGCAAAAAATAAAAGTCTGAAATACCTTTTATTTTTTGCCATACAATAAATATCACTTTCTAAGAGTTTAATTTTTTTTAAATAACAATTAATGTTGTATTTTAGGACTTCTTTGAATATCATAACGGTTTAGAAATGCTATTTCAACTTGATCCTTTAAATGAAGACCTCACATGTCTGTGATATCTGTAAAACCATGACTATTTTTAAAAAAATTTGTTGATAACAGTTTTTTCTAGTTACGGATTTTTATTATTGAATGCAAAATAAATGTTGAAAAATTACAGTTAAATTAACCGCAAAAAATAAAAGTACGAAATAATTGTTATTTTTTGCCCTACAATAAAAATCACTTTCTAAGAGTTTAATTTTATTTTTTTTTTAAATAACAATTAATGTTTGATTTTAGGACTTTTTTGAATATCATAATGATTTAGAAATGCTTTTTCAACTAGATCCTTTTGATGAATACCTCATTTGTCTGTGAAATATGTAAAACCACGATTATTTTAATAAAAATTTGTTGAATACAGTTATTTACGGTCCCTGATAAATTCATTAAAAATCCAGCATTTTATCTGTACGGGGGCACAGGTTGAAAGGCGTTTGTATAGAATCCATGCATTTATCACGACCATCTTCCGCATATGATACATATATTTGCCGATTTGTCCACTTGCGTGAATTTATTCTAATGCGACTTCTGCCAAAACACGAACTCATGTTATTTTTTGCCCTACAATAAAAATCATTTTCTAAGAGTTTAATTTTATTTTTTTTTAAATAACAATTAATGTTTGATTTTATCACTTTTTTGAATATCATAACGATTTAGAAATTCTATTTCAACTTGATCCTTTAAATGAAGACATCATATTTCTTTGATATCTTTAAAACCATGATTTTTTACACGAAAAACACGAATTCATCCTCTCCCATATACTTGTTCTACTCATGGGTTATTGCAGAACACTGAATGTTTTTGGTCACTTTAGCCTTCTTCTTATATCTGAATCAAATAAATAAATTTATAAGAAAACACAAAAAAACTCGCACAAGCACAAACGAATTTCACTTTTCTTATAAGTACCTGCTGTTTCTCTGAAGGATCATTTGCACTTTTGACAAAACACACATAAATAAAGTTTTATAAATATTTATTTGGTGGCGGCCGTAGCCTACTAGGAAGAATGCGTGGCTCGTAAGCTAAAGAATTGATCAATAGAAGCTCGGTTAAAGTCATTTCTAGAACTGAAATGGCCAATTGATTATGTATACATTTTTGATTTTATAATAATTTGTTTACTTACATCGATTACACGGTGTGACAGACATTCTGCACTTTTAAAACGACCTAGTGTAGGTTGTAGGTCTGGTCGAGTACAACACGAAACGGTGTATAAAAGCTGCCTTACACCCTAAAAATTTTGGTTTAACGTTAAAAAACAAGTTTTGCGTACATTCACGCACTTTTTACCCATTAGGTTAGGTTGAGATGGCAGCCACTGTACGTGCGTAAACCATACCCACTGCTCACTTAGACCAACAGGGTCCATTGTGATACCGCTTCCCACTTGGCCTTCAGTCCGAGTGGAACCACATTGAGCTTTTGGTAAAGCTTATAAGACGTTTGACGCTTGGCCTTGACAGGTTTCAAGCTCGGAAAAGAAAAACGACTCCAGATATTTATGCCTTATTCTAGCAAGCGCGGGACAGGAACATATAAGGTGGGAGGTGGTTTCTTCATCTTGTTCGTCCCTTCCCCAGCTTCTGCAGAAGTCATTTGCGATGACTCCCAGTCTGCAGGCATGCCTGCCTTTTAAGCAGTGCCCTGTTTTAACGGCCACTAGCGTGGATACCGATAGTCTTCCCAAAGAGAGAAGGGCTCTCGATCGCTTTAGGTCTAGATTGGCCAGATAAGCCTTGTTGCTCTGCACGTTGACAGTTCAGCCTATTTTGTATTGGGTTTAAATGTGGTGTACTCATTTAGCAGCAGTTTGACAGTTGTCATCGGGATGATCGGTGAGTTCCGAACTATTGAAGTCACCAATGTACCTTTCGTAGTAAGCTCGTCTACTTTTTAATTTCCACGTAGGCCCTTATGCCCAGGTACCTATATTAAGCTAATATTAAAAAAGTTTAACATTTCGCTTAATGCAGCACGGCACTCTTTGACTACTTTAGAGTTCATGGATACTTGCTCTATTGATTTGATCGCTGCTTGGATGTCCGAGAAATTGTACATTTCTCGTTAGAGGTGACATTCTCTGAGAGCCATGTTGCAACTTCCTTGATTGTCAACATTTCGGCTTAGAAAACACTACAGTGTTCTACCCATTAACTAAATCAGCCATCAACATTCAAGACTTTATACCAGTTTATGATTATCCACAAAGTATTATATATCGTTTGAAAGATCTATATTAAACTAAAACTATCAAGGAAACTAGAATTGGTGTATAACTGATTGAGTAACTGGGTAAAAAGTGCTTGAAGAAGTGCAAAAAAGTTTTTTGACTTCAAGTCAAAATTGTGAGGGTGTTTAGTTTTACCACAAAAAGCTTTAGCTCACTGACGTTTATCGTAAAATACAAAATATTTTAAAATATCATAAAATGTCTAATTTATGTTCATTTTTAGGGGGTACAAATGGAATTTTTTTTCAATGCATCTTAGTTTACATATAATAATATTGTACTTATTCAAGCTGAGTTATGAATGAAGCTGAATAAAGTTTAAATCCAAAATGAGGTAAAAATCAAGTATCAAATCAATTTAATTTAATCAATTTTAATGTATTAAGAATTTTTTTAATCAATTAAAACGAAAACTCATTGAAACCAGGAACCGAAAATAACAGTTATTTCCGAAACTTCTTTTCAAAAAGTCAAATAGATAGAGAAAGTATTTTCGATATTTAAATACAGCAATGTGATGCTTGTTAGCTAAGGAATAATAATCTTGAATTATTTAAATTTTTCTGATTTTTTTAAAAGAGTCAATAAATAAACGATTATTATTCATCACGAATACTGCGATTAACGTGACGATTACTGCTTCAAAATTTTGAAAGATTGAAATCCTTTTAAAGAACTGATTGACAACACTTTACCAATAATTTTGTTCAATTGCCGATTTAATTTAGTGTTTCATTAAGGGATCGTAACGGTTATGATTTTTTTCCAAAAAGTCAACAAATAAATAATCGTTATTTTTTGACCAATTTTATTTCAATCAAAAATAAAAGTTAAAATTTTACTTTTATTTTTTTGGTCAAATATAAAAGTTAAAATTTGACTTTTATTTTTTGATCAAATATAAAAGTTAAAACTTGACTTTTATTTTTTGATCAATAGTAAAAGTTAAAAGTTGACTTATTTTTTTGATCAAAAATAAAAGTTAAAATTTTACTTTTATTTTTTTGATCAAATATAAAAGTTAAAATTTGACTTATTTTTTGATCAATAGTAAAAGTTAAAATTTGGCTTTTATTTTTTTGATCAAAAATAAAAGTTAAAATTTGACTTTAATTTTTTGATCAAATATAAAAGTTAAAATTTTACTTTTATTTTTTCGATCACAAGTAAAACTCATATTTTAATTCTTGTATCATCTGCTTCTAGCCACTGTCTCAGTCGTTTGCGAAATGAATAAAAACACAATGTGCAATGACACGCAAATAAGCGATGTCATTTAAATAACGATGTGCAACGATATAAAGGTCGATAGTAATGTTTTTTTTATCTTTGCAAAAACTTTTTTTTTAAAGATCAAAGAACCAAGGCATGCGCCTTATGCAAACAAGGTTTGGTCTTTGATCTGAAAAGAAAGGGATAGACTATTTAGAGGAATTGATTGGAACCATACGTGAGTTATTGATTAGGCGAAGCAACAGTGAAAGACAATTTTAATTGCTTTTAACTGAGGCTAGTGTTATTATGCCTTATCCTCGGCAAGCATTTCCAGCTCTTAGTTGTTCCTGTCCTTTAATTCCACATTTTCCACAATTTAGTTGTGGATTTTTAATTTTTCCGTAATTCTTAAATGTAGGAAAGAACAAAGAAAGTATAAAAAAAAACCATACCCGAGCCTGGATTCGAACCAGGGACCTCTGGGTTGATAGTCTAGCGCACTCTCCACTGGACTACAAAGGCCGACATGTTACGAATAGGCGTAAATGTTACTAATAGGCGTAAAAGAATAATAATTATTAAATTATATGACAAATTTAATTATATACATAATTATAATTAATTTATAATTAATGAAATAATAACTAAATTAAATTTTTATTAGTAAAGATCAAAAATAATAATTATTTCTTATTTCCATAGAAGGGAATTTCTTATTTCTTATTTTGTCTGCAGGGTCATTATGCAGCGTATTGATTTTTTTTATATCGAAAAAATAAAAGTAAAATTTTAACTTTTATTATTGTTTTTACTTTTTAAGTAAAATTTTTAGAATAGTAAGAATAGTATTTTTTTTGTAAATTTTTAAGTAAAAATTTTACTCTTATTTTTCTTCGAAAAAATAAAAATCTAGTTTTAACAGTTACATTTGATCGAAAAATTAAAGGAAAATTTTAACTTATATTTTGGACCGAAAAAATAAAAGTCAAATTTTAACTTTAATTTTTGATCAAAAAATATAAGTCAAATTTTAACTGTTATTTTTGATCGAAATAAAATCGGTCAAAAAATAACGATTATTTGTTGATTTTTTTGGAAAAAAATCATAACCGTTACGGTCCCTGAATGAAACACAAAATTAAATCGGCAATTGTACAAAATTACTGGCAAAGTTTTGTCAATCAGTTCTTTAAAAGGATTTCAATCTTTCAAAAATTTTGACGCAGTAAAAAACCCCACCAAAAAACTCAAACGCCTACTCGTCCTTTTATGGTTTAAAAATCTCACAAAAAGGGCGAAATCCCACCAAATCACATCACTGGATAGAGCACACATCAATGCGATAAATGGTGAAATACACGCCTATAATCTAACGGTTCCTAGAGGAACCACTAGGCTTTTAAGGGTTAAGCTTTAATCTCTCACGTACTCTGCTCTCTTGTCACTATCTTCTTGAACATGTTTTTCTCTCTCTCCCTATATGAATACTTATTGGTAAATGATAGCATTTTGGTTTTGCTTGAAGGGGGGCAAAGGAGGGCCGGCACTGAAACTTGAAACTCAAACGAACTCATCGACGATGAGATGTCGACAACGACAACGATGGCAAAAGAAACCACACACTATTGCAAAGAGTGTTAAACAACATCTACAGCTTGAGCTTGAGCTTTAGGTTGAGTTGGAGGTTTTGACGTTTCTGCTACCACCACTACTATAACTTACTCCCAAAAAACAACAAATTCTCCAACTCGATTTCATTCAGCCTTTGAAAAAATTCCAACCGTTCAGTCTTTGAGCTCGTGTGTCACATATCGTTAGCGGTCAGCAGAATCGCTGCGATTTATATCATTCCATTTTTAAATTCATTTTTATTTCGCTCTACTTTGTAATTTTAAAAAGTAATTAGGTTTTAAGCTAATTCTTGTTATAAATAAAATACAAAAATAATAACTGGATTGAACATAAAAGTGCCATTAAAGTAAAAAATAGTAGCGCGTAAAAAACACGCTCAGTTCATTTTAAGCACGCGAGGATTGCAATAAAGTGTCCTGTTTTACCTGTCTACCTGTAGTTTTTATTAACTAATAAAATATACAAAACTTAAGAAAACAACAAATCATAATGGCTGGTGGTAACAAAAGATATTCCCGCAATAATTCAAATGTGGTACTTCCAGAACGTGGACCAGGTAAAATAAAAAAAATCAAACGCACAAAAAAAGTTAGCTATTTTTACAACTACAATAACAAAAACTGGAGTAACCAGCTTTGATTTTATTGTGACGTTGACATATTTCTCGCAGCAGCTGCCGTCCTCACTTGGCCCACTTTTAGACCAAGTTCCTTGCAATTTCTGAATGTGCCTTCAAAGCTTTCTAAAAATTTATTGAGCTTTTTTTTTAAGCCGCAAACTATTGACACTTTTTGTATAGCTTATGCCAATTTCATACTCTTCTTTTGATATTTAGTGACTAATGTATTTTTATTAATTTGTTTGCCGCCAACGTGGCGGTTGCCACTTCTTTGGTTTTAGACGTGTATATAAATTTTCTACATTCATGAGTTTGCAGCCTAAAATAACGTAGTTCTTTGAATACGCAATCATTTTTTGTTGTTATTCATTTACTTTCTTCGTTTTTGGCTTTAGCGGCAGCACCTGCTTAGTTGTTGCTGCTGGTGCTAGCCGCTGCCACGCATGCATCCATCCATCCATTATTTTGCAATCTACTTAGAAACAGGTTTAAAACTTTTTGATTTTGTTTTTTTAATAATTTTCTTTGTAGATAAGCATTTTTATGCAATGCTAATAATGCCTTTCTTAAATTTTGTTTTTTTAATATTTCTGCCAAGGTTATCTCTACCTCGCTTTATGTGCATTTTTACTTTCATGTGGCTAGTAATAAATAAAACGCTGAGATTTTTTATCTGTTTTTTTTTTTTGTATCTGCTGATAGTGATATTTGTGGATGCTGTTTGTCGTACTGAGAGCGAGAAAACGTGGAGTTATGTGCATAGTAAAAAAACTGTCTTCTACAAATTTTTAACATATGTGCTCAACATATGTTTCATTTTGCTGTTCTTGAACTTGAGATTACTACAATTTATGTTTTAAGTATGAGTAAACTAGACAAAAGAAATTTGTACACTGAAAAAAAAAAGAATAAATCGAAAACCTTATTAAGTTTTTTCATGAAGTACAGCGCGAAAGCCATTCCGTTATCGGAGGTTTTGTCGTGGGGCTGAACTTTCCGAACTGGACCAAATATATTTTCTTTGCCCACCTTAGCGTTTAACCTTTGTCACCGAGAACAATGTTTACGTCGTTACGAGGGCAGCGCTCATATAAGCATTTTCAAGGCGCTCGTAAAAAGTTTCTTTGGTCTCATCGTCCTTGTCTTCTGTCGAAGCGTGCGCACATATTAGGCTTATATGAAATAATTTAACCGTGATGCGGATTATGGCAAGCCGTTCGTTCATAGGTGTGAATCGCTGGACTGTGGGCCGTAGTCTCTTGCCAACTACAAATCCGCATCCAAACTCGTGCATCTCCGCATGGCCGCTGTGATAGGTATCACAGGGTGCATGACAATGCAACCCTGTCCCTTCCATCGCATTTCTTGGATAGCAGTGATATCAGCTTTGTAACTTTCCAAGACATCAGTCAGTTGGATAAAGGCACCAACTCTCGATGGTATCTCACAGGAAAATAGTGCTTTAGTTGTCGCTTGGCTGTCCGACATCACAGGTTGAATTGCGCGCTTAGTTGCATTGCTAGGTTTTCCTCTTGAAAGATACTGGGTGTTGTCAGCATAGGTTCAAAGTGCTTGGTTCTGGACCCGTACATCCCTGCACCCATACCTTCCATGATATACTGTGTGGTTTTGTGGCTTGCGATATTATTTTGCTGTCCCACCCTTTCTTGGTATTAAGCTTAATTTCGAAGTGTTTTTCAAAGTTGTACCTTTGCAATATCCTCCTTCTCTCTACTGCTGATAGTTTTACCTAATCCTGCACCCTCTTTAGCAATGAATAGCAGAGTTGGCTTTGCTGCTCCCTCTATGAAGAGGTGTCAGAGAGTTAGGTCAAGAATTAGTGCTGGTGTAAGGCAGGTCTTCATGGCTCTTGTGATGCATACCCAGGCCATCCTCTGCACCTTTTTTAGCATATTCCTCATTGTGGATAGCTTGGTCCTACATACCATCATTGCGCGCGTTGCTTTATTTATAGTTTCCTCTGCATGTCTTCTCTAGAGAAGTGTGAGTCCCAGGTACTTTACCTCTCCTTTGAAGGGAATTTCTGTGCCATCCATTTTCATATCATAGTTCGGAGATTTAGCAGGATTATTTTGTTTGTAAAAGGTACTATGGTATTTTTTGCTGGGTTGATATTTAATCCCACTGTATTGCAGCATTCAGGTTAAAGCATCAGGATAAAGAGTGTATCATCGAATTTTCCTCTCGCTATTAAGGCGATGTCGTCTGCGTAACCCTGACATTTTAGGGCAGTCTCGGTTAGCTTGGATAAGAGTTCGTCCACAAGACTCCAAAGCAGTGAAAAAAGGAGCAACACTGTGGACAGAATTTGTTTTTTTTTTTTAATTCTAATCGTCTGCCCACTTTTGTTTCTGCAGTTAAAGTGCTAAACATTTGGCATATCCATCTGCTGAGCATTACTAAATTTTTGTGTAGTGACTTCCCCACAGCCTCTTCGGAAGTGATATTGAAGGCACGGTTGCCACCCCAAATGCTCACGAAAAAACCTTTTTTCCACAATAGCAAAAATTAATAACCAAAAATTCCCACTAATTAAAAAAACCACAAGAAATCCCACTGACATTTAAAATAACCACAAAAATCCCACCCAAATAAAAAAAAAACCACGAAAAATCCTATTTGTATATAAAAAACCACGATAAATCCCATTTGTATTAAAAAAATCTACAAAAAATCTCTCTTCTATTAAAAATTACCACAGCAAATAATACAGACAACAAATTGTCAAAAATGAAACAAAATATTAAAAAAAAACTAGTATATTTCGTCGTATGTGTTTTGATTAGTCTTTTAGTAATAATATTCATTAAAAAATATTTATTTAATCCACCTTAAACCTGTATAAAGTTTACAAAAAGAGTTCCAAATTAGTTTTTAGTCCTTAAAAAGCAAAACACAATCACAAAATTCTTATCTTTTTGACAATTATTGGTCAGCACGCACCGCATCAAAAGCAAAATTCTATTCGACTGAAAATTCGATGAACAACAAACATTTCGACAGGGTGTGACGTTCGATGCTCGTTGTTCGATAACCAGCGAAGATTACGTCGAAAGCAACTCGTAATAAGGGCCAATCACAAATCAATTTTAAGATATACTAATTTTGTATATTGATAAAAAGAGAGAAAAAATTCACATATTTTCCCAATGCATGGAATTATGTCAAGAGTGAAAGAACTTCCCACCAAACCAAAGTAACCGAAGTCTTAACGAATTCGTTGCGAAAATCATATAGATGGGTTGAGACGATTTTAACAATGAACAAAATATGAAAAATATACACTTTTATGTACATATATTTATACATATTTTAACTGAAAAACGAAAAAAATCCCACGTCAATTAAAAAAACCACACTCAATTAAAAAATCCCATGGGAATTCCCATTTCCCACGGCAATTAAAAATAACCACAAATGGAATTTTTCCACAAAGGTGGCAACCGTGGTCGAAGGCTCCCTCTATGTCTAGAAAGGCACAGAGTACAGTTTCTTTACACAGGGACTTTAACGAAATCAAACTTATCGCGGCGACTACCGGAAAGGGCAGAAAAACTGCCGCCGAGTCAGTATTTTTAGAAAATATTGTAGGTGCATCTTCTGCTGAGCAAATGCATTTTATTTATTCATCAAAAACGCGATTTTTAATTTGTTTTTTTTTTATTACTTTTTGGATTTAAGGTGACTTTATATATATTTCATTAAATCTGGGTGACCAAAATGGAGGCTTTTTTAGTTTAGATGGTTCATTAAAAAAGATTTCTGT
Organism: Dichetophora obliterata; assembly: GCA_963920525.1. NCBI lineage: Eukaryota > Metazoa > Arthropoda > Insecta > Diptera > Sciomyzidae > Dichetophora > Dichetophora obliterata. The sequence goes on along the minus strand of OY986436.1, from coordinate 209,912,309 downwards.
ATTATATAGATGTGGAATAGTGATATTAAAGTTGAACTTGATGTTATTTTACTGAAGGAGTTGTTGTTGCTTATTGTTTAATTGAGGTCACTGACTTTTAAATAGCCCCAACTGAAATTTTTTGTGTGTAGAGAATGTTTTCTAGTACTTGGAACAGCTACTGTGAATATCATTAGTATAAAACCATTATTTTTGGAAGATTAGAAAATGAAGAAGAAAATTTTGCGTTGCACTTTGTAAAAGAAGTATTTATATCTAATTTGAATCTAACACAATCGGAGTTATGAATAATAAAAATTTCTTTAAGCCTAAAGAAATTTTGGCTGCTTTTAAATATTTTTTATTTAAAAAGAAAAAACAAATGTTTAAATAAAAAATAGAAAATAAAAAACCTTCTCTAAGAAGTTAGAGTCAGTAGCCACAAGCATTTAATATGAATATTTTAATGTTTAATTGTTTGATAATTTGATTAAAAGCGTTCATTTTGAAATCTAAAAGAAACTCATTCAAATCTAACAGCAAAGCTTTTAATATGTTCATAAGTAAGTTCAATTGAATGAAGATTTTTATAACTGAAAGAGTTATCACATTATGAAAAACAAATTTTATAATAAAAAATATGTTTATCATAATTTCTGATATTTTTTATTAAAAAATTTGTTTTTCATAATGTGATAACTCTTTCAAATTTTTTAATAAAAAATATGTTTTTCATAATGTGATAACTCTTTCAGTTATAAAAATCTTCATTCAAATGAACTTACTTATGAACATATTAAAAGCTTTGCTGTTAGATTTGAATGGGTTTCTTTTAGATTTCAAAATGAACGTTTTTAATTAAATCATCAAACAATTAAACATTAAAACATTCATATTACCAGCTTGCTAAGACTCTAACTTCTCAGAGAAGGTTTTTTATTTTCTATTTTTATTAAACAAAAACGCTAATAAAACCGTTTTTGTATATTTGTTTTTCTTTTCCTACTTTGTGTTTGTTTGTTATAAGTTTTTATACAATCGGAATTAACCACTGTTGCTTGAAATCTCATTACCAGCTTGTTAAAACTCTAACTTCTTAGAAAAGGTTTTTTATTTTCTATTTTTATAAAACAAATACTCCAATAAAACTGTTTTTGTATATTTGTTTTTCCTTTTCCTATTTTGTGTTTGTTTGTTATAAGTTTTTATACAATCGGAATTAACCACTGTTGCTTGAAATTTCATTAAATTGCCGGTGCCTTGTTTGCTTCAATTGCCTGTTTTTTAGTTTTCAGCACATTTCAGTAAATATTTACTTTTACAAACCTACATAATTATGCATATATCGATCTTATAATCTAAAACAGCAACACTTCACATTCTACCTTTCTATTTTTAAACATTTTTCATTCTTCTTAATTCTCTTGGCTTCTTCGCATGCTTTTTGTAAACTTTTCTCATTTCTCTTTTTAATGTTTATGTGATTAATTATATTCTTAATTTCTTTTTTCTTTTTTTTTTCTTTTGAATTTTACAAATCTATTTTATTTTAAACACATTTTGTGCAATTTAATGATCCGCTGCTTTTATTTGTTATCTAAATATCTAGACAAACTTAACGAACATTGTTAAATGTTGGCTTTAAGATTTTTTTGTTAATCATTTGTTTGTTTGTGTAAACTGATTTACATTGTATAAGATTTATACAGGTTGGTTGAAAAATATTGAAATCGAAAATGAAATAATGTCAAGTTTAAAATTAAATTAGATTTTTATTAAATATATAATCGATCTCAACTTCAAAACACATTCCAATGATTCTCCAACAATTTTATAATATCTCTGTAATAATTTTTAAGAAGCTCTGCAAAATACTGTTTCACGGCTGCAATAACTTTTTCATTCGAAATATATATTGATATATTTATGGAAAAATTGATAATTTTTCTAAAATACGAAATATTTTTTTTATTTTATGGTGAATAGTTTAGATTCTAGTATCAGTAATACTAAACACGTTCCAAAACGTAAAACACCCTGTATCTTGAACATTTTACAATATCGGAGGAAACAGAGTACAGATTTGGAACCAGTGTTGAAACTACATATAGGAATGATAATGAGTTTACTGGAAGCAAAATTTGTAGACTAGTATTATTTATCCAAACATGTCTGAGTATAAAAGCACTACTGTTATTTTGGCCGCAGCTGTATGTGTATGGCCGACACGCACGGTAGAAGTGAAATCTTTAAAAAACTGTAAAAATTTTTAATACAACTACTTTTTCATAAAACATCGTTACCTAAGAATGAGAAAGAAATCGACTTGAAAATCAATATTTTCAACTTTCGATGGAAATATGTCCGCTGTTTTTAAATATGTTTAACTTAAATTTTTTGAATTAAATTGTGAGCTTTAGATCAAGTAAGTTTTTAAAGAAGGCAACAAAAACTCTGTATAGAGTCAATCAATTACTTGATCTAAAGCTCACAATTTAATTCATGTAGTAATTTCATAGATCATAAAACTAGTTAATTAAATTTTTTTTCAACAGTCCAATCAAAGGATCTAACCAAAATAGTGTGAACTGTACGGTCAGTGTATATATTTTTTATATTTTTCAAAAAAGATTCAAACTATTGAATGAACATGACTCAAAATTTACTTTGTGGTGAAAATAAAAACAATTAAAAATTGCATTTCTGTTTACCTTTCATATGACATAACATTAATTTGCAAAAATTCTTTCAGTTTGCGCAAATGTTTTTAAACTGTTTTTGTCATCAAAACATCATGGGCCTTATACTTTTTTTTTGCCATATTAATTTTTTCAAAATATTATTTTATATTTTTTAGAAAATATTCAAGTCTCAAAAATAATTTATGTAAAAAAATTACCCCAATATCTCTTTCCAATCAAAAGTTGCGGCTAGAAATAGTTTTTTTTTCATATCATATCATATCATATCATATCTTTGTTATATTTATAAAATTTATTTTCTGTTTGTCGTTTGTTTGTTTGACCTTAACCCTCTAATGCCACATTTTTGGTTTGAGCTCCCAATTAGATTATACTAAGCAGATTATTCTAATTTGGGGACGAGAAAAATTCATCTAAAGTTCGTTTTTAATTTTCATTCTTCGTTCATTTTTTACAGGTAAAAATATCAACTTTAGGTGCAAATGTTAACGGTTTTATAACACCTTACATTTTGTTTAACATATTTTTTTATCTCAATTAAAAGAAAAAAACAACTACTAGTATCTTTTTTCATTTCGACCTCACTTTAATTAATGTATTTACCGAAAATGGAGCTAAAAATTTCGAGTAAAAAATTAATTAAATTCGTAAAAAAATTATTAAATTTCAATTCAATTTACGTAATTGTCAAACAGAGCATGCTAGCTCCAAGCAAGAAAAATTAAGTATAGCTTGAAGATTCGTCTAGACTCTGAAGGAAACGTAAATTTTGTTATTTAATTTTAAAAAATTTCTGATATTTTATACCAAAAAGTTGACATATCTTCAAAATTTTTTCTACGACTTTTTCATAAAACATCGTTACATAAGAATGAGAAAAAAATACTTGCAAATCAAAGTTTTGACTTTCTAGATTTTTACTTTCGTTTTTGAATATATTTACAGCCCTATTCTGGCAAATTAACAAATTGTTAACCAGTATTTTGAATATTTCTATATGTTTGTTGTTTACAAAACAAAATTTGAAGCACAAAAAACAAAATTTTTGAATGAAATTGTCAATAACAGAAAAGCAGTTGACAATTTTTATCAACATTTATTATTTTTGAGCTTCAAATTTTGTTTTGAAATCAAAAAATTACAACAAACACATTAAAATATTCAAAATACTGGTTAACAATTTGTTAATTTGCCAGAATAGGGCTGTTAATCTGTATATAAAAAATGGATCGTGGTTTGTTAGGATGCTTAAAACTTGAAAACGATTGGACCAAAATTAATCTACGCAAAGGTTTAGGAAAAAAGAAAAGTCGAAACATTGTCAACAGATGGCGCTGTAGGTGCGCATTTTTCAGTTTAATTCAAAAGTTTTCGAAAATTTCGTAAAAACCGCTGAACCGAAATTTATGAAATGTTCAGGGAAACTGAAGCATTATCTTGAGAGTGTTCCTGTAAAGTTTGATGTTGATTAGACAAGGGGGCGTGGTTTTTTCCATTCAAGCCAAATTGCCCACAAACAAAAAAGGATATATCAGACGGTTTTGATCGTAAAAACCTAAAACGAAGTAATTTTGTTCAGATGGTTACTGTCAGCAACTGTACAAAAATGGGTGTGGTCGCACTATATATACGTCCACTTTTTCGAAATCATGCCAATTCCAGAGTTGTATACGTTTTTATAGTGTAACATGGTATGTAGATGCTCCATGTGGCGGTCACTTTACACATAAATGTTACCACACCCATTTTAACCGCCCACAAATCAATAGATCTTCTATATATCAGACGGTTTTGATCGTATAATACTAAAATTTGGTAATTTAGTTCATACAGTTGCGGTCAAAATAATAGTAGCGCCCTTATATTCATACATGTTTGGATAAATAATACTAGTATACGAATTTCGGATCCGGTAAATCCATTTTCATTCCTATATGTACTTTCAACACTCGTTCCAACTCCGTACTCAGTTTTCTCCTATATTGTAAAACTTTCAAGATACAGGGTGTTTTACGGTTTTGGTACGTGTTTAGTATTATTGATCTAGAATCTAAACTACTCACCATAAAATAAAAAATAATATTTTTTATTTTAGAAAAAATATCAACCTTTCCATCAATATATCAACCACTTTCGTGTCATATGCTGCAGCTGAGCTAAAATTTTGTGATTACTCAACGAAATATCAACAAATTTTATATCTTTTGTTTTAGCGGAGCTGTAATCGTCCAAATTTAAAATGTCTTTTTTTCATGTAAAAATACACTTAATCAACAGTATTTTTTAAAATTCTAACTTTGGACAGTAACAGCTCCGCTAAAACAAAAGATATAAAAATTTGTAGATATTTTTTTGGATAATCTCAAAATTTTTTCTCCGCTACAGCACATGACACGAAAGCGATTGATATACTTATGAAAAATCTGATATTTTTTCTAGAATACAAAATTTTCTTTTTTATTTTATGGTGAGTAGTTTAGATTCTAGATCAATAATACTAAACACGTACCAAAACCGTAAAACACCCTGTATCTTGAAAGTTTTACAATATAGGAGGAAACGGAGTACGGAGTTGGAACGAGTGTTGAAATTACATATAGGAATGAAAATGGACTTACCGGATCCGAAATTCGTATACTAGTATTATTTTTCCAAACATGTATGAATATAAGGGCGCTACTATTATTTTGACCGCAGCTGTATGTCTGAAACGATTTTCATGAAACTTTAGAAAGTTATTAAACACATACTAAGGAGGGTTTTTGCATTGGGAAAAGGAGCGTGGCACCTTCCATAAAGCCCAAATAGAAACTTTAGGAAGTTATTAAACATATGCTAAGGAGGATTTTTGCATTGAAAAAAGGGTCGTGGCACCTTCCATGTAGCCCAAATTTACGATATCAAATAGCTTTGAAATTATAGGTGGCAGATCTTCGGCTTTCGGTATTCGAACACAATTTACACGTGTCGTTTCACTGATAACTTTTTATGGGCGTTGTCATGGGGCGTGGCATCTGCAATACAACCCATATTTGCAATATCGAATAGTTTGGGAGTTACAGGTCGCACAGCCTCGGAATCAGTATTCGACCACAATTTAAACATACCGTTTCACTGATCACATTTCATGGGCGTTTGGCAACAGTCGCGTGGCAGCAACGTGCCCAGTTTCAGCTATTTTTGTTTTATGAAGGATGATGTTTTCAGCGTTTGGTTTTTGAAAATTGAAAAAAAAATACAGAAAATTTGCAATAGTGAATTAAATATTATTTACTTATAGCGATACAACAAGGCCTGTCATTTACTTTTTAAAGATTATATCATGTAAATGTTGCCCGCGGCTACGCCTGAGGTGGTCCGCAAGCTCAAATTTTGGCATACATTTTCCAGCATTTTGGCCGGTATCTCACCAATGGCAGCTGTTACCTTGGTTTCCATGGCTGCAATGGTGGCTGGCTTGTCCCAGTACACGAGAGACTTCACGTATCCCCAATAAAAATAATCTAGTGAGCTTGAATCGCATGATCTTGGCGACCAATAGACTGAGATTAATTAACCAAAACGTGAGATTTATTGCTCGCCAAAGTTACCTCTCAATAGGTCCATGGTATTGCGTGCCTGGGGCATGTGGCACTGTCTTGTTGAAACCATATGCCAACCAAGTCCAATTCACATTTTGAGCAAAAAAGTGGATAATCATCTCACGGTGTCTTACTCCATTGACTGTAATAAAAAGTACAAATATTTTTTAAAAAGTACGGTCCAATGATGCCGCCGCACAGTGGGCCCAAATGGACGTATGCGTCTCATAAATGTTTTTTTCAATAATACTCTTGAATCCTGTATCATTATGAAAATAATCTAAGAAAAGGTTAAATTTTGTACTACAATGAAAATTTTATCAAAAAATTGACACGATTCAGTTATATGGCTTGCTAAAGTGTTCTCAAGACACAGTCCCATAAGCAGCGAAATGAAGAACGTTTTTAATCGAATTTTTGTTCAACTCTTTTTAAATTGATCACACAAGTATTAAATACCGTTGGAAAGACTAAAGCTTAAGCTTTTTGAAATAATAAAACAAAAACAAAAATTGTTTTATTTAATAAATTTAATATTTTTATGAACCTGTGTTTTTACTTTTTGCTGATCTTTGATTAAGGTTTAAATAGTTGCGCTGTCTTGCGCTGCTTTCTTTCATAGTGCATTTGGTTCCTTAGTGTATCGGTAACCAGACAAAAAAAAATAAGTTGCTCAAATTTTGCCCTTTTTGAGAAATTTAAATTTGCAAAAAAATATCCCATTAACTTTATATTTTTTTCTTTCCATTAAACTCTGTTGATGCAGTCGCAAATGATAGTTCCGTTAAAATCTGCACGTTTCTCAAATACATGTTTGTCTAGAAGAAACCAGTGGCGCAGGAATGCGAAAGGAGGACTTGCTGCCCTTTCTAACTCATCACATATTTTGAACTTCTGTTTTTGGGGTTTTTAATGGATCCCATGACTTTGTCCTGCATCGTATTAATCTATAACATATGGTTTCTGTTTTATATCTGAAGATTCCCAAGACGCACGTAATAAAGATTACAAAAATATAAGGATGTCGCATTCTAGAAAATGTTCAAGAAAGGCAACAAACGAAGATGTCCTTAATTGCTTACTATACTATTTTAAAAAATAAAAACAAAATTGAATTATAAAACAAAATTTAACTTTGAGTTAATGTGGTTTAAAAAAAAAATGTCGAATGATAAACTAAATATTTCAGGTAATATATTTTAAATTTGGCTTCATTATTGCAAGAGACAAAAAGTAACACAATCGTATGTTTTGAACTTAAAAAAAATTAGTACTAAAAACAAAAATGGATTGAAAAAAAGAGTTCAAGTGATTTATTGAATATCAAAGAAAATACATTTCAAATTGCACTTAAATATTTCAAGAAACAAAAAGTTACAGAGTTTTTAAAGCCAAAATCGTACTTTTTTAAATTTAAAACAAAATTTTGGTACTAAAATGGATTTTGAAAAAAAGTATTTTAAATATTTAATTGAACATCATAAAAAAAAATTTTTTTAATTTGGCTTCATTATTGCAAGAGACAAAAAAGTTACACAATTTTTAAACGCAAAATAGTATTTTTTGAATTTGAAAAAAAAGTAGTACTAAAAACTAAAATAGATTTTGGAAAAAAACAGTTCATGTGATTAATTGAATATAAAAAAAATACATTCCAAATTGGGCTTAAATATTTCAAGAAACAAAAAAGTTACAGATTTTTTAAAGCCAAAATCGTACTTTTTTATATTCAAACCAAAATTTTGGTACTAAAAACTAAAATGGATTTTGAAAAAAGTAGTTTAAATGATTTATTGAATTTTTAATTTGGCTTCATTATTGCTAGAGACAAAAAAGTTACACAATTTTGAAACGCAAAATAATATTTTTTGAATTTGAAAAAAAAGTAGTACTAAATACAAAAATGGATCTTGAAAATGCAATTCAAGTGATTTATTGAATATCAAAAAAAAAAAAATACATGCCAAATTGGGCTTGAATATTTCAAGAAACAAAAAAGTTACAGATTTTTAAAAGCCAAAATCGTACTTTTTTAAATTTAAAACAAAATTTTGGTGCTAAAAACTAAAATTAAATTTGAAAAAAGTATTTTAAATATATAATTGAATATCATAAAAAATATATTTTTTAATTTGGCTTCCTTATTGCAAGAGACAAAAAAGTTACACAATTTTGAAACGCAAAATAGTATTTTTTAATTTGAAAAAAAGAAGTACTAAAAACTAAAATAGATTTTGGAAAAAAGCAGTTCATGTGATTTCTTGAATATTGAAGAAAATACATTCCAAATCGCGCTTAAATATTTCAATAAACAAAAAGTTACAGAGTTTTTAAAGCCAAAGTCGTACTTTTTTAAATTTAAAACAAAATTTTGGTACTAAAAACTAAAATGGATTTTGAAAAAAGTAGTTTAAATGATTTATTAAATATCATATTTTTAATTTGACTTAATTATTGCAAGAGACAAGAAAGTTAGGGAATTTAGAAACGCGCAAGTCAAGTGATCTTCTTCTTCTTATATATATAACGCAAACGCAAATTTTGTCCGGCGTAAGGCTTTTTAAGTACAAGTCCAATCTTAATAAATTTAGTATGGTTTGGTAGGTTTCGACCTGCAGATGTGCAAACTGGACTTCTTATTCTTAAAAAAATAATATTTTTTAAGTTATAGCGAGTTAAAGTTTGTTTATAATTGTTGTTATGTTGCTTTTTCTCTTCTTAATTTCAGCATATGCCTAAAAATATGTGAGGTATTTAGCGCCACATATTGGCAATTAGCTATGAAGCTGTTTTACTGACGAATAATCTTTTATAATTTCACAGCTAAAACTATGAATTGATATATTCAATATGAAATTGAGACTGGAATGATTTCTTACAGTTGAAAAAAAATTTCTAAACTGTTGCTCGGAAAGTTTTTTTTTTAAATTTATACAACAATTTAACAAGAAATTGGACACTGGTAATGAAACATTTTTCTTCAAGCACTTTTTAACTGAAAATCAAGAAATATTCGTACTCCTGTATATTTAAAATAAATTTGGGTATGAGATTAAATATGCTAACATATCGTCGTATACCGCGTATACTGCAAAAAGGCAAAAATTAATTTCATTTCAATTTTGATCAGCTGGAAATTTATTCAATAGCTTAAAATAAAATTTAATTCGCGTCTTAACGCCACGCGGGTTTACTAGTAATCGTATATATCTTAAATTTAAATAAAATTTTAGAACTTAAAAACAACTCGATTTTTGAAAATAAAAAATTAAACGATTTATTGAATATCATAGATAATATATACCAAGAGACAAAAAAGTTACAGAATTTTGAGACGCAAAAGTTCATTTGAGCCCACTGTGCGCCGGCCCACATACTGCACCAAACAGTGCATTTTTCAGGGTGCAGTGGCAGCTCTTGAACTGCCACTAGCTGCTGTTCAGACCAAATTCGGCAATTCTGTTTGTTGACGTTCTCATTGAGCCAAAAATGAGCTTCGTCGCTGAAGACAATTTTTCTATAAAAAAGAGGATCTTTCTCATTTCCCACAGAGCACGAATTTTGATAGTAAAGTTCAATGGTATGCAAGCGCTGTTCATTTGTTAGTCTATTCATGGTAAAATAGCAAACCTAACTGAGCATTTTTGGCTTTACCACATGTAACGAATCACGCGTGAGGTGTCAAAAAATTTACACTGAAAAACCAAATACCAAAAAAAATCACCCCTTATTTTGAAAATTTTGTTCTCATATCTTTGAAAAACACCGCACAAAGCCTTTACAATGTTTGGCCTTTCGATTGGCCTTTACAATGTTTTTTAATGAAAGTAGACTCTAAATTTGTTCAACAGCTATTTCAACGTTTCAAATGTCTTCGAAGTTGGTTTGTGTACATACTAAGAGGTGGTTTGTGTGTTTGTTTTTAATGTCATTTTTCGTTTCATCGAGTTTCAAATCCAAACGGTACTAAAGAAGTTTCACTTTAAAAAAAAAAACAAAGTAGATTTAATTTCAATGTCAATACTATGCGATACACATATCAGAGTCATTACATAAGATCAACAAAAAAAAGTGCGCCGAACTACCCCGTTCTCTTCTATGCTAATTTTACTCTAGAAACTTTTTCTCTCTCGAATTTATTAAATGTTTAGCTAGGAAAATTGACATTTTGAAGTTTGATAACATTTCAAACGTAACACCTTTCTGTCTCAAAAGGTTTAGTTAATAATTAAATATTCACTGCTTAGTTTTTTGTTTTGCCACCTATTTTAGAAAGTAGTTAATGGTTGATTACGTATGCTGATCAAAGTAACCTGAAAGTTTTTGAACTACTTTTGTTGAGCACCCTTTTGTTGAAATGCAAAACAGGTTTATCAGCTTATCAGCTGAAGGTATGCAAGATCATACAATGTTGCTGCTATGCAAAGGTGTAAGATATCAATAGCTGCAACATTTGGCTTATTTTATGTCTTCAATCGAAACAATTTTCAACATATTTGAAAGTTTTTAGATTGCTTTTAACAGCAAAGTGTAGCTATCTGCTATTTTTTCGCTGTACCAATGTTATTAAGTAATTCTGGCTTTGATGTGTAACACTTTTACTTAACTGTGAAATAATTTAACAATATACAAATATTGAGAAATATAAGTTTAAATATAAAATTCAATAATTATACATATACAGTAAGTAATGTTTATAACGAACTTCAAGGGACCGATAACTTTGTTCGTTATAAGCGATAGATCGTTATAAGCGATATTGTATTTTTGCTCTTTATTAATTTTTTCTTAGTTTTATATAAAATAAATTTACAAGCAATTAAAATTTTACTATTTTGTATGAACTTCAGCCGGGACTTAAATTTAGGTTCGTTATAACCGATAGTTCGCAGTTAGCGATGTCGTTATAAACATTACTTACGTAGTTCTAAGTTAACTTATTAAAAAAATAGCCTTGTAAATCTAATTATGTTTAAACAAAAAGCGTCAATAAATTAATTTAATTTATAATATTCATACATTGAGTTCGATGAGAATTTAGTTAAAGAATTATTTTATTTTTTATTTTGAAAACCTTCTGGCAAAATCTCCAAAATTTTTATGTTGTTTTTTATTTTTGAGAATCTTTTCTCTTAACTAAACGTTTGCTCTTGACTATAGTTTAGACATTTCTCCACAATTTCATCAATTAAAATAATAAATGAACCAAAAGTTTTTCGCCTCTCCACTCGAACTGGCTGTTCTTTAAAACTCTTCGAATTTTCGATTTTCCTCACGTTCTAATGTATTTTTAATTTTTTATAGTATTTCGAAAAATAATGAAACATCAACGATCTTCTCAACAAGAACTCAGCTCCGCAGCATCGAGAAAAGAATTTTATTTCCGTAGCTTTTTCGGGCGCGTTTCACACGCATTTCATTTAATTTTTCAACGTTTTCACGGTAGCAACAAACTCTTTAAGTGTCTAACGCAATTGTTTAAAGCAAAGCATTCGAAAAAGTGTACTCGTGAGATTGAAATGTTGAAAAGTAATTGACAACTTTAACATTGCCAAATTTAGTTTATTTAAAAAAAAAAAAAAGTGAAGAATTCATATTCTTCAGTTCTTTTTGCTCATATACACACACACGTCAGCAGGTTTTAATGTTGTCAACGTGATATTGCATAATTGAATTAAGAAAACTGACAGCAGCTGGTTTGCAGCCACCATAAACTAGTGGCTCTGCTTCTTCTCTTGCCTCACTTCATCGACCATCATAATCTTAGATTTTCTCAACAAGCGAATTAGGAAAAATATTTAGTTTTTTTTATATATATATTTTGTGTGATTTTCTAATTTTTCACATATATATTGTATTTGCGAGTTTCTTCACCTTACCACCCACCCTCGCATTTCTGTCATCTGGTATTCTGTCCTCATTTACGACACATGATGATGATATGAGTCAAAATGTTGGTGAAAGATTTTTTTTTTTCTTCCTTTTTAATACCACTCAGGTGGCTTGGTGGTCATTTTTTCTAATTTCTTTGCCAAACACAACAGAGTATTAAATTAGTCAGTTCCTGTTTCTCCTTATTTTTGTTTTTTTTTTAACTTTAAAAACTGGACTAAAGTTTTTTCAAATACTTATTTATACGTATGTGTAGTTAGCTATTTAAAAATGTTTATATTGTTTCGATGCATTTTTCTAATCTCATTTTTTTTTTCTTTGGTCTATTTTTAGTGGAATCACTTATTTACTGGCGCGATGTTAAAAAATCTGGCATTGTCTTTGGTGCTGGTCTGGTCGTTTTGCTGGCGATTTCCTGTTTCTCCGTGATCAGCGTATTCGCCTATTTGTCGCTTTTGACACTGTTCGGCACAGTTGCTTTCAGAATCTACAAATCTGTTATGCAAGCCGTACAAAAGACCACCGATGGACATCCCTTCAAGTGAGTTTTCATAAGCCTATGTCTTGTATTTTAATAATTTTTGTTCTTCCTGTATTTTATAGGGAATATCTGGATATCGATCTGACACTCTCACAGGATAAAATTCAAAATATTGCCGGTGTTGCTGTCGCTCATGTCAATGGTTTCACCGCTGAATTGCGACGATTGTTTTTGGTTGAGGATCTAGTTGATTCCATTAAATTTGGTGTTATTCTGTGGGTGATGACATATATTGGTGCCTGGTTCAATGGCATGACGCTTGTCATTTTAGGTAGGTGTTGATCATACAACCACATTCTGACGATGTGTGTGTTGCTATTGTCGCCAGGAAGTTGCTGTTGTTGCTATTATGTCGATTTTTCAAAAATTATTTCAAAATTTGAGCAAGGCTGAAAAGCTGTAACAGCAATTTTGTTATCTTTTTTTTTTCTCTCTCTCTCTTAATTTAATAATTTATTGTTTAATTATTGCAGCTTTCGTCTCGCTATTCACCTTGCCCAAGGTATATGAGAACAACAAACAATCGATTGACACCTACTTGGATTTGGTACGAAGCAAATTGACAGAAATCACCGACAAGTAAGTTTATGCGATCATTCTACTAAACTAGCCCTTGAAGCACATTTTACATTTAACCCATTAGACCTTGATGAAGTTTGGAAAACATCACTGCTCTTTTAGAATTTTTCTACAAAAATGGATAAATCAATTTTGCTTAGACTAAACTAACACTCATTGAATGTCATGCCTGCTATTAATGCTTATGCATTGTGATAGTTCAAAAGACAGATAATAGTTTAAGTTGGAGGGTGAAAGGTTCAAGTAGTAACGGTTAAGATTTGTTTTAAATTTAATATGGTTAAATCATTTAAAATTTCAAAAAAGATCTATTGAAATTCAGAAAAAATAAAATACAATTCAGAACAGATCCTTTGAAATTCAGAAAAGATCAACTGAAATTCAAAAAAGATCATTTGAAATTTAGAAAAAATCGATTGAAATTCACAATATGTATATCAATTAGAATTCAGAATTTATTAATTGCACTTCAGAATAAATAAATTTAAATTCATAAGTCCATTTGGAATTCAGAAAAGATAATTTCAGAAATTCAGTCATTTAAAATTTAGAATAAATAATCTTGCGGCAATTTTTGATGTTGATCATATAAAATCAATTAATTAGGTGAATTGAGTTAAGATATCAGATCAGTTTAGGTTTCTTATTTTAGATATTGATAAGAATTCATTGATTTTTTTAAACATTTTTTTCGTTAGTGGATTTTAATAGACTTGATGGATGATGATTATGCAAAGCTGTGTTCCTTATTGGTGTTAGATCTGGACACAGATCTAGAAGATGGATTGCGGATAGCGATTCTGTGTATCCGAGGGGACATCATTGAGCGCTCGATCCCTGCAATAGATGACTATGAGTTATGCTGGTATGGCCAATCCGTAAGGTTAGGTTAGGTTAAGGTGGCGGCCCACATAGATCAGATATTTGATCCGTTGTGATACCACAGAGGATCTATTACTCCCCTACTGCTCTCCTTAGTACTGTCGTGAAAACAACCTGTACTAATAATAAAAAGCAGTAGACGCCTAACGTCTAACTCCTCAAGATCCCTGAGATTATCAAAAAAGAGGCTACCTACCCTAGAAACAATTTCATATTTTGTGTCAATAAAGTATCTGATATATGTCCTGTGTCCGTGTCGGTAAATGTCCGAGAAGTGCTAGTTCTGGAAGCACGATGTACGAATATAGTCGCTCGTTTTTGAGCAATTTATTGACATAATACAGACTTACTACGGTACTATTTCAGGTGAATTTCGAGGTACTTGTTGGGTATGTTTCGGGTACATTATAGTTTAGACTCGGGACAGTTTTGATACATATCAGGTACTTTGATACGATATATGAATTTTGTTCTCGGGTCCTGTTCACAAAAACTTCGCAGTTTTTCATTACTACTCGTAGCTTTTAAAAATAAAATTGATTCCGATACTCTGGACTTTTGTGCCTGAGTAGTTTGGTACGGACACAATTTGTTTCTCGGGCTAAATGCTTATGTCTTCTGCGGGATAGTGCAGGAGATTCGATACCGTCTCCTCCTCTTTCTTATCCCTTATAGCTCCTGCAGAAGTCATTCGCATAAACCCCCATTCTTTAGAAATGTCTACCTATAAGACAGTGCCCTTTTATAACGGCTATCAGAATGAAGAGATCTTTCCTCGCCGTTTGAGTGAGCTTAGTCATTCGTTTTTCAGTAAAACTAGACCACATCTGTCTAGCAGTTTAGCCATTTCTGTGGCATGTTGTCTTAGAGCCAGCTTGCACGACGCAAGTGGCATGCCTAATGTTTCCATGTCAGGCAGCAGCGTTACCGTTGGGCCTTTTCTAGCAAGCTCATCCGCTCTACAATTTTCCAGAATGTCCCTATGCCCTGTTACCCAGACCAGATGAATTTCGAACTTATCGGCCATCTCATTAAGAGACGAACAAAATTTAAGTGCTCTTGGTGATGTTAAGAACACATCACTGAGGAATTTAATCGCTGCTTGGCTGTCCGTAAAAATATATATATCTCAAACTAATATCTCACAATAACTCAGCCATTTCACAGCTCTATAAATGGCCATTATTTCAGCCTGGAAGACGCTGCAATGATCTGGTAGTCTAAATGAGGTTCTGTTGTTCAGATCCATTGAAAAGACGCCTCCCCCGACTTTGCTGTCAAGTTTTGAGCCGTCAGTAAGAATATGCGCACAAACTCAGCTTAGCGGCAGTAACCCGTCCCATTCTACTCTGGTTGGGATAACTGTGAAAGCCGTTCTCGAATGAGGGAGTGGCAATAACCTGCTAGATCAAAATAACTCGCAAGTATTTTGCCTCTTCCACGAAGTATAGCTGAGTGCCATCAAGGCATGGAGGAATTATAACCGGAGTTTTCTATTTCCTCGTAAAAAGGACCAGTTCAGTTTTTTGGGGATTTACCTCCAGCCCACAGCTTTTGGCCCAAAAATTAAGATCGGAGAGCGCTGTTCCGAGAGAGTGTTAGGTGCACCCTGTGCAGCAATAGCTACGTCATCCGCATAGGCAATCATCTTGCAGTCCACCCTTTCTATTTTCCTCAGTAGTTCATTGACTACCAAGTTCCATAATAAAGGTAATAGAACACCCCTCTGAGGAGTACCCCGGCCAATCCGTAAACGAGTAAATGTGTTTAAATCACTGCTCAAGCACCTGGAAGCGTATAGTGCTTTCTGGCCCTCTGCGTTAATGTTTGAGTAGTGGTGATGAAACTCCCTCCAGTTACGATTCTTTTTAGAAAAGATATAGCTGTCGATGAGGCGAAGTATGTCTTTCTTGTCGATCATTTCTATCACTTATTAGGTCTGTTTCCGTACTGGTTTCAAGTAACTTCAAGTTTCAAAGTGTTTCTTTACGTATTTTTCAAGCTTGATAGAGAAGAAGAACAAGCTAAATGCCACTCTTTATTCTATTACAGTTACTTCAACTTTATTTGAAAAATTTCTTCGAGCACGAACTTCGAGCTGTTCGTCAAATTACACTGCGGAACGAAAATCTGTATTTAATAATTTTCACTTCATTTTGATATGGAAAATCTAGTGGTGACATCCGTTTTGTTACTTTACCGAAGACTTTAGAGCAAAATTTCTTTTTTTAAATTACTCAAGATATACTTTTATTATCATGTTGATAAATCGTGAACCATTAAGAATTTAATTTTTGTTTCTTCAGCAAAGCTATTACTACTATTCTGGCACACAACTTTGCTGAACAAATATATATGAAAAATCGTTTGAAATTGTCTTTTAACCTTTGACAAGCCACATATGTTCTGCCCGCTCAAAGCATTTAATGTGACTCAAACGCTATGTTCATCAATTTTTCGTTGCAAACTATGCTGACTTTAAGCTAAACTTTTTGTAAGACTCACTAAATAAGAACCACTGGAAGCGATTTTTTCATATTTATTTGTTTAGCAAAGTTGTTGGCCAACTTTGGTGAAGAAACTAAAAAAAAAATCCTAATGTTTCAAGAGTTATCAACATAAAAATGAGTGCATATCTTGAGTAATTTTTGATACTGAGTTACATAAAGTATATTTCTTGAAAAAAATGTTGTTCTAAAATGTTCGGTAAAGTGGTAAAACAAAAGTCACCACGAAATTCCTCATACCAAAATTAAGCGAAAAAAGTTTACATTATCAAATACAGTAAAAAAACGGTATAAAAAAAGCGCACAGTGTTATAAGACCAATATTTTTTATTGTGTTGTGAAATAAAAGTCACTCTGATCATTAAATTCAAGTATTATTATTTTATGTATTTTTAAAAGCGTTTTTTTAAAAGAAAAAATTAATTACTTCAAGCAAAAATAGATTTTTTAAATAGCAAAAAGACGTGAGCAGCTGTTGTGCTTGAAACTATGGTATAACTAGAAAAGGTACATATATGCATTACGGAAAAACAGACTGCCGAAACTGTCAAAACGAAGTTGGCAGCTCATAGAAAATCTAAAAAGAATTAGAACGCGGAAATTGGACGCATTCAGCGGAGTCAACTGTTGTGAACTGTTTTGGTAGCGATGTTTTTATCTCAATGTGTTGGTATTCTAAACATTAAAAAGGTTAAAAAATATTTAATTGAATTATTATAATTATTTAATTATGTAAATAATTTAATTGCAAAGGTGTCTCAAGGAATTTTAACACAATAGTCAGTTACCAACTGTTGACTCCGCTGAATGCGGCCAACTATTTCCTTTTGTTCTCATTCGCAAAAAGCTGAATTTTGATATGAGAAAGAGAACGCAGTCTGAAATGCATCTACCTTCTCTAATTATGCCATGCTTGAAACTTACTTGAAATCGTTGACGTACTTTTTGATATATATTCTCATTTCGACAGATAATCAAGTAACACTCTATTACTCCAACTTTACTTGAAGTTAGTACGAAAACAGACCTAATAAGAGGCACCTCATCAGCTTTTGCCCTTACATCAGCTTCTTCATTACCTTTTATACCCATTTGGATTGGTATCCACATTCTTGTTATAAAGTTTATGTGCTGCACGAGTGTATTGCGAATTAGATGTATGTATAAGATAACCCTTATCTTTAGTATTTTCAATAGACAGAATTGTAGAAAAACTGTCTGAGCAAATGATGAAATTTTCCCTGAAATTAGTCTTCGAGTCGCTGTCGACAACTGCGAATGAAGTGCCATCTGTGAAAAAAAAAACATATATATGATGATCTGATGTCATTAAAGAGCTGTTTGTAAATCACAGCGTTAGTGTTATTTTTGGGGTACTTCCGAAGTTCCATGATGAAGAGTGCGTTTATGAACAGCCAAGGAGGACAGTTTTGCGGTGGAATGAAAGCAGAAGTAGTTGGGGGTCCTAATTCTTTTGCAATGTGAATACATTTTGCTATCGTAAATTCTCTGCGAGGTTTCTTTTTACGTCTGGCCGCAGCACAGCATTGACAGTGGTGTATATGAGCTGGTTGTTGCAAAATAAAACCTTAGGTAGAAGCCTGGATGCAATAAACATAATTTTTTCGGCAATAGTTAGTTGGCCAGCTTCAGTAAAGATACACTTGATTGTCGAAGTAGGAAAAGCTCGAATGCTTCCACATGCAGCAGCGTGGCAGGAATCTGAGAACAACTTTAAATTACTCTTTGCGCATCGTCCGTAGATCGCTAGTCCATAATCAATCTTTGATAAAATAAGAGATTTAGTGATGTTGCTGAGGAATGACATATGACTGAGACAATGCTTAGAACATAAGTATTTAATAATATTAAGTCTGGCAGCTAGGTTTTTTTAGAGTTAAACATGGATCCTTGAAAATAATTTGCGAATCAGAAGTTAAACCAAGGTTTTTTAAATACAATAGCATCTGGACTTAGTGAATTAATTTTTGCAGGGCCTGTTCATGGTCTCCAGATTGTGTGCATTTTCGAGATTGAATTTATTAAAAAAAAATTATTTTTACTTAAATCTTCAAACTTTTTCTTTATTTTTTTGTGTGCACTTTTTTTCTTCTTATTCTTTGGAACCACAGTTACTAAAACGTTCACTATTTTGGGGTTCGTTATATCCAGATTTGACTGTAATTGGATTTTACAATATCAGTATTGTTGTTGAATTTCAGAAAAGATTAATTGAAATTCAAAACATCTACATTTCTATTCAGAATCAAATAAAATTTTTAATTTCAATTAATCTTTTATAAATTGAAAAATAAAATTTCCCGAATTTCAATTGATCTATTCTAAATTATAATTCAGAAGGAATCAAATCCAATGTCATCCATGCATTTTCGCAATAAATCAAATCAAAGAAAATGTTCTAAGATGGGCTTGTGATATTAGCTTTTATGATAAAATAAAGCTACTTATTTATATAAGGGCATAGACATTAAGGTTATTCACAAAAAAAAGCAGAACATCATAAAAAAGGGTCTATAAGGGTAAATTAGTAATAGTAATGAAAAGCAGCAGTCAGCACCTTTCCAATGATACCTCGCAATGGCAAATCAGGCAAAAGATGAAGGAGTCATACATATTTTAATAAAAATGGCAAAAACATAATATTAAAAAAATCACTACAAAAACTAAATATCTTTTGTGTTAGTGCAAATTTCCAAAAAATGTTGATGCAGAACTCTGTAATTCTTAGATTTACACTATTTGTGATAATTTTTTTACTAAAAATATCATGGCAAAAAAAATATCCATACAAAAAGCGATTTTTTAAGGTTTTTTTGAAATATTCTAGCTAACTGATGGCTATCGCTAAAACCGAAATATTTGGGGAACCTTCATAACATAAACCAAAGTTTATTTTGAGAGGGTGACTCGGACAACTTTTTTCTTCCATAGAGAGTGAGGTGCCTTAATAGACATATTTGTATTCGAAAATGTGAATTTGTTGGAATTTCAATGTATTTTTTCCATTTAGTTTCGACATTTCCGGATTCAGCATTCATTCTTACATTCAATGAGTTTTATTGAAAAAGCAATATTGATGCATTACATTGAAAAAAACTTAAATGCATTAAAAATTTTTTTGATCTTATAACCCTTGGACAAACACATGGTTCTGGGCAGGCATATTTCATTTTTGAGCGTTAATTAAATATACTTCTAGTTTAGGTAGATACCTGTATTTCCCGGTAGCCGCCTAAAATATTGTTTGCTTTCTATTTAAAAAAAAATTCTAAAATATCGTTCCCCTCCTGCAAAAAGTCCCCCTCGAACAAACACATATGCCTGGCCAGACCCCTTTACAATTTGTATGAAATAAATTATTGTTATAGACATTTTGGGTTATTTTTCTGCAAATAAAATGCAGATTGTTGTTTCCAGGTATTTTTTTATATTTTGG
This sequence comes from Dichetophora obliterata, assembly GCA_963920525.1. Lineage (NCBI taxonomy): Eukaryota > Metazoa > Arthropoda > Insecta > Diptera > Sciomyzidae > Dichetophora > Dichetophora obliterata. Next base: position 209,892,189 of record OY986436.1, on the reverse strand, counting down.
GTTGTTTTTATGTGAATTCAATGCAGATGTTTGCTTCCACGTAGTTTTTGTGTTCATTTTTCTCTTATTTCTTTCTTTCGTTTGTGATTTTGGTTTTGAGTTCAGTTAGTTTATTATTGAATACTGAACATACAACATCGACAATCCGAAATATAAATTTTTTGTGCGGAAACTAACGAAGAACTAGGTTTATTTGAAGACTAAAGTGGTGAAAACACAGATTTTGTACCCGAAGATGACGCCTCGGACATTGAATATGAATTGGAAATTGAAGCAAATGAAATATTCAACAGCGATGAAGAATCCGAAGAAGAAAGTGAGAATGCACTAACTCAAGCTGCAGACGGTTCATTGCTTGCAAAAGATGGTACCATGTGGAGAACAGCTGAACCCGCTACAGTGAGATTCCGCCAACATGCGTTTGAATTTCATCATGCGTTTCAGAGGTGAACTTTGTGCTCCCACGGTATGGAAATAGCTGCTCATCGATGGTTACGCTTTCGTATGGTTCAAAATTACTGGCAAGATTGTTATTCGAGAAGTTCCATGTGTCGCGAATGGGAGCACTGCTGTAATGTAAAGTGTAACCATCGATGAGCAGCTATTTCCATACCGTGGGCGCACAAAGTTCACGCAATACATCCCATCAAAGCCCACAAAGTATGGTGGGCATGCGATGCGAAAACCAAATATCCGTTGCAAGGAAAACTGTACACTGGTAAAGAGGGAGAACAACGGTAGACAAATCAAGGCGAAAATGTGCTCATGAGTTTGGCTAATCGATACGCCAACAGCGGCAGAACTATTATTGCTGATAACTTCTTTACAACATTAGACGCAGCTAAACGTCTTTCTTCGATTGGACTAGCATACGTTGGCACCATTAGATCCAACAAAAGGTGTCTTCCCAAAGAAGTGAAAAAAGACAGGAAACGGCCAGTGCAGTAAACTGAATTCCAGAAAAGATTGCAGAATTTGTGCCACGCAAGACGAAAAGCTGCGTAGGAAGACACGTTTTTACTGCACCAAATGCACTAATCCTGTGTGCCAACAACATTCTAAAGTTGATTATACTTGTTTTTCATGCATTCCACAAAATTAATAAAAAATTTTTTACATTTAGGTAGCTACATATATCAACAACTCAAAAAAAAAAGTCTAAAGACAAAAATTATAAACGAGCATACTTAGAAATTCAAAGTTACGGTACCCTTTTTGCCATACAAATGCATAAAAACGTATAGGAGTCTGGCCAGGCATATGTGTTTGTTCGAAGGTTTCAGAATATGTGTTTGAGGGGGGGTTAAAAAATGTTGAAAACATGGGTATTTTAATTGGAGCCCTTCTTTATTAATATGTATATTAGATTTTCTCACGTGTACGGAAAACTTTTTGGTACCTCTGATAGGAAAACTCGAAGAGCTTTCAAGTTATAGTGTTAGGATTTGAATTAATTAAATTAATGTAGTTTTTGACGGAAGTGTTTTGTGACCATTTTATAGCGCAAGAAAAGTTACTGACTAAGCATAAATATGTCGAAAAAAGAATCGCTTTACTTGATGCAAAAGCAAACTTTCATTTCAATTTTTTTTTTTTATTCTTAAATTCTCTAATTTTCGATAGTTGACTCAATTTAATAAAATTTTTAAATTTTCCCTTTCAGAATCAAGGTTGCCATTCCAATTGGCAACAAGAAGCCAATTGCTGAGGAAACAGACAAGGACAAGTAATTGCAGTTGGGACTTAAGCTGCAACAACAAAAATAAAAACAACAACTTTATTATTGCAATAAGATAAATCCAACTCTTAACAATTAAATATACATATAATAATAATTATTATAAAAGATTTCAACAAGAATGCAGATTAACAAGAACAACTATTACAACAACTACAAATATCACATGCAAAGCGAAAGTTTAATAAATTTGATTAAAAAAAAACAAAATATAACAACAATAAGAAACAATTAGCATACATTTAACCATAACCACACAGAAGCACATACAGCGCAGTCGTTAATAATTTTGAATTTTAATAAAAAAAATTGTTTATTAAATTTTGCAGCAGCTAAGTGATAAAAAAATATAAAAAACTTTGGCTCATAAAACCAATTTAAAAACTTTTATTACAATATTTATGCTATATATGCTGTATTTTCTACTTTAATTATTAACAATTATTGTATATTTGAAAATTTTAAAATTTACTGCACCGAAACTGCGGCTGCTGCGCTTCTCACACACACATTTTCGTTTAAAAAATATATATACATATTTTTACTTTAATGTATATCTTAGAAATCAAAATCTGAAAAAATTATATAAAAATTTATATTTTCTTAAGCCTTTTTTTTAGTTAAATTATGTTTATAATTTTTAAAATTGTTTATTTGCATGAACATTTAAACGAACAAAAAAAGAAAAAACAAACGAGCGATGAAATAAATTTGTAAAAATTAAAGAAAAACAATATCTTAACGAAAAATTTTGTATCTAGACATTTTTATTTAATTTTTTAATACAAAAAAGTAGATAAACACAAAAAACAAGAAAAGCATAACCACACATTTTGAAGAGAAAAAAAGAAATAATTTTCGTATAAATTACCTTTTTCTTTTGCATTGTTTTGTTGCCTTATGATGATTCCCCCTAGCTGCCTACGCAATTAATTTTTTTTTATGAAGCCAACTATAGATATAATCAGAAAATCTGTTAAAAGTGGCAGTAAAAAAAGCAGTCATTAAAAACGGACAACCAATTCGAAGCAGCAACAACTAATTGCATGGTTTTAAAAGATTTTTTTCTTAAAAGAAAGTTGAAATTATAAAAGCGTTTAATGTTAGTTATTTAATTAAATTAAAATAATAAAGAATTAAAACTCTATAAATGTGAACAGAACTTACAAAGAAACAAAACATACAAAAAAAAACTCAATAAAACTGAATAAAAGTGTACATTTTGTTATTATTATTTATTTCTTATACTAGATGCAGGAAAAAAGCGAAAATGAAAAAGTTTTCAAAATGATAGCAAAATAAAGTATTCAGTTCATATGAAATATTACCGATATCATTTAAAAAATATATAAACAAATTGAAGTTGCGCATTCGACTTAGACCGCATGCGATGAATTTAGGCAAAATAAAAGTAGAGTTCTTCGATTGGCCGAAATAAACTGAAGATTGTTGTCTTCACTGTTCCATGAAAAAGAAACATAAGAAATAACTTACTGAAAAAGTTTTTGTACACCCTGCTTTATATTTATAAATGATCAGAATATAATACCAAATACGAAAAACTAAATAAAATCAAAGTTAAAAAATACCATTAGAATTACCATGGAAATGCTGATGCAAAACTTTTAATGCTAAACTTTAAAATATCAGGAGGTCAAGTCTATGGGTTAGGTTATGGGTTACCTAGGCTCACTTAGACAAATGAGGTACGTTGTGATTCAGCTGCACATTTGGTCTTCAGTCCGAGTGGAACCAAATTGAGCTTTTGTTATAGCTTATTAGACATTTGACGCTAGTCCTTGACATATTGTCAAGCTCAGAAAAGAAGATGGTAGACCCCAGGTATTTGTGCCTTCTTCCGGTGAGCGCGGCACAGGAACATAGAAAGTGGGAGATAATGCCTTCCTCTTCCTCGTCCCTGCAGCTTCTGCAGAAGTCATTTGGAATGACTCCCAGTCTAGAGGCATGTCTGCCTATTAAGCAGTGTCCTGCGAGTAACGGCTACTTCTACTCTTCGCAGCGAGAGAAGGGCTCTCGATTGCTTAAGGTCAGAGTCGGCCAGATAAGCCTGTAGTTTGAGAGTTGAGACCATTCTAAGTTGGCTTTAGATGTGATGTAGTTTTTGAACAGCAGTTTGACGGTTCGCCACCTTGGTTTGTCAAGGTTCTAATTGCATTTTCGAAAAAAATTAGATTTTGGCTATTTTCCACTAATGAAAACATGATATATTATTTTGCTAACTGCTGAAGCAATATCATTTACAGAATAAGGAAAATGACAAGGTTCAATTTGCAATTAACTTTTTTTAAATGTTGGTTTGACAAGGTTATAATTGTGCTCGTAAAGGAAAAGGGCTGTAAAATTTCAGGGGACCATTTAAGGAAAAAACAAAGAGTTTTAAAGATTTTTTTAGTCGCTGATCACGAATATGGTGTCAAAAATTCAAACGGCGGCGCTATTATGGCAGCTGAAATCCCTTTTTAAATTAATTGACTTGACAAGGTTCTAATTGCACTTGTTTGAAAGAAAACGGCGGTAAGATTTCAGGGGAGCACTTTAGGAGGAAATGACGTATTTTTTAAAGGTTTATCGTATTCAAATGAAAAACATAGATTTTTAGGACTTTCAGACTTTTAAACATAAAATGTCATAAATTATAGATTCACCAGAAATTACAGTAAGCTTGAAGTTTAATGAAAACTATGAAGTAAGTATTTAAGCTCGAGGTCTTATTTTTAAATATTTTTTTTTTTTGTTAATAAAAATTAAAAAAGCACTAAAAAAGAATAACAACACTAAAATATTACAAATACATTAAACATTTATAAAAGTAAAGATAAAAATCGATTGAAATTCATAATAGATTAATTGAAATTCAGAATAGATCGATTGAAAATCAGAATAGACTTATTGAAATTTGGAAAAGGCCCAAGTTAAGAGAAGTTAAGAGAAGATCAATTAAAATTCAGAAAATATCAGTTGAAACTCAGAAAAGATCTCAGATTGAAATTGAAAATAGATTAATTGAAATTCAGAACAGATCAATTGAAAATTAGGAAATATCTATTGATATTTAAAATAGATAAATTAAAATTTTAGATATTCTATTAAAAATTCTGAAGAAATCAATTCAAATTTAGAAAAAATCGACAGAAATTCATAATGTATTAATTAAAATACAAAATAGATCAATTGAAATTCAGAATTCCATGTGAAATTCAGAATAGAAAAATTTCAATTCAGATTAGATCAATTGAAATTCCGAAAATATCACTTAAAATCTTTAATTTAATTTAATTCAATTTGAAATTCGAAAAAGATAATTTCAAATTCAGAAAAGATCATTAAAAATTGAAAAAATCCATTTGAAATTTCGAGTACATCAGTCGAAATTCAGAGAAGACCAATTGCTATTCACAAAAGATCAATTACAATTCAGAGAAGATCATTTCAAATTAAAAAAATATGAATTGATATGAGGAAAAGATTTATATTTAAATTGATCTTTTCTAAATTGAAAATGATCTTTTCTGAATTTCAATTGATCTTTTTAAATTCGAATTGGTCTTTTCTAAATTTTAATTGATCCATTTAGAATTTAAATTTTTCTTCTATGAATATTAAATGCAATTCTGAATTTCAATTGATCTATTCTGATTTGCAATTGAATTCTTGATTTCAATTAATCTGTTTCGTATATCAGTTGATCTTTTCTGAATTTCATAAGGAATTCTGAATTTCAATTGATATGTTCTGAATTTCAATGGATCACTTCTGAATTTCAATTGATTTATTCTGAACTATTGATCTATTCTGAAGTAATAAGAAATATGAAAATAGTGAAAATTTATCAGTGTCATGAAAGAAAAACTTTTTGAATAAAATAACAGAAAATAAACAGGGTGTTATGAAAGCAGAAATTTTTGAAAAAATAACTGAGAATCCGTGGTAATGCTTTGAACTTGGTTCACGGCAATGTCTTCGTCGAAAATTTTTTTAAATAGTTTATTTTTTCTTAGTGAGCAAAGACTTTTATTGATGGGACATTTCCTTATGAATCTAAAACTCAACACAATCCGACTTTAACATCAATGCTGAAGAGCTGAATATCAATCTGAGTATTTATCAAAGTGAGAGTAAGCATTAAGAATTACAGAGGTGGTCATGAAAAATATTGATTTGGTCGTAAATACAGACTTGTACAAAAATCAAAAACAAATTCTAGTTATATGGTTCTGTTTCATGTTTTATTTTTTTAATGCCTGCCTTGAGGTAATGAGTGGTCTAAGAAATTTCCTGGTATAAAATTAAACTCTTAAGGTTCAAGTTTTTCGTTATTTTACTATTATTGTCATTTTGATAATGCTGTAAAAATAGAAAAAAAAACAATTTTCTCTATGAGTTTGTGTAACTATAGAATATTTTTAAAATAATTGGGTAAAATTGAAATGACATGAAGGGAATTTCTTTGTATTGTTTTGGAACTGAAACGTCATCAGTGTGCTGTACTGATTACTGTTTACAAAGAATCAACAATAAACAAATTGGAAACGAAATACTCGAAATAGAAAAGAACTTTTTAAATTCAGGGCTAAGCGCACAAATATAAAATTTTTGGAAAAAATATGAACCGTTGATTAGCAATTTAAAATGGGAATCAACTTCAATCATAGAAATAGCGGTAATAAAACACGACAGTGAATTATGCTGTTAAATAATGGCAAACATAAAAAATAAATTTAATTAAAACCAAAAACAAAATAAAACTTTAAAGCAAAAATAAAACGAAATGAAAGAAATTTCCTCAAGCTAATAAAGAAATGAGAAACACTAAAAATAAATTTATTAAAAAAAAAAATACTAAAGAAAAACGAATGAAATGCAAAAAAACACAAAACCAAAGAATCACTGAAAATAAAATTTCTCCAATGATTCTCCAGTGAAATGAAGCAATCACTAGAAAGCATCAAACAAATGGAATACTCACCAGTAGCTCGGTTCTGTAACTTTCCTCAACGCAGTTCTCACCAGATTTTCTCACTTTTAAGTTACTGTGACGTCATTCTCTCTGGCACTGTTTCTGTAATAAAATGATAAAAAGTATTAAAATGATATGAATCGGTGACTTTTATTTGAATGTTTCATCCCTACTTTCGTAGGAATCGATAGCCAAAGTGTTTCTGTAAACTCAAATATGCGGCACGAATCGAGTAAAGTTATCACTATGTTTTTACTTGGTGAGATAAATATTTGCTTGTTAGCTATTATCGTTAGCTATTTTGCTGGAACACCTGGAAAATTAGCAGCTGAAAAAATTTAAAGAACAAGGGTTCAGTTAATCTCGAATTCGGTTAAAAACGAATGAAATACAAAAAAACACAAAACCAAAGAATCACTTGAAATAGTATTTCTCTAATGACTCTCCAGTGAAATGAAGCAATCACTAGAAAGCATCAAACAAATGAATACTCACCAATAGCTCGGTTCTGTAACTTTCCTCAACGCAGTTCTCACCAGATTTTCTCACTTTTACGTCAGTGTGACGTCATTCTCACTGGCAATGTTTCTGTAATAAAATGATATGAATAGGTGACTTTTATTCGAATGTTTCAATTCTACTTTCGTAGGAATTCGATAGCCAAAGTGTTTCTGTAAACTAAAGTATGCGGCACGAATCGAGTAAAGTTATCACTATGTTTTTACTTGGTGAGATAAATATTTGCTTGTTAGCTATTATCGTTAGCTATTTTGCTGGAACACCTGGAAAATTAGTAGCTGAAAAAAATTTAAAGAACAAGGGTTCGGTTAATCTCTAATCAAAAATACAAGTTCTTCACAATAATGGCCCATTATCATAGTCAAAATAAAAGTTGACTCTAAATTTAGTGCAAGCTTTTTGACAACATATTATATTAAAATACTGTCAAAAATGCTGTACAATATTTTGTCCTAAGCCGGTTTTGTATAGAACATATTTCACCATAAAACTATTTTGAAAAATTTAAAGCTATGCGATGATCTATGCGGTCTAAGCCAAATTAATATATCTAAGCCAAATTAAAATATACTTTAGGCATTACAAATAAAACACAGTGTATTATTGCTGAGTCTTTTAGTTTATTATTCATGTCTGATAGCAGCACAGATATAATTGTACACAAAGTACTCTGCCATTCGTTTTCTTTTCATGTGTTCCCTCTCGCTTGTGTATCTTTTTCATCACGGACCACTTTTTACTCGCTTATCAGTTACAGAAACACTAGTTTTCGCAAAAGTGAGTATGTTGGAATAAAATACTGTGACGTCAGAAGAAGTTACCATTTGTCGCAATAGTTACAGAAACGAGCTACAGAAATTTTTAAGGAGTAAATAATAAAAAAAATTTATTCCGAATGACCGAGAAATGGAACGAAAACATCAGCAACGAAATGATTTAAAAAAAAAATAGCCAGGATTTAAAAATGAATCAACAAAACATAAATGTATTTATTTGCGTGAGTGTGCTTGTGAGTACCCCGCAGTCCAAGGCATCGTGCACGAATATTTCATGATGATTTCTTTAAGAAACTTACTGCATGAAATACATTTGTCGATAATTATTTAACAAATCGGTCTTTTTTCGTTCATCGAAAACAGAAATTTTTCGAACAGTGCACGAATTTGAAACTTTTATATGAGATTTTCGTCAACGAAATGTATCAACGAATCACCATGTTTCGTTAAGGAAGAAGAAAAATCGTGCAGGATTCATTCAAGATTTCTTTCAGACTTGGACTACTAGGTACCTATGTGTGTGTGTGTGTGTGTGTTGCTTGTAGGTAACTTTTCGTATTGCATGTGCAATTTGAGGTCTGCTAACAAAAACAAAACCAAAATTGTCAAACGTTGTAATTTTGCAGTAAATTAATAAAATAGAAAAAATATATCAAAAATTAAAAAGATATCGCAACGGCTTTTCGTCCTTACTGAACGTCTCAAAAATGTATTACAAATATATAAATGTATATTAAGAAATTTGCGCATAAATAATTTTATTTGATTGGCTCCATCTGGCAACAATAACTGTACTTAACAGTACACGGTAAGAAATCCTGGAATAAATTTTAATACAAGTAAAGTATTAAACAAATATTTTTTCATGCAAAAAGTATTAAATTTAATGCTCCTCAATTGAATACAAAATTTTTATAAATATTTTCTGTTACATTTTAATACACTTCAAATATAACAACGATATTTTATACCATTGGAATCAATTCGATACTATTGTGATATTATATTTAATTTTTAAGACATGCTGTATTTTATATTTTAATACAATTTTGTATAAAATTTGAATACATTTCAAATATTACAACGATATTTTGTACCCTTTGAAATCAATTTGATACTGTATTTATAATTATACTTAAATTTTAATGCAAAATCAGAATTAAAACTTAGTATTACATTTCAATACTTTTTTTTTATTATAAATTAATTTTAATATTTGGCCAGAATTAAATTTTAATACATTTTTGATATGGTCATATATGTAAGCCCAAAAGTATTAAAATGTATTCCAAGATTTCTAACCTTGTAGATACTAAAAAATTAGCTGCATTTTTATTAGCCTTTTATAATGCCTTTTCATATTGTTTGTTGTTGTTGTTCTATCAATTAGTTTGAATAGAGTAGATTTGCTAACCATCGTTTATTTAGATTAAGCATAAAGCAAAGTATACATATTTATATAATGCAAATTTTAAAATGTTTTTTAAGTATGACAACTACTTTTATTATGTTAGATTTTAAATAAAAAAGCTTTATTCATTTTAGTTTTAAGGATTTGAGAAGAACATTAATAAAAAAGTACTTAAATAACTAAATGTTTGAAAATATTTTACATTTATTTCTTTTGCAGCTAAAACAACACGAAGCTAGATATCGATAAAATAAGCTTAATTCGTTAGCAGAATAAATTTGTAAGCATTGTACAATTTTCTTTTTTTTAGCACCAAAAAAATGCAAACAAATTTCAAAAAGATAGAGTGCAGAGCCTTTGAATCAAAACTTTACCCGTCTCAAGCTATTACGTTTTTTTTTTAATTGAAAAAACTAAGCTATAAAAAGACCTGTAAAAATGAGTACAAGTATAAGTACAAGTACCTACACTGAGAAAAAAAAATACTTTGAAATTAAACAAAAAATTTTAAAATAGAAATTTACCTTATTTGCGTTTCTACAAAACAAAATTTAAAACAAGCGTGTTTAAATTTCAACTGTAAGCTCATTTATATTTTTTGTATAATTTTTTCTTATTATTTTCTTACAATAACAAAAAATACGTCGCTATCAGAGATTGAATTAAAAAATTATGTACAGTCGAATCATTGAAAATTATTGCCAGACAACTGAGACCCCGATTTTACATTTGAATATTTGAAAATATTTTTTAATAAGTCTTACAAATATTTAACATAAGATGAGATACGAACTAATTAATTATTTTGATATTGAAAATATTTCAAGCCGCAATGAAACGCAAACTTCATCAAATGAAGTCAAAAAATTTCTTATTCGGGGGTCCCAGGGGGTCGCTGATCACAAATTTGACTCTGAAAACTCGAAAAAGTTAAAAAAATGGCATCGAAAAAATGGCGGTTTAAAATATTTGTTTTAACTATTAAAGTTTTTGCATTCAATTTTTCGTTTAAATAAATGTGTTTAAACTTAAAATTTTTACTATGAAAGTATATTTAAAAACATTGTTTGGAAAACAAAAACTTTTGTTTTAAATTAAACTTTAAAAACATTTGTGTTTAACTTAAATGAAATTGTTTCAAATTCTATTTCAAAAGGAAATTCGTTTCATATGAACACAATTTCATTTAATTTTAACACATATTTCTCTCAGTGTAGGTACTTAAAAAATAACTACTAAGTATAAGTACTTCCATACTTAACTTGAAATTTTCAAGTTCAAGTGCTGTACTTTCCACGGTTGCCACCACAGAACTGCAATGAGTATCCGACAGAATTCGGATACTCAAATCAGAACCGAATGTCGTGCTGTTCTCTACTCTATCCATACTCAATAAAATGTGTAAAATACTTATAGGCATTCGGCTCAAGGCTCATTTATAAGGTTGTGGCACTTGAGAGCGAGCTTGGTCGAACTGTCAGAATGGATGAAAAGAAATCAAGAAAATGTATGCATAGAACAAGACCCTGTCTACACTCGCCTCACTCAACCGACTCACTTCAAGAATGATAGAATACAAAGATTGCGCCGAAGACAAGAAAATGAGTACAACAAAATTGTCTTTCTGCGCATGTACGACATAATATCAATGCTGTTTTGGAGAGCGTTCACTTTACATACGATTTCTACACAGAAATGAAAATTGCATACATTTTAGTTTGTATAATTAAAATAAAAGAAGTAAGAACCAATTTATTGGAATAAGAAGAAGATAAATTAATAAAGTACTCCTTTGCAAACATTATTTTTACTATTATTTTATTACAGCCAGTAAGCAGCTTGGTCAAAAAAAAATTTCTCTGAGAAACCAACATCAGTGAGCATTATTTTTCGACTTAACTGATGTAGTTTAAACATTCCCAGATATTTTATTTCCATTAATTTACCTGTGAATTGAAAGGACAAATAAATGATAGTTCCAAGTTTTTAGATAATGAAACAAATTTTGTTAAGTTAATATATTTTTATATTTTTGTTTTCGTTTGTGTGCGTTTTCTACAATTTCTTGGTTTAATTTTTGTATTTATTGCAAACATCAGGTTTCTGAAAAATATTTGCTTGCTACTGTTACCATAATTAGCAGCTACACACTTCCTTTTTTAAATTGTAAGTTAAAAACTCGCAAATATACTTCGATATATACACAATTAAATAAAACACAACCGATCGCAGTACGTTTCTCAAAGAAATAAAATATTGTGACGTAGTCAACTGAACAGCTGGTTGTCAAACTCGATTAGCAGAAGTAACGGACCTGCGCAGAGCGTAATCTCTTATTCTATCATTCTTGGACTCACTTTGATATGAAAAAGTTGTTAAATGTTCACACACATAACTTGCCTCACTTTGAGTCTGCATTTGCTTTTGTGCTGTTTTTAACCGAAAACATTTTAAAGTAATAAAAAATTAGTGTTAACTTGAGTGTGTGCTTCGTAGCTGCATATAGCACTGCAAATTCAGCAGCTATTAGCGCATAAACGAAAAAAACACTTAAAATGACAAATGTCAAATCAAAGTGAGTCGCAAAATTTTTCAAGTTTTTGAAACTCTTGCCTCACGGTACATTCACCTTCCTACTTCCTCATCTCTTCTACAGACATCAAAGTGAGTCGGTTGAGTGAGGCTAGTGTAGACAAGGTCCAAAGAAACGAACAAGCAAAGGCGGAAAAAAGAGTGCATTTCTCTCAAGTGCCTCAACCTTATAAATAAGCCTTGATTCGGCTCATTAGCATTTTTTCGGGTATAAGTACATTCTCATATCCTAGAGCGGCGTGACCCGAACCACTTCAAGCAATAGCAGAATTAGAGAAGGTATATGCATTTCGGAGAGGGAGACTGCCGCAACTGTCAAAACGAAGTTGACAGCTCATACAAAATCTGAAAACGATGAGAATGCTATAAGAAAGCGAAAATAGGCAAGAATAGCAAAGTGCTTGAGTTTGACAATTCTGGCTATGAGAAAAAGAGAGCAGTCTGAAATGCATATACCCTTACTAGTTCTACCATGCTTCGAGCCGTTTTCAATGAGTGCGTTGAGTAAGTTTATTACAAAGACGCTTGATCCGAATGCATTTTGACTGTACTCTGAGTACTACTCCTCCTCTGCCAACGTCTATTAGCGTTAATTAGTTTTTTTGCGTATGCACTTTTCGTAAGAACTTGTCTACAGGCCATGTGAGCTCTCATTTTTTGTTTGTCTTTTATCGAAAACTCGTTCTTGGTATGTTATTGTTGCACTCTAAACAAAATCAAAAGGCCGGCGCACAGTGGTTGAAAGTTGGGAATAAATACGAAAACTGATAACCTCATTTTGTGAATTTTTTTCTTTGCATTGTTTAAGAATATTCTAACTAGCTTGATTCCAAAATATTTATCAGAAATATATATAGGTTTTCTGTGTAGACGTCTTAAAATACGATTGATGTAAAAATGTTGAAAAAATTTCGTTATATATTGATATTTTTCAAGAGTTTTTACAGACAATTGAGAAAATGTATTGTACTCTGGTTTTTTTAAGTACAAAGCATTATTGAAAAATTTTTTTGCATACATGAAAATTTTTTTTTTGCAATAAACTTCTTATGCAAAGTTGATATGACAAAAAAACGTAAATTTGTTTTTAGCAGAATAAAACATTATGATCTTCGGGTGTCGACGATATTTTAAATAAAGAAATGCTTTTATTGGACTTTAAGTTGACCGATTAAAAAAACTGACAGAATTTTTTGCGTCCTTGAACAATATTTGGTAAAAACTAAATGTGTTTCGATGAAAATATAGATTTGCTTAGTCTCAAGATTTGTTACTATAGTCATTTTCTTTAGTATGCTTTTAGGCATTTCTTGATTAAACGATCACTTCTTACGAAAGTGTGGCATATTAATATATAGGTATATTTTTTTATTTAAAATCGTTAAATTTTTAATGTATATAGTAAAAGCATTTACTTACTTAATACGATAAATGGTATATAATGTTATAATTCTTCTGTTGCAATACTATGATATATTTAGAAAGTACTTAAGTATTCTATAGTGTGTTTCTCAGTCTATTAATTTGCTGTTAGTATTTAGTATATATTTTTAAAATAATTACAGTTAACTTGAATTAGTTAACCAGTAATGTGATATGTATTAAGTTAAATTGATTCACATTATCTTATAGCTTACTATGAAACATTTTAATGAATAAAATGCTGTCAAAACTATTCAAATTCCCTTGTCAAGAAATTTTCTTCAAACATCTTCAATTAGCTGAAAGTGAAATATATATTCTTTGATTCTAAAGAAAACAGAGTACTAGCTGTTCGTTTGCGTGAAATTTCGCTGGTAACATCTATTTATTTGTTGCGTGAATTTTGTTGCTGCGGAACAGAGTACTGCTCTGAAGAAAATGTTGTGAAAATGTCCACGCTTGTTTCGCAGCTGTCATATTTTGTATAGATATTTGAGTAGAATTTCACATGAAACTGAACAGAGTACTATGCTTAAGCAACAGAATAAGAATACATATGCAAGCCATGTATTTATGCTACACGACTTGTGCTCACTATATCACAACGCCAAAAAGTGTGCTATTATCTTTTTCAACTGTTGATAGTATCGCATTCACATCCAGCGCCAATTTGTGGCAAAACACATGAGGTTCACTCCTTTTTTTTTAGAATAAAAACGAAACGATAAGCTTTTGTTGATGATTTTTTTACTTTTTTTATAAAAAGCAAACAAATTATATCTTTGAATACTATAAACCACTAATTTAAACAGTTGAGATGCTGCGCTTCATTGAAGTTGGAATTGGGAAAAACACGTGAATTGGAAAATTTCGTATGGGAGGTGAGCGTGGCAAAAAATACTTTTTTATGTTAGACATATATTGAAGATTTCTGACAGAATGGTTCTTGTATTGGTTCAAGACAAAAAAAATATGGCGTTATAAATATGTGTGTTGCTTGGGAGGCAGGCGTGATTGTAGGCGGATTTAAAAATATTTTTGTGTGTATTCTAATAAAGCGAATTCCAAATAATACACAAAATTACATTGGTCTACGATGAGTTCTTCTATTTATTGACAACTTTTGTATGGGGCTCAACCACTGTGCGGCGCACGTGTCTGTTTTCTTCTTGGCAAAAACACGTACAAAATAAGTTTAATTTAAATTATGCGCATGTGATTTGGCAACTTAAGGTGACATAAAAATAAAAAAAAAATACTTTACAAATTTAATAATAACTGCTGATTGCAGAAAATGAATGACACTTACGATACTATCGAAACTGCGTATTGTTTTTAAGCCTCAACAACTCTACCTCATGCGCAGCTTTCACTGTGTAAGGTAAAGTTCACAACTGCTCAAGTCCTCAAGTTTGAGGCTACAGTAGAAAATCACTTGTGCAGATTTTGGACGTACGTGTATTTTGTTTTTGTAAAGTGCACCACAATTCCTGTTGTGGCAAGTGCTCCGAATCGTGAATACCCCTATTGATTTTGAAAGTTGGTTCTCTAAAATATTAGATACGTTATTGGAAGTTATTTTCTTTCTATTTTTTTTTTAGATTCTGATAGATTCTGTCTTCTGATAGATTTTCTATTTTGTAGATTGATAATATTGTTTTCAGTCACAATAAGTTAATGGAATCAATTAAAACCTATGCTTGTCAGATGGAAAACTGTTGAAAATCCTTTTTTTAACTTACCAAGCTAAGTGTTTTTGCATACGGGCATTTCCAAGCTGGCGTTACGGGCGATTTGTAGGAAGAAGTATTTTAAAAAAATGGAATTGTCTAATTTTTAGAAAAGCTTTTTTATATTTGCGTAGTTATTAAGTAACTATATAAAGTAAAAACAATGATAACAATCGACCCTAAGGATTTTAAGATATAAGCAAAAATATGTGCTCGCGTTACGTTACAAAAAACGGAAGTGATTTTCGACTTAGATTACAAAATTTGCAAAACTTTTTGTATTGGGCAGAACTTTTTGTATACAACTTTTTTAAAAGAGTTTTAAATAACATAAGTTTATTTTCCAAGTGATCAAATTCAAAAATCTTCTTTGTTTTTTTTTTATTAGGCTTTATGCGTTTTGATCTGGCGTTACGTTACTTAAATTTCCATTGCAGTTCAATTGGGTAATTAAGTAAATATTTAGTTAAGTAATTATGTAGTTTAGTAATCAAAAAATTAATTTAACATATTGTCCTTTCCTTGCCTCAACCATTTTTTCATTATCTTTGGCCAATGCCTTCCATTTTTAACCGACTTCAAAAAGGAGGAGGTTCTCAAGTTGGTTGGTTTCTTTTTCTTTTTTTTTCTTTGTTCTTTTTTTTAATGTATATACATCGATAACTCCTAAAGTACTTACCCGATTGCCACAATTTTTTGCCAACAGATAGAGATATCAGAAGCGGAGGTGCCCGTCTAAAAAAGTGGGAGGTATTTGACACAGGGGAGTGGCAATATAAGAAACACTTTGTATATCGAATAAAATTTACACTAGAATACTGAAATTTAGTACAGGGTTTGACACAATTATTAAAAGTTATGTTAAAAAAGTAGGCGTTATTCGATAAAGGGCGTGGCAGTATTAAAAAACGCTGTAACTCGAATAATATTGACACTAGGGTATTGAAATTAGGTACAGTGGTAGGCATAGCTATAAAAATTCACTGTGAAGAAAGTGGGTGTTGTTGGACAAAAGGGCGTGGCAATATAAGAAAATTACTGTATCTCAGTTAATATTGACACTAGGGTACTGGAAATTGGTACAAAGGTTAGGACCAAATATTTTAAATTATGGTCAAAAAAATGGGCGTAATTCGATAAAAGGCGTGGCAATATAATAAAAACGCTGTAACTCGAATAATATTGACACTAAGGTACTGAAATTAGGTACAAGGGTAGGCATAATTATGAGAATTTACTGTGAAGAAATTGGGCGTTGTTGGACAAAAGGGCGTGGCAATATAAGAAAAATACTGTATCTCAGTTAATATTCACACTAGTGCACTGGAAATTGGCACAAGGGTTGGAACAATTATTACAAATTACGGTCAAAGAAGTGGGCGTTATTCGACGAAGGCGTGGCAATATTAGAAAAACGCCATAACTCGAATAAAATTGACACTAGGATACTGAAATTAGGTACAGGGGTAGGCATAATTATGAAAATTTACGGTCAATAAAGTGGGCGTTGCTGGACAAAAGGGCGTGGCAATATAAAAAATTACTGTTTTTCAGTTAATGTTGACACTAGGGTACGAAAATTCGTAACAAGAATGGGAAAATTGTTATCATAATCTCTAAAAAGGAAGAAATAAAAACTTTTTAACAAAAAACCAACCAACTTAGAAACCACTACAAAGTAAAAAATAATTTTAAATTACTTCACACATTAATTCTTGGTCAAATTTGTTAATTTATTTATATATATTATTAAATTGGAAATCTTATTACTACAAATTTTTTCTGTTTTGTATTATTATCATAAATATATGCATTTCTCCATGAATATAAAACTTTTAAAGTCCGGGTTCGATCCCAGGTGGTGGCATCACAAAGATTTCTGATGAAGCCTGTAGCAGGGCCGAAATTGCAATAAAATCAGGTAGTAATGTTTTCCCTTTCATATTGAAAATGTTGCTGTTATTTTCTTTGGGAAAAAATCATTACAGCAATTAATTGTTCTAACCTGACCTAAAAAGCTTAATAAACAATTTTAAACTATCAAACAACTAGAATTTGTATATAAAATCAAGAATGATTTAAACTATCAAACATTTAGAATTTGTACTTAAATCATAGAAAATTAACATAATAATAAAAAATAGGTCGTATAGAAAACTTTCAATCATAAATAAATTCATTTACGATGATGATCAAATCGTCTGCACTGTTTCACAAATGTAGATTTCTTTTTTGCAAATGTTTAGTAAATGTTTTTTAAACTTTTTTGTTTTAGTAAAAATGGAAGGCATTGGCTAAAGATAACGAAGAAATGGTTGAGGCAAGGAAAGGACAATATATTAAATATATTTTGTAATTACTTATTTTCATAATGACTTATCTACCTAAATTCTTAATTACCCAATTGACACAATGGAAATTCAGGTAACGTAATGCCAGATCAAAAACATAATAAAAAAAACAGAAGATTTTTTAATTTGATCACTTGCAAAATAAACTTATTTTA
Organism: Dichetophora obliterata; assembly: GCA_963920525.1. Classification (NCBI taxonomy): domain Eukaryota; kingdom Metazoa; phylum Arthropoda; class Insecta; order Diptera; family Sciomyzidae; genus Dichetophora; species Dichetophora obliterata. The sequence goes on along the minus strand of OY986436.1, from coordinate 209,874,517 downwards.
TATCAAACCATTCTAAAAAAAGTTGTATGCAAAAAGTCTTGCCCAATTCAGAGAGTTTTGCAAATTTTGTAATCCAAGTTGAAAATCACTTCCGTTTTTTGTAACGTAACGCCAGCACATATTTTTGCTTATATTTCTAAATCCTTAGGGTCGATTGTTGTCATTGTTTTTACTTAATATAGTGCTACTTAATTACTACGCAAATATAAAAAACCTTTTTAACCCTGGATAACCAATCATATTTCTAATACGTTATAACCAATGTTAGTCGATTCGACTAACACGCTCCAAAACTCGCTTTAGAGGAGCTGTTAGTACATAAAATACAATAAAAGCTGTTGAAGATGAAAAAACTATGTATATTCTACTATAAATAAAAAAAAACATTAATATTGGTCTTTGTTTTTTTCTTTATTTTTTACATTTGTTTATAAGCTACTTATTTTAGTTTCAGATATACCACATAAGATTATTGAAAAAATAGTGAGTAAACATAAAAAACTTAAAAGACTCTTCTATCATTATACGAATAAAGCATTATTTATTATTATTAAAATAAAAAAGTTTAAATCAATTGTTTAGCACAAGAGACACAATTCGCTGCACCACTATAAAAAACTTATAACCAAAACACTATATTCCTACAACAAAGGAATTAACTTCGACTGAACCGAATTTTAAATACCCCCACATCCGTATTTTAATATATACGAATTTGTCATTGTCATTTTGATGACGCTACTTTTATAGGGCGTGGTTTTTATCTAAATATATTAAATTTGAAACTCAGAGTTCATCCTAATTATCAAAGCTTATGTGTAAAATATCAAATTTAAACCATAATTTTGTTGAATTTATGACGGTTTTGTATTATAATAAAGCCATTTTGTGTGTAAGGTGGGCGTGGTTTTCATCAAATTTTGACAAATTTAAAATTTGTGGTGAATATTTCACTCCAAATGCTGAGGTCAGACGATGCTCGTTTGCTCGGCGAACACATGGCCGTGCAATATGGTTGTTTTTGTATTCTCCAAAATTTTTGACAGCTTCGCATTGGAAGCAACAACAAAATTATCTGCTCGCCGAGCAAACGAGCATCGTCTGACCTCAGCAAAAGCTAAAGTGCAAAATTCCAAGTTCATATATTTATTTTTGTGGCATTTTAGGAGATACCGTTTTGATGAAGTCACTTCTTATGGGAGGTAGGCGTGGTGTTCATGCGATTTTGCTGATTACCGAATTTTATATTCGTTTTTTTAATATAAACATATGTCTTTTATTTCATTCAGATAGCTTAAAAACTGTGACTGCAATCGAGTCGACAGACAGACAGTTGGATAGACGGACAGACGGACATGGCTTAATCAATTCAGGAGGTGATGCTGATCAAAAATTTTTCTCCTTATAAGCGTTACGAACGGAGTGACTAAGTTAATATACCCCTTACGCAAACCGCGTGGAGGTATAAAAAGTTACGTTAAAGCCAATGTTAGTCGATTCGACTAACACTATATTTATAAAAAGATTCACCCCATAAAATTAAAAAGGCAAATACATCCGAACGCAACGAGAGCAGCTAATGTGGTTACTACGATATGGATAGAGAACACGATCAGATGAGAGAAAAAAGGCTGTAAGCAAAAAATTGAGCAGTATTAGTCGAAACGACTAACATTGGTTATCCAGGGTTAAAAATGAGACTTTTTTATTCTTTTTAAAAATAATTGTTCGTACAAATCATAACGCCAGTTTGGAAATGCCCATATGTATAAAAGTGTCAAACAAATTATTCCTTAGCTGGGCTTACCCTATTATTTTTTTAAATAGCGCCATCTTTTCGTCGCTCAAAGAAGCCGGAAGCTTACCTAAGTCAAAACTAGAGAGCTGCCATACAGCAAAGATGGTTTTTGCTGCTATACTTTGGCACTTGTCAAACACTTAAGCTTTGATACGCATGTATGACCTTCGGGCAAGGTGACCGACATTCTAAGAGATACCATGAAACACCCCAAAAACCATAACAGATGCTCTCAACAAAGTAACAACAACATAGAAGGAAACACAACAACATAGAAATAGATAAAAAGTAATGAAAATGCCATTGAAAAAAACGTTTGCGCCAAAAACATACTTTATAAAAAAATCCGATGAGATAAAAAAAGCTAAAATTCGAAAACAATATATGTTGTTGGTAAGCGCGTTTTAGGAGCAGGAGAAGTCACGCAAAACAGCGTTTTGTGAAGCACTTAAGTGCTTTTTAAGAGAACTTTTGTTGCTTCAGCGGAAAACATTCCGCTCATTTTTGCCAATTCATTTAAAGCTCTACAGAGCATGGTAAAGCTCCAACGAACTTATTACCGCACGTTAATACACAAAGCCGCTGAGAAGTGCTCCAGTGTTCGTTGCAAACGGTCGTCGTCTCGTTGTCGTAGTTATCGTTGCTTTCTCGTCGGTTGTGCGCTCTGGTTTTAATTTTTTAAATAAAATCAAATCATTTTTGCATTGGTTAATAAAACTAAAAAAAAAAACTAATTCCTTTGGAAAAACGAACAAAACCGTGCCAATTTTATAGAAGAATTTTTTGAAAAGAATAGAAAAGAATTAAAATGTCGAAGCCCCAATCGGACGCGGATCGTCGCAAGCAAATTAGTGTGCGGGGCATTGCTGAGGTTGGCAATGTCACCGAGGTGAAGAAGAACTTCAATCGTCATCTTCACTACACACTGGTCAAGGATCGTAATGTTGCCACACTGCGCGATTATTACTTTGCGCTGGCCAATACTGTCAAGGATAACATGGTCGGACGCTGGATTCGCACACAGCAGTATTACTATGAAAAAGATCCAAAGGTGAGATGGTGTGAGAACAAGAATGAAAGGATACAAAAGTGTCGGTGGGCAGAGTGGGAGGGATATAGATAGTGTGCGTGATTTTTTTCCCGAATACCGAAATATTTTTGAAGGTCATCGAAAATGTATGTATGTAGTATGCATGCGTAGGTACACATGTTAAGCCGGTTGAGATGACAAGTGGGAAATTACAGTTCCTAATCTGTTAGGATACAGTTAAAAAGGACAAAAAAAATTGAGCAAATGTAAAAGACTGTCATGGGTTGACTAGGCGTTGTTTTTGGCTATTATCAATAGACCAAATTTTATCTACATAGCTCTTTTGCTATATGAAACCTTTTTAAGTAATGATTGGCTTCTGGTGCATTAACACATTAGCGCCATTTTATTGATTTTTATTAAAAAAAAGCAAACATCTAGTTTCAACAATTAAGGGCATGTTCTCATGCAGCTCGACCAAAAAACTCAATTTAATTTTTTTTTATTTTCGATAGCTTATGATGTGTAGAATATGTTCCCAAAGCGGTGTGGCCAATAACGATTGCATAAAAAAGTTATCGCATACTAAAGGAACCCATATATTAATAAACGCACCCAAAACAATCGTTGATCAAATCTAAAAAAATCACGTTTTTTAAAAAATCTTGTTTTACAAACTGGTCTCCACGATATCTCAAAAACTACTCTATGTACTATATCTACTCTATATACTATAAAGTAGATACAATTTATTGAATTCCAAACCTAAATTTAGATAATATTGGCCGGTTATTTTTTTAAGAGATCTTTAAAGAGCGAAAAATGTGAAAAAACGATGATTAAATTCAAATATCTGCCATTTTTGTAATTTTCAACTATTTATTTATATTATAGGTTCAAGAAGCACCAATTTATATATAATTTATAAAATTTTTTGTTTTTTTTTATATCAGATGATATGAACATGCTGTGGAATGGAGACCATTTGGGTACCTTTTTTTTCAACGTGACGTTTGACGGCGTATTGACACTTCACATTACAGTTTTATGCAACAAAATAAATATTTTCCTACACTTTAAGAATCGATAAATAACTGTCAAAAAACTCAAGCTGTTCATTTACTTCCTTCTATGAAAAAAAAAATCAAGAACATCACCGTGTTTTCGGACTTCTAGCTGAAAACCTGCCCTTATATTTAAAATAATTTATTTAATAATGTTAAAGAGTGGCTTTCAACTCGAAATTCAGGCTTTAAAAATTATTTTAATTGGTTTAAAAATATTTGCTTAGCTTCAAAATTAAATATTTATTTATTCCAATTCTTTACACTTGCCAATCAACAATATATTCAAAAAGTGTTACTTTTAGGACGATTACGCCATTTTTAAATTTAAGTGCATTTATTTATATGAAATTCTTTAACGGTTACAATAAATTGTTGACCATGAATAAGTAATTAGTACAGAATTTGTTGGTGCTCTTCAATCTAACATATAAACACAATATAATATGTACGTACCTATCAGGCTCGTAGCCAAGATTTTACTCGAGGGGGGGCTGGCATAGGTTTCATTACAAAAATATATGATTATTGTATTTTCATACGTTATTTATTTAAAGGGTTTTTCTTCAAAAATTGTTATATTTTAAATTAATCTAAAAATTTTTTGAATGAAATTATTAATTTAATTTTGAGAAAGGAACAATAAAAGTTTAGTCATTCATCGAGTCAGAAGAATGACGTTGAATACGAAACAAATATAAGTGGTAAGAAAAAATTATAATATTTTAAATAAATTTATGGTCACTTAATTTTCTTCGTATTCTACGCGTCTTTAGCTTTAAAATGAGCCCTCAATTATCTTTATTCATTCTTGAGTTATTAAAATTTAGGAGTATAAGCTCGCATTCAACTCACTCGATTTAGTCAATTATTATATGAAACCCTTTACTAACGCCTTTTAAATGTTATCAGTGAAACTGCATGCGCACCTATAACTCTAAAGTTTTTCGATATCGTGAATTCAGGTTGTTGTATGTTCTGTTACATCGTTTTGACTCCTTACAGTTTAATGTAGTGTGTTTATACTCAAGCACTGAATCAGCTTCAGTGAAAGCGATTGTGGAAACATTTTTAAAAATTTCACAACTCAAATCAGCAACTCAAATAAAGTTTGACAATGAAAGCAAAACCGCTTTTTTTCGGAACGGTTTAAAAATAAATTCTTGTTTATGCGCACTTTCTAAGCGACTTGAAAATGTAATGCTTGGTTTTCACTATGTCATTTTCAGTGGTCAGTTGTTGTCAATCAAATTGAAAATAACAACATTTTGACATTTTTTCTAACTTCGGCACTCTTGGAAAATTAAAAACAAATAAATTTATAAACGGAGCTATGCAGAAAATGTTTTAGAGTTTTATTAAGGTGCTATTTCACGTGATAAACTTTTGCCTCGTCATAAAAATGACAAAGTGAAAACCAAGCATAAAAACCGATTTGAAATTTGATTTTATCAAATCGCTCTGAAGTTTTCAAAACGGTTTGAAGTTCAATTTATGCAAAGGTTTAAATGAAATCGGCTTCGTTCAAATCGACTTGAAGAATCGACGGATAAACGTGGTACGTGCTCACGATAACAGCCTTAATTAAGTGCTATCGAAACGAAATTCAATATACATACATAAATGTTTTTAATTAAAAAATAAAGATCAAATTCGAAAATGAGATAAAATCGGATGAAACCACGCCTAACTCCCATACAAAGTAACTTTGCCAAAACGTTAAAATCCCTTTAAATTTCAAAAAAAATTAATCTAATGACTACAAAGTTTACACATAAGCTAACCCTTAATATGCACTTAAAAATTTGTGAAAATCGAATGAAAACCACTTATACCTCCCAAACAAAGTGACTTTATAAAAAAGTAAATTCTCCTTAAATTCTCCTTAAATTCCAAAAAATTAGTACAATGACTTCAAATTTTCCAAATAAGTTTAAATCTTAACTATTTACTCGATGTCTGGAATTTTGTTAAAAGAAATTTAAAATTCCGCCCACCTCCCATACAAAGTGACGTCATCATAATAGTAAAACTTTTATAAATTCCAAAAAAATAATGTTTGAACTTGATGTTGTGCACATAAGCTTTAATAAATAAAAAGGACTCTGAGTTCCAAATCTGAAGTATTTGGATAACAACCTCGCCCTATAAAAGTGACGTCGCCATAATAATGCAAATTCAAGACTTGGAATAAACTAAAATGCCGTGTGGGTATTTTAATTTCGGTCCAGTCAAAGATACTTCCTTACTAGTGATATGTGTACTAGCAGGCCACAGTTATCCATCTCCTAAAGACAATACATGTCGAACGAAGTAAAAACAATTTTCTTTTGCTACGTTTTGAAGCGCAGCACTGCATTTATATGTGTCTTACTTTTCGCCTTCTCTCTCTCTCGCAACACAAACGCGTGAAAATAAAACGATTAAGCAATGCGTGGCAGCTGGGATGATTTCTTAAAAAACTTAACACTTTAGTTAAATATACTTATTATTAAAATTTCAAAAGGAAAATGCCCCTAAAAAGTGCCTTTGTACAAATAAGATATTTAAAATTTTTTTTCATAAAAATCGGCCCAGTACTTTTGGAGTACAGTGGTAACATTAAATTTGTACTTCAATTTCATATAATAGTATAGTTATAGATTTCTTAAAATTGAAACAGCACCTCAATTTAAAACTTCTCTAAGAGTAGATTTTGATCATAAGCTTAATTTTGCAAACATTTTGTTTTAAAAACCGATGTAGAACAAATGGGCTAATTTTACAATAATAATTTTTGAGAAAAAGATATTATTTATTTTTGCATACAATTTTGCAAAATTATTTCAAGGCTTTTTTTTAATTTATTTAAAGAGAAAATTTAACAGAATATATGTTATATATAAATTGATACTCGAAATATGCTTAACCCATTAACCGCCGACATGTGATTTCGTCGGCCGATTTCGATGATTTTTTCAGGAATTGCTTATTTTGCTCCCTAGATTACAAATTCCGAGTTTAGAAAAAAATCAAAATTCTGGTATTCCAGAAAAAAATTCACTGAAATAAAAAGAAATCAGCAAAATTGAATCATTAGATTACGAGCTACAAGCTCTCAAAAACCTTAGACTCGATTTTCTCGAAACACCATTTTTTTTCTCTTGCACCTTTTTTGCACCCAATGCAATAAAACAGATTAGTATTTTCAGAGAAAACAGTTAACTTTTACTTGAACAAAGACTAAAAAAAATTTATTTTAGTGGTTTTCATATCAGGTGTTTTTAAATCAACACCATTTAAAAAAAATCTAAGTATTTAAAAGGGGTTCAAAGATCAATTGAAGTGGAGCTTTTATTTGGTGAACTTTAGTTTAATCTTTTGGTTTTACATTTCAGTCATAATTTGCTAAATAACAGCTTAGTTTAAGTTTAGTCAACTGTTCAAAAAAATCTCTAAAAGAGGTGATTTTTTCAGTAACTCCAAAAGTATCTCTGCCCATAATAAATTCGAAAGTTTATTTTCTGCTTTGAAAGTCAATAGGTTAAACTTTGTCTTCCCGAAATTTCAAGTCAAAAGCTAAATGCGTCGATTTGTGAGATTTTTTAATATAAGCGTTGCTTTAAAGCAACGCCGTCGTTTAATGGGTTAAATTGATTGTTTTTTTTTTCCTATTAAATAAATTTGTAATTTTAATTTATTCCTAAGAAGGACTAAGTCAGAGTAATGTCAATAAAATTACAATATTTTTAAAGAAAGTTAAAAAGAAAATAACCTAATAAATTTTAACAAAAATAGTTTGTCTTTGAGGAATATTTTTACTTTTTAAAACAATTTAAAGCCAAAATTGATAGCAGATGTCCTGCCAATAATTTAAAAAAACACAGAAAATTAAATTTCCAATAACGCAAAATATTATGTTATGTTGGTGAGATCGCATAATATGAAAATTAAACCGAATCAATATTTAGATTTTAACGTTCGGAAACTAAAAAATTAGAGGAGCTGCTCAAAATAAATTCTGCGTAGTGTATTTTTAATCAAAGTTAAGTCTTCGGAAATATATTTGTTCTACTGTACGTTACAGAACATTATTACATAATTAACCGCAAAATTTAGCATTTTTTAATATTTAAAAAACAGTTTTTGTTCAAAAGGCTCTAAAAGTTTAATTTCTTATTGGATTTTTTTTTTAAATTTCATCTTGTTGATGATTTGTCATGTTGTTGTATGACCTCCATCGACATACCGAATCATTCTTAATTTATCCTTTGATATGACCTTTTTATTATATAAAACAAAATTAATGAAAATCTATTATTTTAGAACGGTTTTAGCACAAAGAATATTAAAAATGCCAAAAAACTCGATTTTTGTAGGCTTAAGCTTAGTATGCTGTAGGAACGAAAAAAAATTTCCCTAAGAAATACATTGAGATTTTTGACAACGAACAGGTTACGAAATTTTTTTCGCCAGCTAGTAAGCTGTAGAAGCGAAAATTATTGCTATGTTGCCAAATTTCCATTCGTGAGTGGAGAGTTGAAATTTCAAAATTTCGCTGTCGATTATATGCCCGTACATTTAATTGGCGCGGAAATTTGCCATTCAACAATAAAACATAAGCAGTAAGTATGTTTAAGTGTTGAATTTGTTATTAAACAAATTTACATTTATATAGTTTATTAATGTGTAGTCTTGCTTTTTATAGGATATAAAATTGCAGCAATAAAAATATGAATCTGTCAAACAGAACAGCAAGTGCTTTTTCTCCACACAAAAATTATGACTCTACACCAAAATTTCGCGTGCAGAGTTATATGCCCAAACATTTTCGTTCCTACAGCATACCAAGCTTAATAAGGTATATATATATATATCATACTAATACATTCTTTTAAAATTATTGTTATGTAAAAACGTTTCTATGAAAAAAACCTTTATCTGTTTTAAAAACTAATAAAAAGTTACCAAAAACGGCTATCGTACAATCAAAACTCCGCTTCTATAAATTTGAGCTCACATAAACTCAATATAATTTTAAAAAATTATAAATATCTTTTTGAAGAGCTCCATTAGTTTTTGAGACTTACGAATGGCAGGTTTTTTCTCTTTATAATTCCTTCAGTACAATTTAGATTCTATTTTTTATTTATTTATAGTTTTTTAAATTAAGTTTTAAAAAAACTATAGGTTTTTTCAAAAATTACCAAAATTATCCGATTTGTCATATTTGATTTAATTTGTCATATTTGATTTAAATTAAGTTTTAAAAAAACTATAGGTTTTTTCAAAAATTACCAAAATTATCCGATTTGTCATATTTGATTTAATTTATTTAATAGCCTCGGACCCTATGGGGTGGGGGAGATGTGAGCCCAAAAATTTCCCTTGGCTACAGGCCTGGTGCCTATATATTATATTCTCTATTTTAGCTTGGTCGCACGTTGTCTCGAAGGATGCTATGAAACAAATAATGAAGATATAAATAAAATAAAAAAACAAACGCAAATGTCTCAACAAATTAGATCAATGCCAATAAACTTGGGGGCCAATAAACGAAATTGCAACAACATAACAAAAACACTTCTGTTGCCAATTAAATAATGAAACATAAACTTGCTCTTTCATTTCATTTACATATTTCCGAAGTAAACCGTACAGATTTTAGCCAAATTATAAAGAAAGTGAAACTTCTTTTTTTAAAAAAATTATCCTTGAAATTTAGAAATTTTTATAATCAGCCCAATCATGAAACATTTTCTCCCGGGAGTTGTAAAAGGGAGTTTCCGTTTTTAAGATAAAGTTTAAAAACTTTTTGGAAATTTTTAATGCAATTTTGTTTAACAGCAGCCAATATTCATTAGTGTAAAATAAAAAAATGAGATGTTTTTATCTGCTATCTTAAAACCGGAAACTCCCTTTTACAACTCCCGGGAGAAAATGTTTCATGATTGGGCTGATTATGTTAGTCAAAAAAGTCTTTTGACGTGAGAAACTACGTAGGCTTCTGCATATATTTCGGGATCTGGTAACGCTAATGTCATTCCAATCAAACTGACGCACAGTAGATCGTGTAGTGGACAAAAATCAGAAAATGTTTTTGTCTCGAAACCCAACAAAACGGGTATCGTTGTAAATAAAAAACATACTTTAAAGAAAGTAAATTCAAATTCTGATTAAAAAAAAAATTTGTGGATTCTATAAACTTTTAAAATTACTAGTTTTGAACAATTTTTTTGTTGTAGATTTTTTGTTTTTGAGCGTCTAGGTAAAAATATTTGTGTAAACACATTTTCAAAATAGTTTTATTTGTGTTTATTTTATAAACATTATCAAAGAAAAAATAATTTTTATTTTTTGAAAGAAAAAAATTCAATGCGATTTTTCACAGGAAGTATAGGAAATTTTAAATAATAATCCAGTTGAAGCAGTCAAACAAAAAAATTTCTACTGATTCCCGCTATGATGTTAACAAATACCGTAAGAACGTTTTATTGCATTACAGTATCTGTTCAATAATTTTTCGAATTGAACCAATCCGTTGTGAAATCTCATTTTGAAAAATGGTCAAAAATTGCTATTTCACAGAAAAAAACGAGTACAGAAACAGACATATTATTTCATCTGATCCCCATATATCTTCAAAAAGAAATTTAAATATAATAAATATTTTGACAGGCAGGACCCAGATGTTGAATATTACATAGAAAATATAACAGTGAAGAAGAAAATTAAATCAAAATTATAAGCAATTGCTTCAACTTATTTATCAAACAGCGCAGGTATCTCTTATAAATTACCTAAAAAACGCGAACAATTGCATAAAAAATAAACAAAAAATTTAGCCTTAAATATAAAACATTACTAAATTAAAACTTCTTTTATGCTAGCATACCCTGAGTTTTTATTTAACACTTGTTTCATTTTTCTACATGCCCTTTCGTCAGTTTCACCAAGCGCAGAGCTTTTTTTTCATCGAAGTCTATAAACAAAGCTACTCCTTTGTCGAGAGGTAATGTTTTTGGTTGAAAGGGACTCTAGTGTTAAAGGAATATGTTTAAAAATTTGCATTTTGACATTTTTTTGGTATGAAAAAAAAACAAAAAATAATTTAAAAACTACTAATGACAATAAACGATGAAAAATGACGAAAAAATGTCCTAAAAACTTTTTATATTTCGAATTTAGGAAACATAAATGGACGTTATAAATAAGCAGGAAATGTCTTAGAAGCAGCAGAAAAAATATGACATGTCATCGAAATCTTAGCCCTGCTTTTCACAGTGTAGGTCACAGTGAAAAGGTCGAATTTCGACCACTGGCGAAATCTAGCATAAATTAAACGTTATGGGAAACGTTCTAGGAGTGTAGAATGCGCATAAAGAAAAGTTGAACTATATAATTCTATTGTCTGATATTTTTGGTACTAGCTTTGGTAACATGATCCTCACACTAGTAAAAATCTTTCTCGTATCATGCCCGAAACATTTTCAAATTTCATTCTATTTTTGTCATATAATACATATAAATAATTTTATACAAAAACAAAATAAATAATGTGAGGTTTCCTTTATCATTAAATGAAATTGAACTAATTACTATTGAGCCCCCAAGTTTTCAACTTTTCTAATAAGAATACGAAAATTTTCCAATATTAAACTTTTTCTACAATATTTTTTTTTTTTGGAAAACTAAAAAAACAAACCAGATTTTTAGGCCTTTTTACCTTTGGAGGCCTTTAACTCATAAGTCAATTGGGAGTATCCTTTAATTTTTCAGATTTGGATTTAGTAGGTCAAAATCCATATAATCTGCAAAAATTAAAAATTAGAGTTGTCGCTATTCTATAAATGTTCCCCGCATGTTAAGGGAGATATTTTTGACACCAACCCACTTTTTTCACCCCCACTGGGTGGGCGCCGCTAAAAAAAAATTAATTTCAAGAATTATAATGGATGTTTAATGTCGAGTTTCCTGTTTTTATTTAAGTCATAAAAGAACTTTTGACTTTAACAAACTCAAACAAATGTAAAATCGTTTGCTTAATCTGAATATGCTCTCAGATTTTTTGAAAAATTAGTCCTTGATCAAAAATTGGCCTACTTTATTCGGAATTTTCTAATTAGTAAGAAGCTTTACCCTCGCTTTGATCGCTGCAACTTTCTTAAATTAAAATGCTGCAATTAAAAAATTATCCAAATTCAATCACATTTATGACGGAAGAAAAATTTGCTGATCGTCAGAGTTTAATGCGCTATTGGCTTAAATGCCCCTTGCCATCTGTTGCTCAGAAGAATGATATTCAATAGGGCGGGTCGATTTAAAAATCGCCCATTGCTCAGTGAAAATTGTATTCTAGGGATCAAAATAAGAAACTTTGCCCGAGGAACTATACCTCTAAAACGAATTCTAATGCCTCAACTTTTCCGTAGGGTCAAATTTTGAAAAATCCCTCTTTGTCCCATTTAGAGTGCCCCAATCGAGTTCAAATGTATGACCGACCCCCACTAACTTTGGAGGGTCAATCCACCCATGCCAGTGGCAAACCCGCTGGAACCCCCTGGGGGTTCCCCATACAAACAAATGTTTTCCCTACGGAAAAGTTGGGGCATTAGAATCCGTCTTCTCCAAGATTTGTCGATTTATTGCGTCGTACTTCATTTTTACTTTCATTTCGGCACTTGTTTATCAATTTCGCCTGTGAACAATATTTTCGTTGATTTTGTTTAATATGTTTGATATTTTTTTTCTGCTGAAGTTTTAACCGTTGTTGCATTGTTTTTGCGTTGTTGTAGCGTTTTTGTTGTTTCGTGGTGCTTTTCTGTGTTATGCACTTCTCACAAGTGACTTGTGTATTCTATCTCGTTTGTTACATAGTTTCGTTGTTCTTGTGTCCTTTTTGTGCTGAACTTTCTACCGTTGTTATGCTTTGTGGGTTTCAAGTTCCTTTGAACTTTTGTTTATTATTGGTTTGATCTTTCGTTGGTTATAATAGCTAATCTACTTACGACTAGTTTAGTTTCGAAATATTCAGATATTGGATATTGATCAGTTGATAACTGAAGTTTATTCGCGCCGTCCTTTATGGGATAAACGTCAAAAAAATTATCACAATCGGTTAATAACTGAAAAGTTGTGGAATGACATAAATCAGCAAATGAAAATACCGAGTAAGTTTATGAAATTTTTGTGTTTTAATACACATATAATTACAAAGAAAAGCTTTTATCGAAAAACAAACTTTTTTAATATAAATTTTTTAATCCATTTAAGTGGAAAACTTTTAAGATAAGAATAAAATCAATAATTTATGCTATTTTCAGAAAGTTAATTAAAAAAGAAGAAAATTTAAGTTTCTCGCTTCCTTTTTTTATCTTCGCTACCCATTTAGCGCAACGACAAATCGTAGTCTGCGTTGAAAACAAAAAAAAACACTGCCTTCACGTGATCGCAACATTCTTAACGAGCTTAAAATCTACCAACAAAGCTACAAACAAAATATCATGCAAATTCTTTGCTTCCTTCCCTTATTTTCTGTATTTTCCTATCCTGTTTCAAAATTGTTGTTGACTTCGATACAAATCAGAAATATAAAACTTCGAACTACTTCGTGGAATGCAAAAATAAATTTTAAAATCTACCAACAACGTAATGTCTCTTGTTTTCATTAAAAATCAACACCGTTTTCTTTTCCCTTTCTCTTTACACTTCTCCACACTTATTAAACAAAAAATCTTTCAATGACTCCACAAAACGCAATTGAGGCCATTTTTCCAAAGAAACAAATGAAAGCAAAGCATCAGTCAGCTGCAAGCATAAAGCGCTCACTATGAACACCAATAAGCTCAATAAGCTACTTTGTGTAGCGTTGAATAAGCTTTTACTATGATCAAAAAAAGCTAGACAAAGCTTCAGCCAAAGCGTCCACTATGAACGCGGCCTAAAGCGCTTAAAAGCTTTATTATTTTTGTTTTTCAAGTTTGCGAGTCTCTTGTTAAACCAAGGAGGGTTATTATTGCTAAAAGTCAGTTTCAAGGGGACAAATTGACGAATAGAGTGTTTCAATATTGATAGAAAGCTATCATAGGACACGGATAGATCAATTTTACGAGAGAAAAAGTCCCAGGAGATTGAAGAAAAATAATCATTCATTGCACCAAAGTTAGCTTTATTAAAGTCTAGTGTTGAACTGTGATTAATGACCTGTTTTTGGTATTGCTAAAATGAAAATTCCAGAAGAACAGGTTTATGATGATTAGTGCCATAAAAAATTGCTAAAAACGGAACCTCGAGTGTTACGACAAATTCTTTCTCTACAAATATGTATTAGATCTAGAGTACGATTAACTTGCGGCTTTTTTGATTTAATATCAACATATATATATCAATTAAAATTTTCACAGCCTAGGGGGGCAAGTGCCCTCCTTCGGCCCTGTGGACGCCCATGAGAAGCAAGCTTAATAAAAGTAAAGAATGCCAAAAAGTTGAACTACTTTTTTCTGAGCCTTTTTTAATTAAGATACAAATTATGTAAAGCATAAAAGACATTTTATGGTAATAAGCAAGTGATAAACAACTTAAGAACAGGTAAACAGAAAAATGTCAAAACAAGTATATATGCAGTATATCGTGGCAACTCAACTGAAAATAATACAGAGAGGCATAACAAACAATTTAATCTTAACCTGAAAAAGCTGGGTAGCAATTAAAGAAGTATGTGTTTGTCCTTTCCTGAAAGTCATAAGAAACAAATGCACAAATATTCACTTTCATTGAAATATTTTTAAAAAAAATTTGGAAATTAATAAATTCAAATGCAAATAAAAAATTAAAGATACATAACAAATACATAAAATAAATTAATTTGGCACCGGCATGGTAGACCGTCATGAAGTATGAGAAAAAAAATTTATTTCTTTAAGAATTGCATAAATTTCACAATAACAAAATCAAAATCAAATTTTTCTTACGATCGAACAACGAAAGAAACACTACCCTCTAATTTAAACTAATTTCACTCTACTAGGTCACACACACCCACTTTTCGAGAGCAAAAAATGCCGGTCTTCATATTTTTTTTTGTTTTTGAAAATATACTAAACTGTTGTCAAGGTCAATAGAGGTTATTCACAAAAATATTTTTGTTGGTGCTGCTTATGTTTGTAGCTTTATTTTTGGAGCATTGCGCCAACATCGCCACATACAGCAAACTGACAACGCATGACACCAATAATAATAATAGCGGCCACAACCACAGCTACATTTACTAAAAAAATTTTCTCTCTACAAAACACTTTGAATAATGGTTTATTAGTTTAAAAGTATTTGAGTTTAAAAATTCTTTTGTTTGATTGAAAATCTAAAAATTTCAACACAAGAAGCAAGTGGTTTCGGTTTTGTTTTTCTATCATTAATATTTTCAAATAAGATTTTGCGATATTTATGATGATATGAGTTGATTTTTCAATTCCCTGCTAGTTAATTGTGTTGTTTTTAAGCAAATTTCATAAAATACCAGCATTTTTCAGTGATTTTCATATTAACTACATTAGTTAAATATAATAACTCACAACAAAAGTAAAAATAAATTTTTCTATTATGCCTTATAGTATATTAACATTCATCAGCTGCTTTCTTTTTCTTTTTTTTTTTGCTGTACTTATTTCTGTTATTGTTTTCGCATCATAAAATTATGCTTATCGGTGCGTTTCCTTTAATACAACTTTAAACACCTCTCAAGCATTTTATTGACAGTTCAATGAATTTTCTAATGAAGCGGAAGTGATTTATATTTAGTTAGTAAAATAAAAAATGTTAACATACTTACCTAAGCGCTTTATACACTGGTAAAAAAGGATATAAAACAAGACAAAGTACAGAATGAGCAAGAAAAACATATTTCGATGAGGTCGTGATTTTAAGAGTGACACTCAGTGTTCGGAATTTACTGCAATTGCAGTAGATATACTGTACTTTTTGGCAACATTTAATGTTCTACTGTGTCACTGCGGTTTTTTCAAATCTACTGCGATTTATTCGCAACAAACATTTCTATGGTTATTTTTGGAAGAAGACGGTTGGTTGGACGTATGGTTGTTTTAAAACAGATGACGGTCATTTGTTAGATGAAGCTGTCATTACGACAAAATAAAATATGTTATAGTTTTACATAAGGTTTTTTGACCGAATTAAGAACTGATTTGCTTCGAACGACCGTGATAGAATTTTTCTACAGCAAATATATTTTGAATCAGTAAAAAATATGTTTCTGCAACATGCAAATATATATAGTATATAGTTATACATTCACAGAGGGAAAACCTATGGACTCACTACATAAATTTATGAACTCATGACATAAATTTCTGCACTTATAAATTTGGTGATTTTCTTGTACTAAGTACATGTTGAAAAATGTATTGACTTTATAAATCTTTTAAAGAGTACTGCATATATTCAATAATGAGTTTTATGTACTCATCACAAAATTATGTGTCGTGAATGAATAGATAGATTTACGTGGTGGGTAGATTCACACTATGCTCATTAAAAAATTAATGTTAATAATTTTATGTAATGAGTACAGTTCTGATGTATGTAGTAAATAGATTATTGACCAATTACATAAAATATTAAATAATTGTATGTAGTGAGTACATATATAATGGATCTATTACATAAATATTAACTTTTTGTAATGAGTACATAGATAACTGACCAATTACATAAAACAATAAATAATTGTATGCAATGAGTACAGTTACGATGTACGTAGTATAAAGATTATTGACTCATTACATAAAATAAAAAAATTTGTGTAAGTAATGAGTAGAATCCCGATATACCTAGTACATAGATTATTGACCCATTACAAAAATGTATGTACAGCATATTTGTGAAGTCACACATGACTTCATTTTACTAAGTGAATAAATTGATATATAACCAGTATATGCTCACTTTACCCAGTACATACAGCTCTCGTTGCGTTCCCATACAAGATGAAGTACATAGATTTTACATAGATGTCTCTGTACTGTCTACATAACTTTTTCCCTTAGTGTATATTTGTATGTATATCGTCGTTGGGCGTGCAATAACGCGTATCCGCCAGACAATAATTTTGACAGTTTAATGAATGAATTTATTATTTTTTTATTTCAGAATTAATGTTTAATAACACTAAGTTATTTTATACATAAAACTTTGTTCTGGTTTGAACATATATAATAAGTTGGGGATTTGCCGAAGCAGACCACAGTGGGTCACTTTTCGTCCCCCATTGGACGAAGGGTACTACTGCTCGGAGTACTCGTACGTGAGCATGCTCCTTGTGTAAGCATCCTTTGTCACCTCAAGCATATCCTTATAGGTTAGTTGACCAATCTCGGCTTCGCCAATAAATGGGCGTCCCAGAGTGGTCAATCTTATGCTTGCCAGCGCCGGACACTGGCACAGAATGTGTGCTGCTGTTTCCGGCTCCTCTAGGCATAACCTACACGCATCGTCCTCGGTCAGAGTCATCTTCCCGAGATGGTACATGAAGGGACCGTGTCCTGTGACCAGTGCAGTAAGCCAGCTTAAAGTCCTTCGATTGTATCGGATAACTTTTGCTGCCTCACTACGAGACCACTTTACAGCCGCCATTGATTGCCTGCAATTAACAGCTTCTTCCCACCTTTTACTGTGTTCCGAGTCCGTCCATTGTTTAATAAGGCCTGCCACCATATTCTCGCCTATGGCGATACGTGGTTCTGGTCCACAGAATTCTTCTGCTGATCCTGCTCTTGCTAAAGAATCAGCTTCTTCATTCTGTTCTATGCCAGAGTGTCCTCTCACCCACATAAGTGTGAGCATATTGTCCACCCAATTTGCTATCATTGGGCTTGGATTGCGTTCTGTCAGGGCTTGCCGCAGCCTTCCAAAGCATATTTTGTCGAAAGCACCCTCGATGTTCATAAATGTGGCCATCGCAATGCCTCCTGAAAATACCTCCTTTTCAGTCACTCTTACCAATTCGTGAAGAGCACTCTCCGTAGACCTACCTGCTCTATATGCATGTTGGCATCTACTCAGAGGATTTTGCATCAGCGAGGTGCTCTCAAGACAGTCAACCATCACTCTTTCCATCGTTTTCAAGAGAAAAGATGTTAGGCTGATCGGTCTGAACGACTTCGCCTCCGCATAATCTTTTTTTCCGGGCTTCGGAAGAAAGACAACTTTCGCCTCTCATCCAGACTCTCGGAACATACCTAGTCTCTAGGCAAGTAACGAATATACCCCACAGCCTAGGTTCAATGAGATCTTCCCCCCATTGCATCATAGCAGGGAATATACCGTCCATCCCTGATGTTTTGTACGGAGCAAATGAGCGTATAGCACTCCTCACCCCGTCCATAGTGATCATCCTTTCGGCTTCCAGCCTGTCAACCCTGTGCATTCCTTTCTTCAAGGGTGTCCACGGGTCATCAGACTTAAAACTTCCAGGAAAGTGCACCTCCATCAAAACTTCCATGGACTCCTCTAGGTTCTCTGCCATGGTTCCATCCTTCTTTCGGATCAGTCCCACTTTGGAGAATGGGTCTTTTGAAACCATTTTCTGAAGCCTACATGCTTCTGATATAGTTTCCATCCCAGAACAGAAGTCTCTTCACGACTGCCTTTTCCGTTGTCGTATGAGGTACTTCAGTTCCCTTTTACGTGCCTTGTAATTTGCCCATGTTTCTGGGGTTCCCCCTCTCATGTGCAGATTGAAGGCCTTCCTAACCTTCTTCTTCAGAGATTCGAGTTCCGTGCACCACCATGGCGTTGGATCACCATCGTCTACTGAAAGTATTGGGCATGCCACCTCGTAGGCTTCGACCATGACCGAGCTAAGGTTTGACATGACTTTCTACTTCCACCGTATTCCCTGGTACTTTTATCGCTTTTTGGGTCAGTGTTTCCCTCAACTTCGCCTTATATTTCACAGGATCTGTATTCTTGGGAATCCTGACCTTCCTGCTATTCCGCTGGCGTCGGATTCCGTACTTGAATTCAAACTGTATGGATCTGTGGTCCGACATGGTTAGCCTATCCACGACCCTCCAATTTTTTATTCTGTTCAGAATCTTCCTGCAGATGAGAGTTACATCAATGACTTCCGCTCGCCTCGCATCAACGAAAGTTGGTTGTGCTCCTCTATTTGCTACCAACAGATTGTACCTCTCCACAAACTCAAGCAATTGCTCTCCTCTGTCGTTGTTGTTGGTGCTACCCCACGCAGTATTGTACGCGTTAGCATCACATCCTATCATCACTCCAATATTCCTTCCCTCACAGTACTTTACCAGATTCTCCACCTCTTTTGAAGGTGGTTGGTCTGGAGAGTCGTAGGGAAGATACGCTGAAGCTACCATACAAGCACCTGCACCATCCCCAATTCTCACAACGGTGAGATCCGGGGAACATAGGTGTGGCATATGTACCGCTAGTATACCATGTCTCACCAAGATACAAGTCCGTCGTCTGCCATCTGTTACTGGTTGGTACAGCGTGGCCTTTCGCTCTGACCTTTAATTCTATTGTGAAAAATCCAAGGTTCCTGAAGCATTGCTATGTCAATTCCATCCTCCTCCATGCAACGCATCATCATTGCTGATGCTGCCCTACCTACTATGGTGTAGATTGAGTTGACACACAACGAGGTTTTCCTGATACGGTTTGAACATAAAGATTAATAATTTTCATGAACACACTTCACTGCAATACTTCCTGTTAGAAAACACGATGTTGCTACACAGTGGTAAATGGACACATGACGTAACCAGTTATTTCTTAAATGCAATGTAGTTGCAAAGCCTCGAAAGCTTGTTTTCAATTCTCAATTACATTTGTTCAGATATAGTCGTTAAAACACTGATGGCTTCTACCTTACATAGTAAGCGACGATGGGAGTAGGTATGCACAAGATAGGAGAGAACAAAAAATTACGCACAAAATTTGAGAGAACAAAAACAACTGAACGAAGATCGTCTTTAGCCAAAAATACAACGCAAACGAAAGAAAACACACCGAAAAGAAGCAAAGAAAAGCAAATGACGCCACAAATTAATTTTCACAATATTTTTTGCAATTTGATGAACGAATTTATTGCCTTTTAACGAGCATTTCAGAATTTATGTTGAATAACACTTAGTTATTTTATTTGTTGTAGTTTAAATACAAAGTTTAATACTTTTAAAAAACACACTTCACTGCAAAATTTACCTGCTAAAAAACACGATGTTTCTCCACAGAGGAATAAAGTTAAACTGTTGTTTGAACAATAAAAAGAAAATAATTCAAGCAAAAACAAGATTTTGTCACACCCCGCTTACAGTTATACATAACAATGTCATCATCGACAAATTTTTACAAGCGGGTACACAGATGAATAAAGTCAAACTGTTGTTTGAACAATGAAAAGAAAATAATGTGAGCACATATAAGAAGTGAGCACAAACAGGATTTTGTTTCCGCTTACAGTTCTTCATTACAATGTCATTACCGACAAATTTTTACAAATGGGTTGGTACGTTGAAGATGCAATTAAGTTGGGTCGATAGCTGCAACAAACTCTTCTCAAAACTATAAAAGTAAAGATTTTATACAATGTTGTGTCAACAAAATGGATATACTCAGTTTTTCATTGTTAGGGAGATGTGTGTAATAAATAAACTTACCCGATCTCATAAACGTTCTATTACAAAAAAAAATTGAATTTATATAAAATTATTTTGCAATTCTTCAATTCACTTAATTCTTGCCGTTTTTCAACTACCCCATCATGTCATTTATATTCTTAAGGCAATCATAAAAAAAGCTGGTTGGATAAAAGGCCACTTAGGTATACCTCAATCTCTGGAGAATGCAACATATCGCTCATTTGCTCGAATAACGTCATAACTAAAAAAAAAGTCATTTAAAGATTTAAACGCATAAAACACATTTAAAGATTTCAATTGACTTACACCTTGTATGAAGAGATGGAAGCATTTCCTTTTCTAACGCGGAGAATATTCAAAATAATAACATAAAATTTTTACACAATATGAAGCATGATATAAAGAACAATTCTGCATCATTCCCAAAAATCTTGTTTTTTGAGTTATGACGTTATTCGAGCAAATGAGCGCATTTCCGAATTTTCGACCCCTATAGCTTTTCAACCACTTGCAACCACTGAAATTTTTACCATTGATTTAAGAATGTCTTAATACACATAATCCACGAGAAAAAAATTTTAATTTTCGAATTGCCAGTTTTCTTTAATTATTCCAAACAATTTTTAATACAAAAATTAAATTTTAAACTATACAGAAAAATTGTTTTTTGGAGCGAGCGATCGATTTTCGGTCCTTAGACTTAAACTTCAACTTAAAAAACTTGGTTGTAGTAAAAATTTGTTTTTTAAATAACAAACCACTTGATTTATGTATAAATGGACTTTTTCAATAAAAATTGGGAATATTAAAAAATTTAAATCCAAAAACCGGAATTGAAATATAATGCAATTCGAACACTTTAAAATAAATTAATTCACTAGTTTAAAAACTTTGACCGGAAAATTTATTTGGATTTAACAGTAGGTTGGTGTCCCACTGTGCGTCGTAGGTGGGGTAGAGGACTTATAACTGCATAGTTGGATTTTCTAATTTTTCCGTAACTCGAATCAACCCATCTTTGTCACACGACAACGCAAATGTAAACTCTTAAAATAGTATTTTTTAATTTTAGCCGTTATGTATTCGCCGAAATCAAATTTTAGCTTCGTCAGGAAATAATTTTAGAAGCTTTGAAAGTTTGCAAAAAAAAATTTCAAAATCGGTTAACCTATTCCAGAGATCTGCTAAGTTAAACATTCTTAAAAAAAAGCTGCTTAATGGGAGCTACGCTGGCTCGCTCCAATAAAGTTGAAGTGATTGAGCAAAATTACGAACGGATTAGACTTAATCCAAGGAAATCAGGGTTTTCACCTATTTAAAAAAGGCTGCCTTGGTTCGAATTGGTATGCTAGATACTTGAAAATAAAAGGAAAATTTTTTGAAAGGATATTTTTTTGTCAAACTGAAAGCGGTAGAAACATGTGTATTCCAATCTGAGGCAAGTGTAAACTCGCCTCCACAGCAAAATGTGAGGCCTAAAACCGAAAATGATGCATTGAACGTTTACAACCACTGTTAGACCTATGGTTACGTATGCAGTACTTGCATGGTGGCCCAAGGTCCAACAACGTACAGCAGCTAACCAACTGACAAAGCTGCAAAGAATGGCGTGCATTCGTATCACTGGGGCAATGAGAACGTGCCCATCTGAAGCTCTGTGTGTAATAACTGGGCTACCAAATAGTGCACTAAGAATAGAGGAAATTTGTGTGACTACAAGGCATGGAATTTTACGGGCCGCTTAAAGATACCTAAAACCTTCGAAAATGATTCCTTTCTAAAAATTCCAGACAGGATGCTGTCAAAGGTAAGCTTCTCGAAACGCTACAAGGTCGTTAGACCAAGCTACACAGTTGATCCTGGCTCACAGATATGGTATACTGATGGGTCACAACTTGAAAAAGGAGTAACGGAAGCGGTAATATACCGTCCCATTTTCCAGGCGGAGGTATATGCCACTGAAGTATGTGTTAGGGAATGTCTCGCCAGGAAATCCAAGGGAGCACACATCTACATACTTTCAGATAATCAAGCGGCTTTAAAAGAAGCCCTGCAAGCCTATGAGCTTGAATCAAGTCTAGGCTCCAATTGCGTAGAATTAATAGACACGCTGGAACAAAACAATAAAATAGAATTGTGGTGGGTTCTAGGTCACGAAGGATTCGAGGGCAACGAAATGGCGGATTGCCTCGCCAAAAAAGGAGTGTGACGAACTTTTACAGGACCCGAACCATTCTGTAGCCTGGCTAAAGGCTACATTTTCGAAAAAATTAGAATATGGGAAAACAATATATTTCAGTGCCACTGGAACGACACTAATGGACAGAGGCAAGTTAAGAAATTTTTAACTCCCAGTAAAGCTAAATCTAAAGATTTACTCAAGCTAACTAAAGCAGACCTTAGAATTTTAACTAGCTTTTAAAATCTATCTGAATGCTTTTTTTCTATCTGAATCAGATGTCTGCAGACTATACGAGGAGAAGAACGAAATTTCAGAACAAATTCTATGTGAATTTCCGGTAATCTTTAGTCTAAGACGTCTTCACTTTGGAGGGTAGTAGTGCCCCCATCAACAATTTGGAACACCAAGCCAGAAACAGTGCTATTAACACTTTTTTAACACTTTATTAACACTGGTTACTTAAAATTTGGATACTTATCCAAGGTCATGCACAATAGATCCTACACTCAAAAAATTTATTAGTAACATTTCTTCGAATGATATTAGTAAACAAAATATTCGTACATTCTACAAATATGCGTACAATATACAAAGTATTTTTGTTGTGATATTTTTACGAATTCATTCGTAAAATCTTTCTAATTCCTGATGTAGTATCTACGAATATATTTGTTTTATATACTCATGATATTCGTAAACAAAAATAAATCAATTCGTATTAGTGCATTGTACGAATGATTGTGTACATATAAATAATAATATTCGTAAATTAGTCGTACGAATAACTTCGTAATTTCTTTCATTACATTCGTAGTAATCACTAATGCTTTCGTACTATTTACGAATGAAAAATAATAATAGTAGAAACAATTCATTCGTAGGCTGACCGTACGAATTATTAGCAGAATGTACGAATAATTAGTAGAGTTTAAAAAATTTAAAACCGAAATCGTTCAGCTTTGTTTGTGGAACAACTACCGAACATAAGGAACTGTATGAGTGTCAAGTGACTGTAGCCTACAGGTAGAGTGCGTGGCCCGTAAACTAAAGAGCCGAGGTTCAAACCCCAGCTCAGACAAAATTTTTATGACTGGTTTTTACGAATAAAATATTCGTAATATACGTCCATTCTACGAATCCTACTTGTGGCTGAAAACTACGAATAAAATTCGTAGAATGAACGCAGTCATTAGTAATATTTACACACAAATATTTTTAAGTGTATGGGTCGCAGTGCACATGGGCCCACAGCAAACTAGCTAACTAGCTGAGCACAAAAAAAAAGGGAAGAATAGAGAGCAACGTGGAGTTTATTGAAACTCTCGTAACACAAGTGCGTCAAAAGACAATGAATAAGCAATGCGTGAGGCCATCCCAAATGGGATGATTCTAAAAAAATTAACACTTAAATTAAGTATACTTATTAATTTGGAAACATAAATACCCCTTACTAAAGCTGTAGCACAAATATGATATTTTAAAACTTTTTTCATAAAAATCGGCCTAGTACTTTTGGAGTAAAGTGGTAACATTTAAATTGCACTTCACTTTTATATAATAGTATAGATAGATACAGATAGATTTTTTCTAAATTTCAATTAATTTTTTCTGAATTTCTAAAAATATATTTAGCTTTCCCCTTTTATGACACATTGGAGTGGGCCGATTTGATGAAATTATATTTGTACAAATATTCCCTATTAGGAACAAAAAAGTATTCTAGGGGTACTATTTTTTTCCGTGAATTAAAACGTATCCCCCCATTTTTGAATAAGGTGAACCGATATGATGAAATTACTTTTGTACAAATTTGTTGGTATAATTCAAGAATAAACTCTCTTTTTTTAATATTTGTTGGATTATACAAATTGTAACCTCTTTAATCCAAATCTGGAAACATTTTAGGCCGCTCGCAATTGGTTTAGAAGTTATAGGCCTTCAGAGTTGGAAAAAATAGCCTACAAATGTTGCTGTTTTTTTTAGTGTTCCGCATTATGGGTATCAAGAGAAAGGCAATGCGAGTACCTGTTCAAAAAAGTATCAAACATGAAAATCCATTTATAACTTTTTAAGATATACCTATTCTTATTTATACAATTTATCTGAAAAACAAGTGGTTTCCCTTTTACGAAAGCACTACACTAAAAATGTTTATATCTTTAAAAATTATGCATGGATTTTCAAGTTTTGATACCTTGCTAAATAGGTACTTTAAAAACCTTTAAAACCTCTGTGTTGTCTTGAAATTATGATACCCATAAAGTGTAGTTTTGTCGAAAAATTTAAAAAATAGCAAGATTTGCGGGCCATTTTTTACAACTTTGGAGACCTATAACTTCTAAACCAATTGCGAGCGGCCTGCAAATTTTTAAGATTTGGAGCTAGGAGGTCAAAATCCATATAATCTGCAAAAAAAAATTAAAAATTAGAGTTATCGCTATTCTTGAAATGTTCCAATTTATTCTATTAGAAGACGAAAAAAAAATTCTAGGGTTATGTTAAAAAAGTGAAAATTTCACGGAGAAAAGAAAAATATCCTTTTTTTCGTCCCCTAATAGAAAAAGACACAGTTTCGATAGTATCGTAAGTATAAACGTAGAATTCCTATTTATACAGTAATAGAGTTTTCCTAGTTCTGGTTTTTTTTATTTCTATTTTTCAAAATTATTTTAAAGCGGTTCATCTTCTAAATAAAAATTATTCAAAAACAAACTGGTTTTTGTTGTCCTTATTTAAACTTACCTGATCTAAAAAGCTCACAATTAAATCCATGTAAAAATTTGTTTTGTTTTATAAAAAGTTTTCGTTTGATATTTTTGGTGATGAATTTGTTGCTCTTGTTCATTTTTTTTTTGTTGGTTAAAACTAAATGTAATTCAAAGTTATGTTTAATGAATGGAAATAAATATGGGTAAATTTGAACTATTTATTTTTCCTGTAGTAAAGATAAAAAATAAATGGAGTTTTTAAATGCTTAGTAACGCATGGGCTAACCTGCATAGTAAACATACATACTGCCTCTGTAGCTACACGCATCTGTATTCTCTATTGTATTCATCTTGATGAAAATAAACATTCGTTTTATTCGTACTCCAAATCATGGCAGAATAACTAGGTAGGGCCGACTCGGAGAGGAATGAAGTAGAAAGTAGAGAAAAGCGAGCTAGTTGTCAAAATCAGCTGTTCATGTCGAGTACAAATTTAGAACATCTTAAAAAATTAGCTAACTAAACCAACAACAATTACAAAGCAAATCTTTAACAACGACGCACAGAGAAGAGCAAGATCACAGTGGTTGAGCAGCGTAGAGGGGATGAACCGAATCGTCCACAGAAAATAAACAGGACTTTGCTTACTATGTCCCGCTTTTCACTCGTCACACACGAAAATTCTCGAGCTTGCGGCGAAAGCAATTATTGCTCATAGAATTGTCGAGTGAAGAACGGCCCTTTGCAGCGCATGCAGAACCAAAACAACAATATCAGCAGCTAGTAGCAACGTTGCCAGTTATGTTGGGAAAATTCCATTCGTGGTAATTTTTAATAGCCCTCAGGAATTTTTGTTTTTTAAAAATTCCTATTAAATTTTTTAACTCAGCGTGGTATTTTATAATTGGCGTGGAAATTCAGTGGGGTATTTTTTTAATTTCCGTGGGAGTTTTGTCATATTCTTGCTAATTTTTTTTTTCTTTTTTAGTAAGCAAAATTTCTTTGTGGTATTTCTAAATGTTTTTTAAATTATTTGTGCATATGGGACTTATTGTGGTATTTTTTAATGCGAATGAGATTTTTGTGGCAATTTTAAATGCATATGGAATTTGTGGTGGTATTTTTAAAACGCGTGGTATTTTTGTGGTAATTGTTAATGATCGTGGGGTGTTTTTTGATACTGTTTTATTGCGGTAGAAAATTTTTTGTTTTATCTATACCATGGTAATTTTTGTTGTGTTTAATTTATGTTACTGTCACAAAGGCAACTTTTTGTCGGAATTGTTTTAAATTTTAACTGGCAACCTTGGCTAGTAGTAGTACATTTTTTTGTAGCCACATACTGGCTCTCTAGCTACATGCATCTGTATTCTCTATTGCATTACAACCCAACAAGCCATGAATGTTACTGTGCCAGCTAAACGGTACGTCTTTTTGTGAAAACGACATTTTTTTGTACCTTTAAACCCTTCTCTACATAATTGTAAAGTCCTTTTTTATAAAGTTTTTTCTCCTTTTCCTCCTCCTTTTCCTTTTTTATATTTATCAAGAATCGAATTGAAATTAATGTCATATTCGCTTGATTCAAGGTCGATTGAATCAAGGTAGTGCAGTTGAGTTGCCGTTTATTGTTTAGTTTATTGTTGCAACTTAATAAAAACCATTTCAAGAAAAGGTTACAATTGTTCAACAACAAATAAAATTAATATACAACTTAAATTTTTCTATATGACCTTGTTATTTATTGTGTTGATTTTCTATGATTTAAATACAAATTATAATTGTTTGATAGTTTAAATCAATTTTAAATAGATTTTAAATACAAATTCTAGTTGTTTGATAGTTTAAAATCGTTTATTTAGGTCAACTTAGAACAATCAATTGCTCTAACTAGTTAATCAATCAGCTAACTAATTAATCAGCTTGTGATGTTTGCCTTTTCATATTGAAAATGTTGTTTTTGTTGTTTCTTTGAAAAAAAAATCGCTAGAGCAATTAATTGTTCTAACATAACCTAAAGCTCAATAAACGATTTTAAAGTATCAAACAACTAAAATTTGTTTTTAAAATCAAGAATGATTTAAACTATCAAACATTTAGAATTGATATTGAAATCATAGAAAATCAACATTAATATACAACTTAATAAATGGTACCATTATAAAGTAAATAATGGTACTTAATAAATGGTACACAACGCATAGTTTGCTGAAAACGAAACGGTCCGCTTCAGTGCTTTTAAAAGTGCACACCGTTTTCAACCGAGCCGATTGGCTATCTGGGAAACAAAAAAAAAAAGGAACGCAACTGATGTGTATTTATCAATGTATGTTTAACATACATATTAATAAAAAACAACAACAACAACAACAGAAGCAGCGCAACAACGAACGACGTGATTACGAACCAAATAAGCAAACACAAAAACAACAACAACAACCTTAAAAACAGCATAAGCAGCTACTGCAGCTAAGCAGCTTGTGCATTTCTCATACGAATATACGAATTTTTCATCTTCTTAGATAAAGCTTTTTTATTAGATATTCGTTTTATTCCCACTAAAACTGATATTTTGGCATTTTTTTTTTCTTTGTACGATGAATATTAAAGGCTGTAGGTATACCCCAAAGTGTCAAATATCACATTGAAAAAATTCGTGAAAATGACCCCCATACAAACCGCGCTGTCAGACGTAATTCTACGTCAAAAATTTGTACAAACATAATTTCATGAAATAAGCCTATTATAGCACATCTCCCAGTGGCGTCATTTCACCAAAACCTTAGGGGGTGGCGGGGCGAAAATTCAAATGACATAATAAGTTTTTTTGCGTAAAACATAACATTTAATAAAACCATAACTATACACATTTTTATACACACATATATGAATTTAATACATATTACAATATACACACAGAAGACTTTAAATCCATGCGCTTAAAAATAAAATTTTTAATCCTGTAACGGGAAAAATATATATTGGATTTATTCCAGAGGATAACGACGTTGGCGCTTGAGGGCAAACTCGTTAACGAGATCTTCCTTGTTGAACTATTTTACCATTTTTGGTTCCACAGCCATCAGAATGAGATAACTTAAACGGTCATCTCCCATTGTTGTACGAAGATACGACTTCACTCTCCTTAAAGTGGAGAAAAATCTTTCGTTGGATGCGGTAGAAACTGGCAGTGTCAAAACAATATACATTAATCGTATTGTTTGTGAGAAAGCTATTGGCATTTTTTCTAAACTCTGTACCATATCTATAATTGATTTTGTTTTATTTTGTTTCATATATTCTCTTGCCAAACTCAATAGGCTCCTGAGAACAATTTCATCAACGTGGGTGGAATACAGTTTAAAAAATTGTATTATTGAATCTTCGGAAAAAAATGTTTCCGAATCAGGATCAAATGTTTCTAATATATTCATTAGCTCTGTGTTGTCTTAAAATCGCTTTTCATACTCTGATAAAAATTTGTCAACGACTTTGAAGTAGATCTTACGCATA
Source organism: Dichetophora obliterata (assembly GCA_963920525.1). Lineage (NCBI taxonomy): Eukaryota > Metazoa > Arthropoda > Insecta > Diptera > Sciomyzidae > Dichetophora > Dichetophora obliterata. Next base: position 209,845,558 of record OY986436.1, on the reverse strand, counting down.
TTTTCATCAAATTTCAGTGGTAGTATACTGCGTTGGTCAAGTGTTGACATTGACGTTGGTCAAGTGTTGACAATTAAGCTTTTGAGCTACCTTGGCTACTCTGCTAGATCTTTGGTCCTTCGGTATTGTTTCATCGAAGCTAATGCCGCAAAGTGTTACAAAATACCTTGATTTGTTAAAAATAATTTAAAATTTGGTGTCATCTCTGCATTGTTTAAGCATCAAGAAAGTAGTTTTAATTAAAGCGTTTGTGCTAGAAATGATTATGTCTTTGCTTTGTAACTGTTCAGAGAGTGAATTTGTAACCGACAGCAGATCGTGCAGAATGTGTAAACAAAAAATAAAGGATGGTTTTTCTATAAGATTTTTTAAATTTTCAGCTTCTAAATGCATGCCAGACCGAATACACGAACAAAATTTGTTGTTGTCTTCACTGGTAAAATAAAAAACTGGAATTTGAGAGAACTTCTCTTTCATCCAAACACTTCCAAGCAACAGACAAATTATGTGCACGGTCCAATGCAGAAAACAATTTCGACGTAGGCAGAAAGGAGGTTTTGAACAGAAAATTATGAGTACACAGTTGTTGCTTTTTTGCTGAAATTTGAATGTTAAATACTACACTGTGAACTCTCGAGGAACTCTATAATAATGAAATCGTTGGTTTCCTCTGGCTCAGACACGAATGTCTTATAAATAAAACACAGCGTTCTTCTAAAAGCGGTGATGCCGCGCAGCTTAAAGTACGATAGAATTTTTCCAAAATACTCGGCAACGGTGCTTTTGGAATAAAGATCGTGTTTTGTTTACAAAACTGATTTAATCAGAAGATTAGAAGAAATACCATCGCCTTTCGTATTGGTAGTGCTCTGGTCCATGACACAAAGAACGATAACGGTTTGAATATTGCGGTGAACTGTACTTTAGTCGGGCCAAAATAATATGTAACGTATTAATTATATAATCAGGTATATTTTAATTAATAGTATGCGAGAAAATTGGTATATTAGTTAAATAAATCTTGTAAAAATTAGACGAATTTACAAAATAACCGTGCATTGAAATTTTTCAGTGTATAATTTCACCACGATTAGATGGTTTTATTGAATCGATTTATTGAATAATAGTATTAGATCCTTGGGGGGGCCAATGCCCCCCAGCCCTACCCAATTGACGCCGCTGACATCTCCTCTATTTGAAAAGAAAATTAACAAAAAATTCTCAAAACAAAATTTGTAAAAAAAAAATGATGTATAAATTATGCTAGTATGTAATAAATATGTATTTTTTAATAAAAGATGTTATTTAAACATAAATCATGTTACAACCAAAAAATATCATTATTCTCACTTTCGTTATTCTTGCAAGTTGTATTCGAAATATATATTGTTATTTTTCATCATTTTGTTTAAATACCATATTGATGATAATTAAGAACGTTCATAGACTCATTTGATTTAGACTAATGAAAATTTAACAAATCGTATTTAGTTTGTATATAACATTTGGATGTTAGCCAAATTCTAGCAAATTGTCCGGCAATTTTCGTTGGCATTGAAATGATAACATATGCAGTTTCTAAATGAAATAAAGAAACTTTAAATATATAAATTTTGTTCTCTATAGTTTCTAACTTAGAGCGCTTGCTATAGAATTTAAAAGACCAATTAATATTTGACCAACACCGTCTGAAATAGTTTCTTATTCCTTAAGACACAAGTTTTACTTTAATGAAATAGTTTTAATATTTTTATTATTCATGAAAATATTTAAAATAATACCTAAAAATTTGCAGTCCTTACTATGTGGTAAAACAAGCCTAAACTAGTTCATAAAAAAACTTTTATACGTAAACGTCCTTATCACAAAGTAACGCTCACATTTATTTCAGTTCTTCTAACTTAGTTTTTAATTTTCACCTAGTTACAAAATTTCAGTTTTTAAACTGTTTCTATGGAACTGATTTTCAAACTTAAGGTGACTTTGAAAAAGTAACATGCTTTTGAGATGTGGCAATACGAGTTTTCAATGACGCCATGCACCTACATCAATCTAGGGCGATACTCAATTAAATAAAGTTAAGTCATAACCAACTGATAAGAAAGATCAAGGAATGCAGTAACTGTAACACAATTAAGATTCCGCTAATAAGGTGCTTTAAAACTCAGGTGAAAGGTGGAAAGCAAACCAATAACAAAAACTTATAAACTTATTTAAAAATAAAAAACAAATTAGCACAACCTAATCGGCAAAATCCTGAGTTATCATCAATAACATTATTGTGTAAGTTCTCAATAACATATTGGAAATTCGCATCAATAACAATGACGTCAAGGCTAGACGGAGAATATAAGTCGGACGCCAGCAAAACTAGTTGAATTGTTGAAATTACTTACATTATTAGTTGGGCGTTGATTACAAAAAGCCGGTCAGTTTGAATAATTAATAAACAAATTTATATTTTTTATTGATAAGCGGTTTTCTAAACAGATCAAGGGAAATTAATCAATTTGACCTCTTTGCACATTATAAAAAAAATGTTCAATGTTTTTCTCTTTTTTGCCTACTTGACGCTCGCAACAATATACTATATGTTGCATAAAATCGCGAACAATCTTATCGCTATGATATGTTCGGACATGCATTGAAAAAGTGTTTTCTGTGCTGCCAGAGGGACGGCACTATCTTGGGGCTCCTCTTAAAAAGAAGCCACCAAGCTCTTTTCATCTTAATAGCTTGGATACATTGATGCATTGAACACGTTGACGACGACAGCAATAGTGCGCCAAATGTCAAATTATTTTTACATGCTTTTCTTATGGAGGTGAATGTGGTGAAAATGTTGCAACGACAATGAGTGATTGCAACAAAGTCGCTGTCGTCGGTTTAGAATTTTTTCCTAATTTGACGTGCGACAATAGAGCAATATAAAAGTTTGTGTATACGTGAATGAAACAATCTAATGATACTTCCAGATTGTTGTTTCTTTCTTCATGTTGTTTCGCACTGTTGCAGTCGTCGTCAATGTGTTCAGTACATGACGCCGACTGCAACATTGCGAAACGACATGAAGAAAGAGTCAACAATCTGGAAATATCATACGATTATTTCATTCACTCATACACAAACCCTTATATTTCCACTGCTGTCGCACGTCAAATTAGAAACAATTCCAAACCGACGACAGCGACTTTAAGCACTCATGTACTGAACACATTGACGACGACTGCAACGGTGCGAAACAACATGAAGAAAGAAACAACAATCTGGAAGTATCATTAGATTGTTTCATTCACGTATACACAAACACTTATATTGCTCTGTTGTCACACGTCAAATTAGGAAAAAATTCTAAACCGACGACAGCGACTTTGTTGCAATCACTCATTGTCGTTGCAACATTTTCACCACATTAACCTCCATAAGAAAAGCATGTAAAAATAATTTGACAATTGACGCACTGTTGCTGTCGTCGTCAATGTGTTCAATGCATAATGTACTGAACACATTGACGACGACTGCAACAGTACGAAACAACATGAAGAAAGAAACAACAATCTGGAAGTATCATTAGATTGTTTCATTCACGTATACACAAACACTTATATTGCTCTGTTGTCGCACGTCAAATTAGGAAAAAATTCTAAACCGACGACAGCGACTTTGTTGCAATCACTCATTGTCGTTGCAACATTTTCACCACTTTCACCTCCACAGGAAAAGCATGTAAAAATAATTTGACATTTGACGCACTGCTGCTGTCGTCGTCAATGTGTTCAAGGTATAATTCTATACCGACGACAGCAACATTGCCATGCAGTTGCGACATTTTCACCAAATTCACCTCCATAAGAAAAGCATGTAAAATAATCTTTTGTCGCGTCGTAAAATCGTTGCCGTCTTGAATGTGTTCAATGCATCACTCATTGTCGTTGCAACATTTTCACCACTTTCACCTCCATAGGAAAAGCATGTAAAAATAATTTGACATTTGACGCACTGCTGCAGTCGTTGTCAATGTGTTCAAAGTATAATTCTATACCGGCGACACCAACATTGCCATGCAGTTGTGACATTTTCATCAAGTTCATCTCCATAAGAAAAGCATGTAAAATAATCTTTTGACGCGTCGTAAAGTCATTGCCGTCTTGAATGTGTTCAATGCATCACTCATTATCGTTGCAACATTTTCACCACATTCACCTCCATAAGAAAAGCATGTAAAACGAATTTGACAGATGACGCAATGATGCTGTCGTCGTCAATGTGTCCAAGCTATATTTCTATACCGACGACAGCAACTTTGTTGCAATCGCGCATTGCCGTTGCCACATTTTCACCACATTCACCTCCATAAGAAAAGTAGGCAAAAAAAGTTGTTCTTTTGTTAAAAAAAAATTGAGAAGTAGAGGATATATTCAATAAAAATAGTTTCAACACAAAACTTTGGATATTTTTATTATCAGAAACTTTTGCATTTTATTTTTGTTGATCCGAGCTATAGTTTTTTTTAACGAAAAACCTTTTTTTCACGTGTGGGGCTATATACATTAATGTTTTAATAATAGTAATAATGAAGGTACCGTAGTTTGAAAATATATTTTTTATGTAAAATTTAACGGAGAATACGCCGTGTCCGTGCCTAAAAAATAGCTTTGTGTGTGCACGTGCGTGCCCTTGCCTAAGAAAATTAAAGTCGTTGTAGTAAAATTTTACTACTTTCATTTTAGCAACTATGTTTTTATTTCATCAAAATTCTTGTTATTTGAATAAAACTAATAGAAATAATAAAAACACGTTCTAATGTTATAATCAGGGATAGGATTTCGATGACATCTCATCTTTTTCTGCTGCTTCTAAGACATTTCCTGGTTATTTAGAACGTCCATTTATGTTTTCTTAATTCCAAATATGAAAAGTTTTTAGGTCATTTTTCGTAATTTTTCATCGTTTTTTATCGGTTTTAGTTTACAGGTCATTTTTACTAGACATATGTCATTTTTTGGTAATTGTTAGATTTTTTTAAGTTACTTTATTGCCATTTTTGGACATTTTTAATTTTGAGAGCCTTTTCGGTTTTTAGGTCATTTAAGTGTAATTTAAAAGATATTTTTTTCGTTTTTTTTCGTACTAAAATATTTAAAAAATTTTTCCTTCAACCGAACTTATCTTTTCAAAATAATAAGTATTCAAAGAGAAGTGGCATCCCTGTTTAGAGAGAATTTGAGAACATGGAATAAAAAAAGCAAGCATTGAGTAGAAAAATACTCAAAAATGTACGAGTAACTGGCATGGCAGAATTAGAGAAGGTATATGCATTTTGGAGAGGGAGACTGCCGCAACTGTCAAAACGAAGTTGACAGCTCATACAAAATCTAAAAACGATGAAAATGCGATAAGAAAGCGAAAATAGGCAAGAATAACAAAATGCTTGAGTTTGACAATACTGGCTATGAGAAAGAGAGCGCAGTCTGAAATGCATATACCTTCTCTAATTCTGCCATGGTAACTGGTGATATTTTCGAGTTACTCGATAATTTCTGGAGTAACTCGTAATTTCAGTTAAATGAAATACCGAGTTACTCGAATCAAAATTTGAGTAGAGTTGCACTACTCGACTCGACTCGAACTCGAAGCTACTCGCACAGGCCTAGTAAAAATGCATATTTTTAAACATATTCCTTTAACAATAAAGTCCCTTAAAAAAAAACTTTACCTCTCAAAAAAGGAGTACTTACTTACTTAGTTGGCGCTGCAACCGTATGTCGGTCTTGGCCTCATCTAAGAATTTGCGCCAGCCATTTCTGTCTTTCGCTTGCTGGCGCCAGTTGGAAATTCCAAGCTTCGTCAGGTTGTCCTCTACTTGGCCTTTACAACGAAGATGCGGTCGTCCTCTTCTGCGTTGACCGCCGCTGGGTACCGAATCGAATGTTTTCTTCACTGGAGCATCGTCTTTCATGCGCTGAACATGAACGTCAGTGTACTCTGGACATCTGTCACTAGATTCCCGTTTTCATCCTTGCAGGAAGAGGCCCCGGTTTTAAAACCATCGGCAAGGCGTCTTATTTTTTCAAAAAATTTTCGGGCCTCATTCCTGTCACCAAACATCTCAATCTTCTCTTGCTCGCGCTTTTCTGCCTCTCTTTTTTTCCGCCTGAAAATATGTCTCTCTTCCCTCCTCTTTTCTTTGTATCGCTCCTTAGCAGCGCGCGTTACAACCGACTGCAGGGTGGCTTTGTAGGCGGCGTCTTCCTTTGCAGTGGCGTCGCGACACTCCTGGTCGTACCACTGGTTTCGGCGAGGGCGTTGGTAGCCAATCACCTCTTCAGCAGCATGGAGGTACGCATGGAGTTGGAAATGTGTGTCCACTGCGCGCATATATCATCGATTGGAGGAGCGCTTTGAAGCAGGAGTGAGAGTCGAGTGGCGAAAGCATCGGCTGTCTGTTTCGATTGCAGCTTGTCGACGTCTAGCTTTCTCTGTGTAGGGTTGCGTGTATTCTTTTTAGTTTATAAACTAAAAAATTTTCTGACCAACAGTTTAGAAATCTTTTTTCAACTGTAAGAAATCATTCCAGTATCACTTTGATATTGAATCTATCAATTCATGGTTTCAGCTGTGATATTAGAAAATATTATTCGTCAGTATAACAGTTTCATAGCTATTAGCCGATAGGTAGCGCATATGCTGACATTATGAAGAGAAAAAGCAACATAACAGCAATTATATGCAAACTTTAACTCGCTATAACTTAAAAAATATAAATTTTTTAAGAAATAAAAAGTCCAGTTTGCACATCTCCAGGTCGAAACCTACCACACCATAATAAATATATAAAGATTGGACTTGTACTTAAAAAGCCTTACGCCGGAGAAAATTTGCGCTTGCGTAATATATATAAGATTCCAATATTTTTAAGTTGAAACATACATTTAAAAAATATGTGTAACTTTTTCATAGCTACTTTGCAAAATTTTAAATTGCTCTTTTTGGCGCGTGTTCGTTCTTTTTCGTGCTTTGTCTTGCGTTTTTGTGCAAATACGAAAAATAAATTTCGTGCTCGTAAGTGCCAGTGCCTAAAAATGTTGCACGCGCCCATCTCTAGTCACTGAACTTATTTTTATATTGTTGAAAAGGTAATTTTGACAGCTATATGAATTATTTTGACTTTTTAAACGTTGTTCTTCGAAATCAATAACCTAACCGCAAGGGATGGAACTCCCAACCACCAAAATATTCCAAAATTATTTTTAGTTTATCAATTCTGTTTAATTTTGTTATTTTTTGTTAAAATTAGGTGATTTGTCTTATAATTAAGATTATTAAATATTAAGGTTATTTTATATTTATTTTTTTTTGGGAATTAAAAATTCCCATGGTATTTTTTAATTCAGCATGGTATTTTTTAATTCACGTGGGATTTTTTTTGAGAATTTTTAATTGCCGTGGGAATTAAAATTTCTCATGGTATTTTTTTAATTCACGTGAACTTTTTGGGGAATTTTTAAGTTTTAAGCATATTTAATCAATATTTGCGCAAAACTTTGTTTCTTTACAGTTTTAAAATGTTATTTTTGCACAAATATCTCCGCACGCTTTTTCACACCTGGTTATATATTGAATATGTTATAAACGCATCCGAATTAAAAAAAGCGCACGCATCAACACATTGAACGTATTAAATTTAAATAAAACTACACTTAGAAACATAGCTTCGACGGATTTGCTCGCCGTTATTCTTCATGCAAAACGCTTATCACAAACAAAAAAAAATTACAAGGTTGTATTTAACAAAAATCATAATAATTTGTTTAAAAATAATATATACGACTTTAAACATAATGAACAAAATTAAGAAATCGACAGCTAAATGTAAATACAACTGCAGTCAAAATAATAGCAGTGCGTAAAACTAATTCATAAAAATTAAAATCAGACACAAAAACAATTATCAGGCATGTTCTGCATTCCACTTCCGAGTGAAAGTGAAATTAAATCATAGTTGAATTTGATTTTTGGTGTTCTACATATAATTTTTTTCTTTTTGTATTTTATTTAATTTATTAATATAATCAATTGTATAACCAAAAAAGTTATGTATATGTTATGATACTGGACTTTATTTATGAACACCAAATATCGAATTCAATTATGATTTATTTTAACTTCCACTTGGAAGTGGAATGCAGAACATTTTTTCTTATGTATTCTTTTATTATTATTTATTTATATCTTTGCTGCTAAGCACGGTTAATTGAGGTATGCTACTTGAGTCGCACAATTTTGAATGAAATAACGGTTCTGTTCTGTTCAGAGTATGCAATATTTACATTTTTAATAAATTTTGTGGTATTTTTAATTCGTATGGTATTTTCTGTGGTATTTTTTTATACGTGGTATTTTTGTGGTAATTTTAAATACTTGTGGTATTTTTTTAATAGCCGTGGGATTTTTTTTTTAGTATTTTGGTATGGGAATTGTTGTGGTAATTTTTTTTTTGTTCTCGTGGGAAAAAGGTATTTTTTATGGGAATTTGAGGTGGCAACCGTGATGTACGGACATATAAAAGGCAGCGAAATTTTGACATTTTAACTCTCCAATCGTGGTTGTGAGCTTGGCAGCATTGAACAAATTTTTCATTCAACAGCGTACTAACCAACGAAAAAAAAATTTCGCTAACTTTTCGCTGTCAAAAACGCAATGCATTTCTAACGGAAGATTTCTTTTCGCTGCTACAGCATACTTAGCTTTTACGTTAATGTTTATTTAGTACTATAAAAGCGCCTAGCTTTAAGTGTACTCATTCAACTTAAATCAATAAAATTAAAATTAAAAAAAATAATTTAAATAAATTCCGATTAGTAACCTTTCCAACGGTAGTTCAAACTAAACATTTAGTTAAGAAGTGTTTGAGATATGAATTTTCGTAAAAATCTATTTTCGACGTTTTTTGTGTATCCCGTTTTTTTTATTTTTATTTTTGTCAACTTTGTGTAGCCCGTAACTCAGCCAAACTTTTTTCCTCCAAATGAAGTTATTTATTTCCATCAGTGATGCGGATGGATTTGGAATTGCTGACATGAATAATTTGTATATATTTTAAATGTATAAAATGTACCAAGGAATTATTTTCAACCCTGTAGTTGAAGCATATAGGGTTGGTGGCAGCATACCACTTTGGACATGCCATTTCTCAAACACTTACAGGTACGGCCCAATGGGACAGGAGAATTGTAAAGCTTATTGTAATGCACGTTGGGTCCGTTCGACCCTATTGCATCGACATGACATCTATGACATCTATGTGTTCAAAGGACGTTCAAGATAAGAGGCTAGGGGCATGCCCATACCACTAGTGGTATATGAATTCTCAGGCTCCGCAAAATGACTCCTAACAAAAAAAAATGAAATAACTCCTAAAATGTTTCATACAAAGTTAGGAGTTATTTCACATGAAGGAAATTGTTAAATTTCTGTAATTTTTTACCGCTGAAACCGCATTTTTTAAAAGTTCTGTTGTTTTAAACAGGGTTCGTATTTGCTCACTCATGAAGCTTCATGAATATGAAGGAATTTTTCGCTCAAAAAAAAACCTACTCATATTCATTTTTGTGAAGAGATGAGCAGATTTTTTTGTTCATGAACTGAAGAAGACCAAACTATTTTGTGAACAAGAACATTTTTTACTCTTTTGAAGAGACTGTTGCTATTCATCTGTTCTTCAATGCTTCACTTGTCGTTCGTTGGCTCTTCATTTGTTCATGAAATTTTCATGAAGTGGTGAAGGCAACGGATGATGCTCTCGTTCGTTTCGTTTAATTTTGTTTTTTAGATACACACAACGTTTGCATGCTGTGTTGTATTGAAGCGAGGCAATGAAATGATTTGAATGTTTGTGTGTATGTATGTTAAGCAGCGTGGCAACAAGAATGCAATAACAGAGCATTGTGGGATTCTATGGAAAGTTTAATAAACAGCCACAGATTTGTTTTTGGTACGCATGCACAGTGGCTCATATGATGGTTGATAGCAAATAAAATTTACCTTTTCTATTTTGGGGATTACAAATTCCACCTGTAGGGTAAAAAATTTAGAAATATGTAGCCACCTAATAATATGTATTTTGACGTGTTTTAAACGTCAGTTATCAGTGTTAGGAGGTCGCTGATTTCGAATCTGAAGTCAGAATTTTAAAATTCAAGTTAGTTGATAGGGTTCCCACCTTATTTTTTTAATTTTTACGAATTGTAAAATTTTGAAATAATAGGGTTGCCACCTAATAATATGTATTTTTAAGAGTTTTAAACGTCATTTATTAGTGTTAAGGGGTCGCTGATTTCGAATCTAAAGTCAGAATTTTAAAATTCAAGATGGTGGATAGGGTTGCCACCTTACTTTTTTTAGTTTTATAAATTCGGGGCTGGCAAAAAAAAATGGTGCACCAAAAATGGGTCGCTGAATCCGATCCGTCGTCAGAATTTCAAAATTATAAAATTTTGAAATAATAGGGTTGCCACCTAATAATATGTCTTTTTAAGAGTTTTAAACGTCATTTATTAGTGTTAAGGGGTCGCTGATTTCGAATCTAAAGTCAGAATTTTAAAATTCAAGATGGTGGATAGGGTTGCCACCTTTATTTTATGCATTTTTATGAATTAATTTTTATTTTAAAAAGTAAAAGCAACCCTATTCTTTCAAAATTTTGTAATTTAGAAATTCTGACTGCGGATTCGGATTCAGCGACCCCCTTACACTGATAAATTATGTTTAAAACTCTTTAAAATACGTATTATTAGGTGGCAGCCCTATTATATCAAAATTTTATAATTTTGAAATTCTGACGACGGATTCGGATTCAGCGACCCATTTTTGGTGTACCATTTTTTTTTGCCAGCCCCGAATTTATAAAACTAAAAAAAATTAAGGTGGCAACCCTATCCACCATCTTGAATTTTAAAATTCTGACTTTAGATTCGAAATCAGTGACCCCTTAACACTAATAAGTGACGTTTAAAACTCTTAAAAAGACATATTATTAGGTGGCAACCCTATTATTTCAAAATTTTATAATTTTGAAATTCTGACGACGGATTTGGATTCAGCGACCCATTTTTGGTGTACCATTTTTTTTTGCCGGCCCCAAATTCGTAAAAATTAAAAAAAATAAGGTGGGAACCCTATCAACTAACTTGAATTTTAAAATTCTGACTTCAGATTCGAAATCAGCGACCTCCTAACACTGATAACTGACGTTTAAAACACGTCAAAATACATATTATTAGGTGGCTACATATTTCTAAATTTTTTACCCTACAGGTGGAATTTGTAATCCCCAAAATAGAAAAGGTAAATTTTATTTGCTATCAACCATCATATGAGCCACTGTGCATGCGCACCAAAAACAAATCTGTGGCTGTTTATTAAACTTTCCATAGAATCCCACAATGCTCTGTTATTGCATTCTTGTTGCCACGCTGCTCAACATACATACACACAAACATTCAAGTCATTTCATTGCCTCGCTTCAATACAACACAGCATGCAAACGTTGTGTGTATCTAAAAAACAAAATTAAACGAAACGAAAGAGAGCATCATCCGTTGCCTTCACCACTTCATGAAAATTTCATGAACAAATGAAGACCCAACGAACGACAAGTGAAGCATTGAAGAACAGATGAATAGCAACAGTCTCTTCAAAAGAGTAAAAAATGTTCTTGTTCACAAACTAGTTTGGTCTTCTTCAGTTCATGAACAAAAAAAATCTGCTCATCTCTTCACAAAAACGAGCTCCTCACTTTGATTTTTCTTCATATTCTTAAATGAATGAATAGAAGCAGAAATGAGCAGTTCATGAATGAGCAAATGCGAACCCTGGTTTTAAAAAATAATAATTTTTAAAATTCTGTTCCTATATTATAGTAATTTACGTGTACATTATAATTCTTATTAATTCTTCTATTCAATATTTTTATGCAACCATTGCTCAGGGAAAATTGAATTCTTAATAATTTAAATGTCAGAATCTTCCCTTAAAAAATACTCGACAATGGATTTCTGCAATATTTTATAAAGAACCTACAAAGATTCACTGTACAGAAGTTGCGAAGTGATGCAAATGGATTAAAAAGTTTAAAAAATGCTATGGAAAAATCTTTGATTTCTTGGAAATTAATAGCAGAATACATTATTTGTTCTACTTAAATGATAAACATTCTCTTTTAGTTACTTTCTTATTATGACAAATAGAAAATTTGCGTATGATTTGTTTTAATAAAATTTTCTGGCAATGCAAAGCTTTCGATCAAACTTTTTATCGCATATGCAAGACACTTTATCAGCAAGTAATTTGCTTTGCTACAGATAATTTATTTATTACTTTTTAATCACTGATTCTTTTTTAAAACCTTTTGATAACAACCGATGAATCAAACATTTTTCAAAGTTCACACAGTTCATTAAAGTCAAGTGTTGAGTGTAACCATTAGATAGATTTCAATGCCACTGAATTCAAAATTTTTTAATTTTAACAAATATTATTTTAATGGAAACAAGATTGATGCAAAGAATTTGAAGTGGTTATTAAAGTTCTAAAATTTAAAAAAAATCCATTTCGAAATAAAATATTTTTTAAAATAAAATAAAAATAAATGATAAAAATAAATTAAAGCAATTCTTAATGCATTTTGTTGGAAAAATAAATAAGAAAAAATATTATTCCTGTTAATTAGTTAAGTTAATGTGAATTCTTGAATAACCACAAGAAATAGTTTGGCTAGAAAATAGATTTGAAAAATACATTGCAAAACTTTACTTTGCAATACAAATTTGGAAAAAAAAATTGTTTTAAAAGCGGTTCGAGCCCACAAAAATAACTTTTTTAAAATTGCTGTAGCTCAGTCGTTCTTCAATTTATCAACTTTGGATTTTTTTTGCGTGAAAGTAGACGTAATTTTCTAAATTTTTCCGTACTTTTTTATGTTTCGATGTTTTTTACCCCCCTTCCAGAGCTATGCAAATGGGTACGTAAAATGAGAAGGCAAACGGGGTATCGTTTTTCTTGATAACCAGATATCGTATCGAAATTTGGCGGGAGGCATTTTGATGGTAATCACGTCAGGCAGGTTCTGAACTAGGATATTTTCAAAATATAAAAAAACTGACAAAATGGCGCGATTTTTAAAAAAAGTTAAAAACTAGCTGTTTTTGGGGCTTTTTGCCTCACCCCTCCCCCGGTAGTAGAGTTAGCCCAATTATCCCAATACAGAACCTGCCTGACGTGATTACCTACAAAATGCCGCCAGCCGCATCTTCATCCGACTTCTGATTCTCGAGAAAAATTACACTACACTGAGGGAAATATGTGTTAAAATTAAGTGAAATTGTGTTCATATTAAACGAATTTGATTTTGAATTGTAAAAGTTTTAATTTCAAACACATTTATTTAAATGAAAATTTGAATGCAATTGCTTTAATATTGAAAACAAATATTTTAAAACATAATTCAAAACTATTGTTATTAAATTAAAAACAAATAAATTAAACTGCAATATTTTTGATGCCATTTTTGCAACTTTTTCGAGTTTTCGAAGTCAGATTCGTGATCAGCAACCCCTGGGACCCCCCGAATAACAAATTTTTTGACTTCATTTGACGAAATTTACGTTTTATTGTGGCTGGAAATATTTTAAATATAAAAATAATTAATTAGTTTTTATTTAATCTTTTGTTCAATATTTGTAAGACTAATTCAAAAATATTTTCAAACAATCATATGTAGTATCGGGGTCTCAGTTGTCTGGCAATAATTTTCAATGATGAACTGCACATAATTTTTTAATTCAATCTCTGACAGCGACGTCTTTTTTATTATTGAAAGGAAATAATAAGAGAAAATTATATAACAGAAATGAGTTTATAGTTGAAAGTTAAACATGCTTGTTTTAAATTTTGTTTTGTACTTACGAAAATGAGTTAAATTTCTATTTGAAAATTTTTTGTTTAATTTTAAAGCATGTTTTTATTCTCCGTGTACAGTTTGAAAAAATTGATTTCGAGAAAAACGCATTTAAAGTTTTATTACTGCACTTCGGCAAGAGTGTATATAAACATATATTGCTCTGTAACTCCAAAGTAAATTCGAATTTTAAAAAATCCTTTTAAGGCATTTTTTTAAAGGATTTTAGAAGACATTTATGAAAAAAAATATCGAAAAAAATTTTTAACCGCAGGTCATACCTTAATGCAAGATTCTCTATCGTTATTGGTTCAATTTTGAACATGTATTTGTTTTTCTGACCAAATATTTAACACTTATCTCTAAGACACTTAAGATTGAAACAAAAACATTGAAACAAAAATATTTTATTTAACGGCGATCACTTCAACTTTAACGTTAAAAAAAAACAAAAAAATAGCCAATTTCAATAAATCGTGATTTATTTCTTTAGTAAAATTTTTCATATATCTTGAGATCATACAGGTTTGTGTTTTATCCGTAAAATTAATCAATTTATAGAGCGACAAATCACGCATGCGATTGTGCAAAAATACCATTGTCGCTCAACACTCTTTGATAAAAATGGAAAGTGTTGTATTAAATTTACGCTCTTAATATTTAATCTAAAGCTTTTTATATAGTTTTAATGCTCTTAAACCAAGCATGTAAGAGTATTTAAATTGCTCACTCATTTGTTAAACGAAAGTGTGTCATTTGTTTTGTTTAGTTATTTTGCGATTTTTTTTACTTTTTTTTATTTTATAAAACCGGTTACAATGGTGTTTGTTACCCTGATCACTTAAAACTTATCTTTTATGCACCTTTTTTTTTTTTGCTATCCATAACACAACATTTTCCCAGCTTGATCACGTGCTGATCATGCAGCACAGTGATAATACCCTAGTGTTTTACTCAAATTTATTTGTTGGTCGTAGAATTTTTTTGGTCGTAGAACAGAGGAACAATTTTTTTTTTATTTAAATGTTCGAAAATAAATAGTTTATGAATTGATTATGTTTGGCTGGTCTTTTCACTTATATATCATATTTTTCAAAAATTTTATTGAAAACGTCAATTTCTACATATAATATTTTTAAAAAAAAAATTTGAAAAATTTATGCTAGCAAAATAATTTTTAAAAATGTTCGTTATCAAACTGTTTCTCAATCTATCCAGCCGGCTACGTGATTTTAATTTTCAATTTGTAGTTTTTTTGTTAAATTAATTATTTTTAATTTTTAAAAAATTATTTTGAATTTTTTTTTATTTAAGAAAATTTTTTTTTTATTAAAAAATGCCTCAAATAATTCCGAATAGTTCGCACGTATTTTTGACTACTTCTGTAATTTAAGCATTATAAAACATTCTTGAAATGCAAGCATTTTTGATACATTTCCATTGATTAAATTTAATCCTTTGGGAGAAAAAACATGATCATTAAGGTAAAAAGGGCATTTTTATTTTTAAATTATAAAAAAATCTCAAAAATTATCAAAAAAGTTCACTCGTATTCTTTGGCTAACTCAGAGCATTTTTTGCTTATTATAATTATTTATAAGTTGATCTCAAAAGTTAAGCTCAAAAAGTAAAAAACCTTAATTTGTTTTGCACATAATGCTTTTTAATACAAAAATGTTTAAAATAGCTAATAGAAAAAATAATATTTAAAAAATTAATTCCTTCGCCAACTCAAGTTTTTGAGATCATGAGCTTAAATTTTGACTTCAAAACCTGCTTTTCAGTTATAAAAGACTTTTTCAATAAAAATTGTGAAAAAAAGGAAATTAAAATCGAAAATCCGACTAGACAAATTGATTTGAAAAAAATTAATTTGGGTGCCACAGTAGGGTATTATCCTACTGTGTACCTCCTAATAAATTTATTGACATGTTTTATTATAAACGTTATTATTTTTATAGTTTTTAACACCTAACGCTAATCGTTCAAGTAAGGTTGGAGCGTATGATTTTGCACATGAAAAGTTATCAACCTTGTCTCTCACAACATTTGCGGCACTCATTTGTGATATTTTTAAACATTTTCAAGCGCAAACATTTGATACGGACTATCTCACATTTTCAAAAGTTTTTTATGTCTTAGATTCTTGATTTTTTTTTTTTTTTTTGTGATTAAGTATACAAATCTGACTAAATCGAGTTGGTATATAATTCATCAAATACTTTAACATTTGTTGATTTTTATGTTTTGGGCTATAGCTCCTTAGACCAGAGTTTCTCAATAATGAATGTTCTGGGTAAAGAGAACTGGTATTTTTTACTTGTCTTTTTAAAAATCCTGTATTCATTTGGTATTTGCTTACAGCGAGCAAGTATAAGTATACACCTTTAAACACGGTTATCAACAAGGCTCGTTGCTTGCTCGTTGGTTAGAGTAGTTATAAGGTACGAGAAAAACACAAATGCGCTTTGCTTCAAGCAAGGAATTATCGTTTGGTAAACATTTTAAGGTGACCTCCTGTTGAAATGTATTACGGTTGAAATGTACCTTCAAGTCCTACTATTTTTGCCCAAGATACTTTTTTTCGGAAGATAACCAGCCCCTTTTTGCCACCCTTCGGTGGTTTACCTACAAAAAATATGTAACAGTGGTTTTATCTTATGGCTGAGGTCAGCTCAGCCGTGCCAGGATCGAGTGAAAGATCCACAAACTTTCATCAAATGAGAACGCAGTTGGTGTTGGTTTTAATATTACAATTTCAAGTTTTATTGAGACTTGTTCCTTAATATTGCTTAATGCAGCGTAACGTCAGCAGTTTGGGTAACAGTGAATTTAAGCGGTCGAATGGTCGGAGGTTGTAGGTCCAGCTGGCGGCAAAATCGGTATTCGGTTAGTCGGTAAATCGGTGAATCGGTAATTCGGTATATCAGTATTTGGTAATCGGTGGATCGGTAAATTGGTGAATCGGTAATCAGTAATCGGTAATTCGGTAATCGGTAGATCGGTAAATCGGCAGATCGGTATTCGGTGAATCGGTAATCAGTAATCGGTAATTCGGTAGATCGGTATTCGGTAGATCGGTATTCGGTAATTGATAGATCGGTAAATCGGTGAATTGGTGAATCCTGCCAGGGTCCCTAAAGCGAAGATCGGTAATCGGTAAATCGGTGAATCCTGCCAGGGACCCTAAAGCGAAGACTCGTGTCCTGAAAGAATCTGAAGTAATGCTCCTATTTAATATTTTTAGAGACAATCATGGTGGAAAAACCTCTATGAAGTTTGCACCATGCAAATATATATAATCAATAAACAATTAAATAAAGGTATGCCGACTGCGTTGGATGAACCAAAGACTGGTTCTCACCGCAAGTGCGACGTCTAAAAGAGGTATCAAAGGGAAGAACCAGCAAGCTGGCTCGCCATTAAGCTACTGCGGCCGAGATAAAAGAAACAAAACAACAAACAAAAGGATGCCGACTGCGTTGAACGAACCGGAGACTGGTTCTCACCGCAAGTGCGACGTTTCGAACAGAGACTAAAAGGGAAGAGAACCAGCAAGCTGGCTCGCCATCTAGTCCCGGCGCCAAAACCCAAGCAAACCCCTTTAGAGTATGCCGACTGCGTTGGACGAACCAAAGATGGTTCTCACCGCCGGTGCGACATCTCAAACAGAGACTCAAAGGGAAGAACCAGCAAGCTAGCTCGCCATTGAGTCACTGCGACCAAAAATGTAGAGTATGCCGACTGCGTTGGACGAACGAAGTATTGGTTCTCACCGCAAGTGCGACATCTCAAGTAGAGACTCTAAGGGAAGAGCCAGCAAGCTGGCTCGCCATAGAGTTACTACTTCGAGCTTACCTGGAGTAATGCTGCTTTGGTTGGTTTTGTGCCGCCCTTTTATTTGATATGGCATGAAAACCAGTTGGGAATTATACGTTCAGTTTTGTCTTTGGCCTGCCTGGCTATGCATAGATAGGTAGTGTGTGTATTAAGTAGTGGTTCATGCAGTAGTGCGGTTGTGTGTTTTCAATTAGTTTTATTGAGTAGGTATGTAGCGTGTGTTTGTTTCTATGGTCTGGTGTCGTAGTGCGGTTGTGTGTTATTGCTGCTTTAATAATAATAAGTAGAAATATATAAATAATAAAATATGAATATATATATCGATAATATCTAATATTAAGGTTTACGTAGTGTATTAAAATATAATATTTGTAACGTCTTTAAATTTATAATAATAAGTAGAAATATTTAAGTAATATAATATGAATATATATATACATCGATTATATTTAATAGTATAGTTTATGTAGTGTATAAAAAAGTATATAATATTTGTAACGTCATGTTACAAATAAAAAATTATATCGAAAATGCTCCATATCTACGAAATTTTATCATAAAAGGGGTCAAATGTTTGAGATGGTCCTATTATTGATCTTCTTCAAAACTCTTTTGAAACACACCAGCGCCCTATCTGGCGCTCATTTGGGGGTTCCCATACAAAAAACAAATAAAAATTTTCAAAAATAGTTCATAACTCTTTCGAATTTGACATCTAGAAAATTCAGATGTTTTAAATGTTTTTATTTTATTCTTCTAGACAAAATCCGTCCCGTATCTACCACAATTCTGGGGTCCTCATATAAAAAATACAGAAAATTAAAAACTGTTAAAAGTTGTTCATGCAAAAAAAGCACGGCTCCCCAGATGATAAAATGTATACGATAGTCTTATTATTTTTTCTCCCCCACATTTCTTTCAAAGACACCTACCCGCTATCTGCCACCCATCTCGGGGATTGGAGTCCTCCCGATTTCAAGGAGTATAAAAATCACTGCAACTACCTGCTATTTGTACATTGGAAGTAATATGGAGGGTGTAAAAAAATTAGGATCATCTCGTACATTAAAACTCTCTAGGGGTAAATTCGGGAAAACATAGATATTAACTATTTTCGATATTTTTTTATGCCACCACGTATATAAAAACGCGTAAGGGCTATTCAATATATAAGCTTTGTATTCAAAAATTCAAGTTTAAAAATGAGCCTAATCAGATGAAACCACGCCTACCTCCCATACAAAGTGACTTTACCGAAACGGTAAAATCTCTTTAAATTCCCCAAAAAATTAATCTAATGACTCCAAATTTTGCACTTAAGCCTTAACCCTTAATATGCACTTTAAGTATGAAATTTGTAAAAATCGGCTGAAAACCACTTCTACCTCCCATACAAAGTGACTTCACGATATCAGTAAAACATCATTAAACTCAAAAAAAAATGAGTACAATGACTTCAAATTTTGCAAATTAGTTTAAAAAAAAAACTGAAAACTCCGCTCATCTCCCATACAAAACGACGTTATCATAATAGTAAAATCTTTATAATTTAAAAAAATTAATGTTTGACATAGGCTTTAATAATGAAAAAATCAAAAAGTTTAAAATTTTAAATATTTGGATAAAAACCATATCTTAGAAAAGTGACGTCATTGAAATAATACAACATTCAATGCTTCGAATAAACTAAAATACGGCCGTGGCGATATTTTAACTCCGAACCAGTCGAAGATAATTCCTTACTAGTTTATTTTTTTTTTATGGGGACTTTCAGAAGAATGACAGATAGGGCTGGGAGTATTCGAAAGAAATGGTGAAGTTAAAAATAATAGGACCAACATATTATTACTATACATTTGAACCCTCTAGTAAATTTGGTAGTAAAATTTTGTATTTTGGACATTTTTCTCTATATTTTGTAGGAAGGGAAGTTTCCTATTTTTCTTCAAATATTCAAATGGCTTTTCCTCGCAACAATGTTGTTTTCTTTGAAAATACTTTACTAAAAAAAAGTGGTGCGGTCAGCGGACACCCGTCAGGAACGAATTTCCTTACACTTTTTTTTAACTCTAAATGTAATTCGAAAATAAAATCTGCGTAGTTTTATTTTTCTTATTATTATTTTATTTTCTATTTTATATAATTTTTTCAATAATGTAAATGAACAATCAAATCAGAAAGCCAAATTCAATATTTTAGGGAAAAAATATTTATTTATTAAAAATTAAGATCTAAAATTCTTATAAGAAATGAAAATATACAGCTACCGTTGCCAGCGATGTTTGTTTCAGAATGCTCCTCGTATGGAGCTTGAATTGATTGAAAAGTTGTATCGGAAAATAGACTTGCATACTTAAGAGTATAAAACAAAATATACATTTTAAGGATCCACCTTTTTTTTCCTCAAAGGAAATTTTTGCATCAGATTTGAATTCAGCTACCAGCGCATCTAAAAAAACACATTTTCAGGGTTCACCCTAGTGTCAAGAAAAATATTAAATTCTAACATAAGATTTAAAATCAGCGACCGCTAAATATTGTAAGCACATACACAAAGAGCATAAAACAAAAAAAAATTTTGGGGTCCACCCTAGTGTCAAAAAACTTTTTGAAATTCTCAGATCAGATTCGAAATCTGCGACTAGAGAATCTACAAAAAGTATAAAGACAAAAAACACATTTTTAGATTCCACCCTACTGTCAAAAACATTATAAAATTCGTACATTATTTTCAAAATCAGTGATCCCTTAATACTACATTAAAAGTATAAAACAAAATAACACATTTTTAGAATCCACCCTAGTGTCAAAAATTTTGAAATTTTAACATCAGGTTCAAATCAGCGACCCCTTATACTGCTAACACAAATGCAAAGAGTATAAAACAAAAAACCACATTTTTTGGGTCCACCCTTTTTAAAATTTTTTAAAAATTCCAACATCAGATTCGAAATCAGCGTTTAGTGTATCCACAAATAGTATAAAATAATACAAAACATATTTAGGGTCCACCCTAGTGTCAAATAATGTCTGAATACTGCCAGCACATACGCAGAAAGTATAAAATAAAAAACAAATTTTCAGAGTCCACCCTAGTGTCAAAACATTTTTGAAATTCTAACATCAGATTACACTATATTACACACATTTGCTACAGTTTCCATTTCTTAAAACTTTATTGTAATTAAGATTCTCGTGTATGATTTAAAACAAACACACAAATAAAAATAACAAATGCGTTTTAACGAAATTTCTACGTGGCAGAAACAGAGACACACTGAGAGAGAGAGAGAAAGATAAAGTTGCGCACTCGCCTACTTATTTGTTAGTCTGCTCAAATCTCAATGCTCGCACGCATACACACACAGCAATCTCCCTGTTACGTGACGGTTTCTACCAAATCACACCACCCGCAAGCGGCGTAAAGGAACTTCGTTCTAAAAACTTAATTGCATCAAATCAGCCCACCCCAGTATAAATAGATCATTTGTTTTTAATTTACTCCCTGCATAACTACAGAGATAATATCCCGACTTAATATACATAAAAATAAGTTTACCGCAATATGAACTTTTTGAATATAATTCGATTATTATACATCTCACTTTTCTCTCTTCTTTTTCAATAGCGCGTGTACTATTTGTCTCTGGAGTACTACATGGGTCGTTCCCTCCAGAATACCATGATCAATTTGGGCATTCAGAGCGAATGTGAAGAGGCCATGTATCAGTTGGGTCTGGATATTGAAAATCTAGAAGAGATGGAGGAGGATGCCGGTTTGGGCAACGGTGGCTTGGGTCGCTTAGCCGCCTGCTTCCTTGACTCAATGGCCACACTGGGCTTGGCCGCCTATGGCTATGGTATTCGTTATGAATACGGCATTTTCGCTCAGAAGATTAAGAACGGCGAACAACATGAGGAACCCGATGATTGGTTGCGTTTTGGAAATCCATGGGAGAAGGCACGCCCCGAATTTATGTTGCCCATTAATTTCTATGGACATGTTATTGATACACCTGAAGGAAAGAAATGGATCGATACACAAGTTGTGTATGCCATGCCCTATGATAATCCCATTCCCGGCTTTGGCAACAATGTGGTTAACACATTGCGTTTGTGGTCGGCTAAGAGTCCTATCGACTTCAACTTGAAGTTCTGTAAGTAGCTATCTGTTGTCTAAATTGCTTTCTTCATTTGCTTTATACGGCATTATTTAACTTCCAGTTAACGATGGTGACTACATTCAGGCTGTACTCGATCGTAATCTGGCTGAGAACATCTCACGTGTATTGTATCCCAACGACAACTTCTTTGAGGGCAAGGAACTGCGTCTCAAGCAGGAATACTTCATGGTTGCCGCTACTTTGCAGGATATTATTCGTCGCTATAAGGCTTCCAAGTTTGGATCTCGCGAAGCTGTGCGTCACAGCTTCGATCACTTCCCCGACAAGGTTGCCATTCAGCTTAACGATACCCATCCCTCGTTGGCCATTCCTGAGCTGATGCGCATCCTTCTCGATGAAGAGCATTTGACTTGGGAAAAGGCATGGGAGATCACCACCCGCACTTGCGCCTACACCAACCACACCGTCCTGCCCGAGGCTTTGGAACGCTGGCCAGTCTCCATGTTGGAGTCAATCTTGCCACGTCACTTGCAGATTATCTACCACATCAATTTCCTGCACATGGAGAATGTCAAGAAGAAATTTAATGGTGACATGGATCGCATGCGTCGCATGTCCTGCGTTGAAGAAGATGGTGACAAACGCATCAACATGGCACATTTGTCCATCATTGGTTCTCACGCTGTTAACGGCGTTGCTGCCATTCACTCACAGATCTTGAAGGATGCGCTCTTCCACGATTTCTACGAAATGAATCCGGAAAAGTTCCAAAACAAGACCAACGGTATCACACCACGTCGTTGGTTGTTGCTTTGCAATCCCGGCTTGTCCGATCTGATCTGCGAAAAGATTGGCGATGAGTGGCCCGTGCATTTGGATCAGCTGGTCGCTCTCAAGAAATGGGCCAAGGACCCCAACTTCCAGCGCAATGTTGCACGCGTTAAGCAGGAGAACAAACTGAAACTTGCTGAGATCTTGGAGAGGGACTACGGTGTCAAGGTCAATCCTGCCTCCATGTTTGACATTCAGGTTAAGCGTATCCATGAGTATAAACGTCAACTTTTAAACTGCCTTCACATCATCACACTTTACAATCGCATCAAGAAGGATCCCACCACCAACTTTACACCACGCACTATTATGATTGGTGGGAAGGCCGCGCCAGGCTACTATGTAGCCAAACAGATTATCAAGTTGATCTGTGCCGTCGGCAATGTTGTCAATAACGATCCAATTGTAGGCGACAAACTTAAGGTTATTTTCCTGGAAAACTACCGCGTTACACTGGCCGAAAAGATCATGCCAGCCGCTGATCTGTCAGAACAAATCTCCACCGCTGGTACCGAGGCTTCTGGCACCGGTAACATGAAGTTCCAGTTGAACGGCGCACTCACCATTGGCACCCTGGATGGCGCCAACGTTGAAATGGCCGAAGAAATGGGCAATGATAACATCTTCATCTTCGGCATGACCGTCGAAGAGGTTGAGGCGTTGAAGAAGCGTGGCTACAACGCCTTGGAATACTACAACAAAAATGCCGAGATCAAGCAGTGCATCGATCAGATCCAGGGTGGTTTCTTCAGTCCCGGCAATCCTAATGAATTCAGGAATATTGCTGATATTCTGCTCAAGTACGATCACTATTACTTGTTGGCCGACTACGAGGCTTACATTAAGGCACAGGATCTGGTGTCCAAGACCTATCAAGTGAGTATACAAAGATGGGTTTTAAGAGAGTGCAATAAAGTAAAAATTTCCCTATTTTTTTCCTCTTTACAGAATCAAGCCAAGTGGCTGGAGATGGCCATCCACAATATTGCTTCCAGCGGCAAATTCTCATCCGATCGTACTATTGCCGAGTACGCACGTGAAATCTGGGGCGTTGAACCATCCTGGGAGAAGCTGCCAGCACCGGAGGATGCCACTAATTAAATTAGTTATTTCTTTTTTATTATAATTTTTCCTTACAACTATCATTTGAACTTTGTCATCATTTATCATTTGAACTATCATTTGAAAGTCAATTTAGTGAATTCTCATTACAACGATTAGAAAAAGAAGAAGAGCACAAAAAGCCTCCTTGGAATGTTTTATTTTTTTATTAATATAAAAATATTGCTACAATTTAATAAAATAAAAAGTAAACATATTTTAAAAAATAAATGAATAGCGCAAATTATCCAAAAAGAAAAAAAAACAAGCAAATCGTTCGGAAGGATAAAGGAATAGCTGAAAATGACTCGATTGCCTTAAGGAATCCACTAGAAGAGTATTTAAAAAACTAAACAAGAAACATAACTACCTGGAAAATTTAATATTCTAAAACAAAATGGGAGTAATTCCACAACTCAGGCAACACTAAAAAGTTCAAACTTTGTAAAAAATATAAAATTTTTTTTAAAAAAAGTTCAGCTAACAACTAAGATTTAATTCAAATTGTTACTAATTGAAATACAAGCTGTTTATTGTAGTGCAAAAAAAATATTTTAATAAATACTAGTTTTAATACAAATTTGGCATATTTGCACTGATAACATATTTTAGCCTATCTCAATGTTATTTTATTTGCTTAGTTATAACAAAAAAAAAAAAAAACTGGAACGCAATTTAATTGTAAAACAAAATAAATTTAAATAAAACGTTGATTGTAAAATTATTGATATGATGTTTGAGATAAAGTACATATATTTCTGAACAGTGCTAATTTATAGCGCACCAATTTAATTTTTCTGTAACTTTTCAGTTTAAAAAGGACTACTTCTTTTCATATCACTCAGTTCAAATATCCTTTGATCACGTGATGCATACTTTCCTTACAAATACATTTCATAATCGAATTCTTTCAAAAATTGAAAGATGCAAAACTTTTTTTTTTAATTCACTTTTACTGAAAAATGTACGGTATTTCAGTCGGTATTTTATACTTATCTGAAAGAAATATTATTTATCAACAACAACAGTGGAGTGTCCATTTCTAACTCATATCCATATGAGACCAGCAATTTAAAACGATAACAAATCTAAACATTTACAAAACTTTTTAACGTAAAGTATGACAAAAATAAAACTATACACAACTGAACATTTTTGGAATTCTTTAGAAATCAGCCAGATATTTAATCATCACACAGTAATGTAAAAATCAGCAACAGATGTTTGACTCTCCATTTGAAAAGTGGGTATAACGCTCATGTTGAAATAAGTCAAGTCAAAATTTTTAAAAAATAGTCGCACGATAATGTTCACGTATTAATTTCATTTTTGTAAAATACAATTTGTTGCTGTAAGCAACACAATAAAGGGCGAATTATAATAGACGTAACGTAATGTTGTCAACTGTCATCATGACGGGACGCAATATAAGAAAACGTTATAACAATTATAATAGACAGTAGCCAGGCAGTTGTTTGTCGTAAATAACTGCACGTCCCCGTACAAGTTCAATTAAAACTTCGTCATCCATAGCTATGGATATATAGAACAATCACATTAATAACGAAAACTCAACAAAACACGTAGTTTCCACAATACAAATAGCACATTAATCGAATCTAGCCTCAATGTTCAGTTTGTTTTTGACAACTACGTTATGTTAAGTTACGTAGAAATCCAATTTCCACGAATCTATACGTCCCGTCACGTTACGTTAAGTTTATTATAATCACTTGTATTAGAAAGTATTGGTTAAAACAACAATTTAAAGAACGCACTTCTCAATTGACATTACATCACATTACGTTACTTCTATTATAATTGGACCTTAAGCACATGTAGGTCACGGTACAGTGTAAAAACGTTATGAGAACGTAAGATCCTGTCTACACTGACAAATGACAAATGTCAAACCAAAGTGAGTCGCAAAATTTTTAAAGTTTTTGAAACTCTTGCCTCACGGTACATTTACCTTCCCATTTCTTCATCTCTTCTATAGACACCAAAGTGAGTCGGTTGAGTGAAGCTAGTGTAGACCAGCACTATAAGAAATAGTATACTAGAGAAGGTAGTGTTAGGGCTTAATGTGCTCTCTTTCGTAGTGACCATAACTGTCAAACTCAGCCATTTTGGTATTTCTGCCGATTTTTGCTTTCGCATTGCATTCTCAATGGCCGCATTCAGCGCAGACAACAGTTGGCAACAGTGTAAAAATTCGCTGAATGGTACAAATTTGGTAGCGCTAACTACAACTGATAAAGTAGCGAACGCCTTTTAATTGAGCTAACAAATTATATGCTATATGAACACAACAGTTTGCTTAACTATCAGATGCTGTTACTGACGCTGTTAAATTAATAAACGCAGAAAGAACGCAGCAAATTTAAGTGAGAAACCTTTGCAATTGAATTAAATTTACATAAAAATTGAATTGAATCTAACTTCTGACGTGTAGAGTAGCAACACATTCAGAGAAAAACATTGTGAACTAAGGTAGCGCTACCATTACAGTCCACAACAGTTGTCTGCGCTGAATGCGGCCATTGATTGCAGATTTTGTATGAGCTGTCAACTTCGCTTTGACAGTTTCGGTAACCGGCTCTCCGCCTTAACTCTACCTTGTCTAGTTTTACCATGGTATAAGCTAAAAAGAGTCAAACTTTTTAATGGAAACGTCAGTTTGGTGCATGCCACACACAGCGGACAAGTACAAATTTGTTGTTGTTTTCGCGGGTAAAAGAAAAAACTGGAAATTGAGAGAGCTTCTCACTCATCAAAAAATTTCCAGGCAACCGACAAAAATGTTCACGGCCCAAAGCTGAAAACAATTTGGACAACGGTTGCATTTTCTTGATGTTTTACGTTTAGTAGTAATAAAACTGCACTGCAGTAGGAAATGTACTATTTGAATTCATCAGTAATGCGATGTTTGTTGTTTAGTATTGAATTGTACGCTGCTAGTGCTATACATGGCTTGAATGGTATTTATTTATAAAAAGACGAAGAATACTTAACGAACATGCAAAATGCAGCCCGGCTAGCTGCAGCAAATGGATTCAACTGAACAGCTGAATATTATTAGTGATTGTTGTGAATGTAATATTAATGATTTAATATATTGTTTTTTTAGTAATTGTATATTTTTTAACATTAAAAATATGAACGTAAAATGTGTATATGATGTTATTTATAAAAATGTATACATTTTCTAACTATATTTTCCATTTATAAACTATTCCATTGCATATAAGAAAGTAACACGTCATTGTATATAGAATTTTTAGTGCTTGTATGTACAGTTGCAGTTGTCTCTTTCACCCTTGTATTTTAGGACAATCGTCAAGAGAAAATGTGAGCAGTAGATTTACTGATGGTATAACTGATCAAGCTAGTCATACATTACAGCCGCGTAGTTAACAAATAAACTGTTTATATATACATATATCTTGTAATATCGGTTAAATCGTTAAAATTTACAATATTCCAAGAGATAAGGTTATGGCTATTAATTGGAGTAGAAATATTACTGAAATATTCATAAATGAATTTCAAAGTCAACCGGCTTTGTGAGATATTCTTAAAAAAATTGTAAATGCTTTATCATCAGTGAATCTTAGCTCCTTTGATAAATTTATCATCCCTTTCTTATGTCTGCCAATTCTCCATGGCTTAATCCAGCAGGATCTTTTTTCACTTTTTTTAATTCCATCCAGAGTTTCATCAACTCAACAATTGTTTTTATTGTGGCCATATCGTTGTCATCTATATATGTGGATACACTTCCTGCATACATATTGGCCAATGTAATTAATTTTAAGCCCCGAAGATCAGAATTTAACCCATCAATTTTAAATGCAAATAAAACCACTTATAAACAACCTATAGAGGGGAGGCGGTTTATTGTTTCGATTGCATAAAGGAGCATTACCTGCACGAAATGGTAGCAAAAACGTAGTAAATTTGGCTTCCGCCATTATTGAACAGAAAACTACGTGTAGCATGCCGTGGACAAAACAATGAGAGAGAGGAAAAAATGGCGAAAATTCCAATGTTTGATGGACAAGCAGACACCGTGTGACATGCCCCTTTGAGTGGAATGCCATTAGCGTTGCCGAATAATTGGGCCTATTCTACACAATCTGTTATGAAAAAAATTCTGTTATTCTGTTATGATTTCCTATACAGATTTTTTGACACCTCAAAAAAAAAAACACTGCCGTTTGGGCATCCACCAGGGTGTGCGTGAAGCAATCAAAATACGCTCCCGCTCTTCTGAGTTATCTTTGCTATGAATTTATCATTTTCATGGCAAAATTAGACAAGGTAGTGTTAGGGCGGAGAGCCGGTAACCGAAACTGTCAAAACGAAATTGGCATTTCATACAAAAACTGCGACCAAGGGCCGCATTCTACCCGAAAAAGCTCTTAGGTAGCGAAGTAGCATAAGATATTTTCGCTATATAAATTGTGACAGCTCAAGGAACATGTTCTGTAAGCGCAGCCCGAAAGTTGTGGAACAGTTCCTTCCGCTGAATGCAGGCAATGAGATTGCAATATGAAAGCAAAAATTGGCAAAAATACCAAAATGGCTGAGTCTGACAGTTATGGTCACTAAGAAAGAGAACACATTCAGCGCCCTAACACTACCTTATCTAGTTCTACTATGATCATTTTACGGCAGCCCCGTATCTAGCTAGGGTAGATCGAGACAAGGTAGTGTTAGGGCTGAATATGCTCTCTTTCTTAGTGACCATAACTGTCAAACTCAACCATTTTGCCAATTTTCGCTTTCTCATTGCATTCTCACTGGTTGCAGATTTTGAATGAGTTGTCAGCCTCGTTTTGGTAGTTACGGTCACCTTCTCCCCCCCTTACACTCTTGTCTAATTTTGAAATAGGCAGTGCCAAGGTTAATTAATGTAGGTTAAGTCACTTGAGAGAAAATGACTCTTTTTTCGCCATTGTTCGAACTGTCAAGGTAGTTGTTAGCTAAAAATTGTACAGATTCAGGTTTTTTTCTTGATTTCCTTTCATCCATTCTGACAGTTCGACCGCAGTTCTCTCAAGTGACTTAATCTATATTAATCAACCTTGGGCAGAACAATTAAATTATTAAAAAATGTTGCTCAGAACTGTTGCTCAGCTGTCATTTTTTGTATGGAGATTTGAGTAGAATTTTACATGAAACTGAACAGAGTACTATGCTTTACTTTCGACAGTGACGCAATAAGTGCTTTTACGATGTTATCAATGAGTTAAAAGCACGCTTTACAAAAAATATAAATATATTTATTGCGGCATCCTCTTTTGAAAACTGGGCTTTAAATCACTGCAAGCACTTTCAAAACTTTTCGAACTGCCGGAAGAATTGGAGATTCTATCAGCAGAATCAAACCTACTGATCTGTTATTTATATTATATGGGCACTTGCAAACTGGCGCAACGGACGATTTGTACGAAGAAATATTAAAAAAAAATGAAAAAGTGTAATATTTGAAAAGGTTTTCTTATATTTGCATAGCAATTAAGTAGCACTATATTTAGTAAAATCAATGACAACAATTGACCCTAAGAATTTAAATATATAAGCAAAAATATGTGCTGGCGTTACGTTACAAAAAACGGAAATGATTTTTGACTTGGATTACAAAAATTGGAAAACTCTCTGAATTGGACAAGACTTATTGTATGCATCTTTTTGTAGAAGGATTTTAAATAACATTAGTTTTTTTTTCCAAGTAATCAAATTTAAAATCTTCTCTGTTTTTTTTTTATTAGGCTTTTTCACCTGGCGTTACATTGCTTAAATTTCCATTGTAGTTTAATTGGGTAATTAAGTAATTAGGCAGTTAAATAACTGTTAAATTTTGTAATTAAAAAACAAATCTAATATATTGTCCTTTCCTTGCCTAAACCATTTTTTCATTATCTTTATCCAATGTTTTTTATTTTTACTAAAACTAAAAAGTTTACGAAATATTTACGAAAAAGAAAAACTACATTTGTGAAACAGTGCGGACGATTTGATCATCATGGTAAATGAATTTATGTTTAAATTGCTTAAATTAATAATATTAAAACTTTTTCTTAGATAATATCAAAAAATAATAAGTTTTTAATAAATTGTAATTCTTTGGTCACGATAGACCTTTCTGTGGAAATAATATGTAATATTAAACTTTAATAAAAAGGAGTAAAATTAATTAAAAAATTTTATTTTTATATGTACATCAACATTTTTTTTGTAAATTTCTTGATTGCAGATAAAAAAAATCTTGATGCTTGTGCATGTCCAGACTTTGGGTTCTAGATACGAAGCTGGTATGCGGATAAAATATTCACTCTTCTTTGAACTGCTTTCCTCGTTCGTGAGTTTGTATGCTGAAATATTTTAAAAGAGCGACATCGTGTTAATGAGAGATGTATAGTTTTCATCGCTTGTGAATTTTTAAATTATAAACTCATTGAATTGCTTACTTTCATTTGATGCGAAACTTTAGCTAACACTTCGAACATAACCAATTGAAAGGATTTAAATCAATAATATTCAGTATTTTTCCTAATAATACATTTCATTAAAAAAACTTAAAAATAATTATTTTTTATGAAATTATAAGAAACTGAGATAAATAAACAAAAAGGACATTTTAAAAATTTATTAAGTACTCAAATATTTCATTACAAAACGCATAAAAAATATAGTTCATTATAAAACACGTATTTTTTTTAATTAACAAGATCACTCGTTCAGTCAAAAAATGAGCGAACGCCAAAATTCCAATGAAATGTGTTTATCTTTGGAAAAACTTGCGAGCGAGAAACAATAAATGAATAACAAAGAGAAGGTGGTGTTCAACTCAGTTTTTTGAGGCGCACAACTTACGAACGAGTACTATGAAAGAGCGAAAAAAAGTATTGATCACTCTGAATATTTAACATAAGAGCGCTCTTTTTTTTCTTAACGAATGAGGAAAGCAAAGTGAACCGTTCGTCAATAGAATAACATTGATGAGGAGAAGTGCAATTTTGCTCTTCAATTGAGTTTTTTGAACCCTGTTCTAAACAGACGAGCTGGTGAAAAAGAAACATAGTGCAATTTCATGCCCCATTAATATATTTTCTTCAGTATTTTATTATTATTATATCTGTATCAGAGATTTGCAACAAGTAAATTGAAAATCAAGCTACTTGAAAAAATATCAAGCTTTGAGTTGAATTGCAGGAACTTGATTTATTTTTTTCCTTACAATTCGCGACTGGCTTCTGAAAAACGAATCATATGTCTGACGTGATTCTATTTTGTTTCTACCCCACATGAGTTGGTGGAAAAAGTCAAGTTTTCTACTTTTCAACTCTGGTTTCGACTCTACGCGACTGCACTGCCGTCGGAAGCGACTGACGAACGTTTGTTTCGTTGTTCGTTTCATTTATTGTGTGGAGTTCGTGTAACTTTTTTTCTGTTGTTATTGCCATAATATTAGATGGCAACCCTATTATTTAAAAATTTTATAATTTGGAAATTCTGACAACGGATTCGGATTTAGCGATCCATTTTTGGTGTACCATTTTTTTTTGCCAGCCCCGAATTCATAAAACTACAAAAAATTAAGGTGGCAACCCTATCCACCATATTGAATTTTAAAATTCTGACTTTAGATTCGAAATCAGCGATCTAAGGGGTCTGATAAATGATGTTTGAAACTCTTAAAAATACATATCATTAGGTGGCAATACTGTGGTAAAAATTTAGGTGGCAACCCTAACCTCCATATTAAATTTTAAAACTGTGACATTATATTCGAAATCAAATCCGTTGTCAGAATTTCAAAATTACAAGAATTCGCAAAAATAAAAAAATCTAGATGGCAACTCTATCCGCCATCTTAAATTTTAAAGTTTGATATCATCTTCAAAATAAGTTACCCCTAAAACTTCCAACCAAGGAGTCCACAAAATCCTTAAAAGTCCTATTACGCTTAAGCTCTCTCTAAACAAGCTCATTGAATTTTTTGGATACTTGCCTTCAATTTCAAGCTTTTTGCCGAAGGCATCAAGCTTTCCTTTACTTGAAACTTCGTGCCGTTCGCTTGTAAGCTAGCATACTTGCAAGTCGCAAGCTGTCGTGGGCTTATTTATATTCAATTACAAGCTATACTTGATTCAAAATTATCAAGCTCAAGCTAGCTTGAACTTGTATTTTAAGCAAGTACTTGAAATAGTTTCAAGTAGGCTTGTGCAGTTATCTGATCTGTATTGATAAGCAATAACAGCTTAGCTTAAGTCTGATTTGAAAGTTTCGTGTAGTCGTGCTTCAAAGTGTTCAGACGCCCAATTATGAAACTTTATCAGCCCAATTATGAAACTTTTCTCCCGGGAATCGGAAAAGGGAGTTTTCATTTTTAAGATAAAGTTCAAGAATATTTTGGAAAGTTTTAAAACAAATTTCAATTTCAATCAACCGTCAATTTTCATGAGTGTAAAAAATGTGCTATCTTACAAATCAAGACTCCCTTTCCCGATTCCCCGGGAGAAAAGTTTCATGTTTGGGCTGTATATGAAAGCGTCTTTCGTTTTTGTGTCATTACTTTTAGTAACGTCATGCTAGAAGCTCACAATTTTGTGTTTATAGTGTTTATGCGTAAAACATAAATAACTCTGTTCTTTCTTAAGTCCACTTAAGCTATTATTGCATTTCGACACAGATTTTAAATAACTCTTTTATCGAAATTTCTGAACTTATCCCATACTTAAAACAAATTTTTAAAACTTGAGTTGTGTTGAAGAATATATTCCGAATAAATTTACACATCCAGAGTATTTTAAACCAGGAACTTTCAGTCTAAGTTTATAGAAAAAAGCATTTTAAAGGTAGCACTTCTAGCTTGGAAAGTGATTGACCTATTGCAGTTATATCTGCAATTATATTTATTTCTTTTTTGCCTCATTTTTTTGTCGCGAAAGTCTACACCAACGAATTACAAAATAATGAGGTTAGCTTTAAAAGATGTTGCTAAATTTAGTTATTTATTATGCTGCTGTTTCCGATAATCCCCAATTTGCTGCAATCAAATAATATTCAAATATCTTGAAGTGATAATAAACTTTACTGCTTTTCAAAAACTACAGTATGCTTTTAGGCATAGCCGTAATAGGAAAAAATAAACACTCGGTATTGTTTTGTACAGTATAATTTTATTTATGGAGCATACATACAAGTATTTATTTTATAAATTTCTGTTGTAAATACAAAAATATTTCGCAGTGTTTGACATCACACTTATCTTCAGCTACAAAATAATAATATTTAAAATATTAACATTATACGTACACAAAATAGAGAACAAAAAAAAATTAAAAACTAAACGTGAGAAAAGATAGGTTAAAGGTTAGATGACAAGTGGAAAAAATAGACGCAAACACGAATAAATAATTTATTGAAAAAGTGAAAGTATATTAAAGAATATACTCAATATAAATACATAATATTTATTAAAATATATATTTTTCATCATTCTGTCCATAAAAATTTCTAAAGTTTAAGCTTAGCCATAGCCACTAAATATATATTTTTTAAAAAGCATTTCCAATTTTTTTTAAACACTCCGTTTTTAAGGATATTTTTTTTAACTATTTTTGAAATTCCAGTTTATTGTCAGTTTGCTTGGAAGTTATTGCCTTGCTTTGATGCAGTCATTTATTTTCAATATATGTATAAACAATTTGCAGAATGATGTCGTATAAATAAAAATTTCTAATAAATTTATCAATTTTCTCTTTTTATTGATTGAGCGTATCATTTACGCATCTCGTTAATTTTCTACGTGCAACAATAAAATTGGCATTTTTTCGTTAATTCTAATCAAATCAATTAAAATACATTATTGTTAAAGTTGATGTTGTTATTGTTGTTTATCAAGCGACTGTCATAAAGTTTCCACCATTGTGGCTGCTGATAAAATAGCCAGGATCACCGAAACGATCGTATATCTAAAAATAAGAGAGGAAGAGAGAGAGAGAGAAAATACATTAATCAAACTGATTTGCGATATTGCTTGAAATGTTTATCATTTTTAAATACTGAGAACTCATTAAATGAAATTACTTTGGTTTTTCTGCTGTCGGTTGATAAAGCTGTCAGAGTTTTTTAAAGAGACAATAATTCAGCATATTTGTAAATTTAAATTCATTCTTAAAACTTGAGTCACTCAAAAAATATTATACTGTTTGATCTTTGCTAATCAGCCAAACAAGCACAGATTATGACAAGCTTACGTACAAGGCCTAACCACTATTAATTCGGTACAGCTGATTTTTTTTGTACCATGAACAAGGTACAATAGATTTTTTGAAAAGTCTTGCACACAACTTTTTGATAAAACTATTACTTTTTAAAGAGCCCTTGGTGTAGTTGTTAAGAAATAATAAACAAATTATATATTGACTCATTTCACGCCAAAATTACAGTTTTTTTTTATGACACCGTTATGGAAAAAATTATATATTTTGAAAGGTATCCAGGAGGTGCATCAAACCACATTTTTTTTTAAATTCGTATTGTTGTTGTTGTTGTGGTAACACAAACAAAGTACGAAAATGCACTCTTTTTCTGCTTAATGATGATTTTTGAAAATTCATACCTCAGAACCCAAACAAGATATCTTCATAATTGTTTTTTTATTTTATAGAATAAAGATAATTTTTTCAAAAAAAAAATTGTTTTTTTAATTGTGTAAAAAAATATTGATTTTTTGAACTTTTATGAAAAAGTTGCCATTTTTGACCTGTTCTCCCTCGCGGAGCCTAATAAACGTTAAACCAAAAAATTTATCTGTTTTTCACCTTTCAGAATCAGTAAAAAAAAATTAGTATTCTAAAGTATTAACAGAGATATTGCGAGATTTTCTGAAACTA
The DNA here is from genome assembly GCA_963920525.1 of Dichetophora obliterata. Taxonomy (NCBI): domain Eukaryota; kingdom Metazoa; phylum Arthropoda; class Insecta; order Diptera; family Sciomyzidae; genus Dichetophora; species Dichetophora obliterata. Next base: position 209,810,795 of record OY986436.1, on the reverse strand, counting down.
AACCTTTTGCAGTTTGCATACAAAACGTAGCGCACAAGCAAAACCACAAAACTTAAGTCCACTGTTATTCGTTGCATTGGTTTTGTGATTTTGCTTGTGCGCTACGTTTTGTATGCAAAATGCAAAAGGTGTAGTTGGTTTGATGCACCTCCTGGATACCTCCTGGAAGTGACTCATTTTTAATATATTAATCAAAATATTTTAAATAAACTGAACACAATATTTTAATGTGCCTATTAAAACTGACCACTTTTAATTCGTACAGTTACATTTCTTATAAAATAACGGCACAATTCTCAAATAATATTCGCAAATGTGCATTTTTACTAGTATCTATAGCTTGTACACGAGTTAGGTGTATTTTTGCTAGCATTTTGTAATTAGCCTTCAACAGTGTGTGAACATGGTGCGTGGCAGGCGAATTTGTGAAGAAATTAAAAAACTAATAATAAAAAAAAAATTATTCTGGAAAAAGTTATGGTGAAATTTTTAAGGAATTAGGACTGTCTAAGTCATCAATACAATCAGCCCAATTCTGAAGGATTTTTCCCGGGGAATAGGAAAAGGGAATTTCCATTTTTAAAATAAAGTTTAAAGAGATTTTGAAAATATTTAATGCCAATTTGTTCATCAACCGTCAATATTCATGAATGTAAACAGAAAAAAAATGTGATCTGCTTTCTTAAAAATTAAAACTCCCTTTTCCAATTCCCCGGGAAAAATCATTAAGAATTGGGCTGAATATGTTATACAATATTTTGTTTATAAAAAGTGGTTCATTTGCAACAAATGTTGATAAATGCGGTCGAACATCGAAATTAACTGAAAGGGACTTAAGAGCATTGTTCACAATAGTAAAAAATAACCGACGCAGTACAGTTCGTAATTTGTCGGCAAAATGGTCTCAAAAAATTGGGAAGACTGTATGACGAGAATGGTCTCGAAAAATGTACATAAGATGGAATACGGATTTTATAAAGTATTAAAATAATAACATGAATTTACGAACGTTTTTCTTAAAACTTTATCTTTACCAGGGACCGTACCGGTTATGGTTTTTATCAAAAAAGTCGGATATTAACAGTTATCATTTAACTTTTATTTTTTCCGACAAAAATACTAGTTATTTAGTGCCTTTTATTTTTTCGGGCTAAAATAACTGTTACTTTTGACTTTAATTTTTTAGGTCAAAAATAACAGTTATTTTGTGCCTTTTATTTTTTCGGTCAAAAATATCAGGCAATTTGAATTTTTTTAAAGGCCACTTGAACGGCAAAAAAGTTTTATGCAATTTTTATCGTCTTATCAGCGCGCACATTTTGAGCTATAAAACTTTTTAGTTTTTAAAGTTTTTTATTCGGCCTTTGAAAAAATACAAATTGCCTGATATTTTTGACCGAAAAAATAAAAGGCACAAAATAACTGTTATTTTTGACTTAAAAAATAAAAGTCAAAAGTAACAGTTATTTTTGCCAGAAAAAATAAAAGGCAAAAAATAACAGTTAATATTAATTTTTATAGTAACAGCCAAAAATTTAAAAGGCATTTAATATTCGCGAAGCTGCTGCCATTACGATAATAATGGTATATTTAAAAAAGTCCTCCGGCCACTTTTTCGTTATGCCTTTTTCATCTGAAAATTGTTAAATAACAGTTATTTTCGGTCCCTGATCTTTACATTTTAGACCAAGGAAAAGCCCTTATTAACAGTTGTACAGTAGAAAAAAGTCTTTTATGGGCAAAAGATAAACGAAACTGGGTACAAAGAGAGTGGGACTCGGTAATTTTTAGCGACGAATCCAAAATCGATGTTTGCGTCGGTAATTTTTAGCGACGAATCCAAAATCGATGTTTGCGTAGGCGATGCCCGAAAGAGGGTAATTCGAACTAAAAAGGAGGTGTACCACAAGGATTGTCTAAAAAAAACAGTGAAGTTCCCGGCAAGCGTTATGGTATGGGGCTGCATGTCTGCGAAAGTTGTTGGCACAAAGGTGTTTAGAAAACAATTGAATACCATCTATTGAAAATTTAAGTTCTTTTAATGGATCTATATTTCAAAGGGATGGTGCCACTCCCCATACCGCAAAATTTACAAAAAACTGACTTCAAGACAAACAAATAAAGGTTCTCAAGCCCTAACTTGAATCCCATTGAGTCTTTGTGGTCAATTATGAAACGAAGGATTCGAACCCATCCTCAAAGAACTATTATCGGACAAAATTACTGAAATATGGAATTCAATAACGCCAACTGAATGCCAAACAAAACCTCATGAATTTCATGTCGAAGAGATTAGAGAAAGCGAACGTTACAAAATATTAATGTTTTTTTTATATACTGTACGAAAAAAAGTGGTCATTTCCGAAATTGATTTTAAAATATTAATTCCGTTTAAATAAAATATTTTTATAAATATATTAAAAAAAAGATATAATTTGTTTATTTCTTAACAGCTATACCGGGGTTTATTTAAAAAGTAATATTTTTATCAAAAAGTTGTAAGCCTTTTTAAAAAAATCAAATATGAACAAGGTATGAAGAAAAAGGCAGCCTTTTAACCAGAATTAATAGTGGTTAGGACTTTTATATTAGCTTGGAAAAGGATTGTAAAGATAGTTGTAAAATGTTTACGAGCTATTGTAGAATATATAAAAGGCATAACTAGCAAACATATTGCTTACTTATAATGAATGGTCTGAAACTATTGTCATATGTACTAGCTATTAGCAGTAACAAAGCCTTTTTTGATGACATTCCGGACTTGTATATAGGGGATAAGAAACTAAAACTTGTGAACAATGTTAAAAGTCTTGGCTTTCGCATAAACTCTTCCCTAACATGTACTGATCACATAAATAGTGTTGTGCGAAACATCTACTTTACTCTACGAAATTTAAAAATGACAGCAGAGTTTACACCCTTTGCTACTAGGAGCAAGCTCGTGCAACAACTTATCGTCCCTATGATAACATATTCTGAGCTCATTTACCGTAGACTAGACTCAGGATCTGAACACAAATTGCAAGTTGCATTTAACCATTCTACACGATATGTCTATAACATCCACAAATTTGATCACATATCACATTTAAAAAAAGTATTCTTGGTTGTGACATCATCAGCTACCTTAACGCACGAAATTGTATTTTCTTACATAAGCCAATATACTCCAAAATACCTTTGTATCATTCTGAGAAACTACAATTTAGCCCGGCAATTAGGAACAATGCAATCAGCATACCTAATGCTACCAACTCATGTTATTAAAAAATAAGTATATTTGCTACTTAGAACACTGAAAAGTAAGTATTTGTAAGTATAATATTTAAAAATAAGTATAAGTAAATATATCATCTTAGAAAAAAAAATTTAATATTTTCTTGATACTATTTACTAATAAAAGAACTAATAGAACCCACAACATTCTGTAAGTGTTGTCACGCCCTCTTTTTGTTCTTCTCGAAAAGTTTTGTGTAGGCAATCTAACTAAAACCAAAATTCTTCCGATAAAAAAACATAATTTTATATATTTGCAGTTCATATACCCAGAAAATCAAAACTATCTTTTTTTTAATTCATTTATAAACTTTTTCAGGTAGAAAAATTCTTTTTCGACACTCATAAATGAACCTTTTTGGACTCATTCGTCAGACTAAAATGCCTCTCAAAAGCGAACCTTTTTTTTCTTCAGAAGTGAGTTAACAAAAGAATCATCAACTGTCTATTTTTTGTTCGGAAACAAGTTGAAAAAACTATTGAAAAGTTATTTTTCGACACTCATACTTTAACAATTTTTAACTTTAACTCATTCACCGGACTGAATTCCCTCTCAAAAGCGAACCTTTTTTTCGAAAACGAGTAAAAAACTAACTATAGAAATGCACTTTTTAATAATTAACATTTTGTTATGGAATAAATTTTCACGAATTTAATCTTCTCTAGCAAGAACATTGATCGTACAAATTAAAAAAAAAAACAAAAATTTACAAAAAATAAATTTCTTTCCGAAAACGCACTCAAAACTATCACTTTACGCAAAACATTCAACCATATGTGAACGGTGGGTATATTACATATATATAAAATAGTTTGAAAACAAACAAAAGCATAACAAAAAGTTAAAAGAAATTTAATTTAATTTAATTTAATTTAATTTAATTTAACTTAACTTAACTTAACTTAACTTAACTTAATTTAATTTAATTTAATTTAATTTAATTTAATTTAATTTAATTTATTTTAATTCAATTTAATTTAATTTAATTTAATTTAATTTAATTTAATTTAATTTAATTTAATTTAATTTAATTTAATTTAATTTAATTTAATTTAATTTAATTTAATTTAATTTAATTTAATTTAATTTAATTTAATTTAATTTAATTTAATTTAATTTAATTTAATTTAATTTAATTTAATTTAATTTAATTTAATTTAATTTAATTTAATTTAATTTAATTTAATTTAATTTAATTTAATTTAATTTAATTTAATTTAATTTAATTTAATTTAATTTAATTTAATTTAATTTAATTTAATTTAATTTAATTTAATTTAATTTAATTTAATTTAATTTAATTTAATTTAATTTAATTTAATTTAATTTAATTTAATTTAATTTAATTTAATTTAATTTAATTTAATTTAATTTAATTTAATTTAATTTAATTTAATTTAATTTAATTTAATTTAATTTAATTTAATTTAATTTAATTTAATTTAATTTAATTTAATTTAATTTAATTTAATTTAATTTAATTTAATTTAATTTAATTTAATTTAATTTAATTTAATTTAATTTAATTTAATTTAATTTAATTTAATTTAATTTAATTTAATTTAATTTAATTTAATTTAATTTAATTTAATTTAATTTAATTTAATTTAATTTAATTTAATTTAATTTAATTTAATTTAATTTAATTTAATTTAATTTAATTTAATTTAATTTAATTTAATTTAATTTAATTTAATTTAATTTAATTTAATTTAATTTAATTTAATTTAATTTAATTTAATTTAATTTAATTTAATTTAATTTAATTTAATTTAATTTAATTTAATTTAATTTAATTTAATTTAATTTAATTTAATTTAATTTAATTTAATTTAATTTAATTTAATTTAATTTAATTTAATTTAATTTAATTTAATTTAATTTAATTTAATTTAATTTAATTTAATTTAATTTAATTTAATTTAATTTAATTTAATTTAATTTAATTTAATTTAATTTAATTTAATTTAATTTAATTTAATTTAATTTAATTTAATTTAATTTAATTTAATTTAATTTAATTTAATTTAATTTAATTTAATTTAATTTAATTTAATTTAATTTAATTTAATTTAATTTAATTTAATTTAATTTAATTTAATTTAATTTAATTTAATTTAATTTAATTTAATTTAATTTAATTTAATTTAATTTAATTTAATTTAATTTAATTTAATTTAATTTAATTTAATTTAATTTAATTTAATTTAATTTAATTTAATTTAATTTAATTTAATTTAATTTAATTTAATTTAATTTAATTTAATTTAATTTAATTTAATTTAATTTAATTTAATTTAATTTAATTTAATTTAATTTAATTTAATTTAATTTAATTTAATTTAATTTAATTTAATTTAATTTAATTTAATTTAATTTAATTTAATTTAATTTAATTTAATTTAATTTAATTTAATTTAATTTAATTTAATTTAATTTAATTTAATTTAATTTAATTTAATTTAATTTAATTTAATTTAATTTAATTTAATTTAATTTAATTTAATTTAATTTAATTTAATTTAATTTAATTTAATTTAATTTAATTTAATTTAATTTAATTTAATTTAATTTAATTTAATTTAATTTAATTTAATTTAATTTAATTTAATTTAATTTAATTTAATTTAATTTAATTTAATTTAATTTAATTTAATTTAATTTAATTTAATTTAATTTAATTTAATTTAATTTAATTTAATTTAATTTAATTTAATTTAATTTAATTTAATTTAATTTAATTTAATTTAATTTAATTTAATTTAATTTAATTTAATTTAATTTAATTTAATTTAATTTAATTTAATTTAATTTAATTTAATTTAATTTAATTTAATTTAATTTAATTTAATTTAATTTAATTTAATTTAATTTAATTTAATTTAATTTAATTTAATTTAATTTAATTTAATTTAATTTAATTTAATTTAATTTAATTTAATTTAATTTAATTTAATTTAATTTAATTTAATTTAATTTAATTTAATTTAATTTAATTTAATTTAATTTAATTTAATTTAATTTAATTTAATTTAATTTAATTTAATTTAATTTAATTTAATTTAATTTAATTTAATTTAATTTAATTTAATTTAATTTAATTTAATTTAATTTAATTTAATTTAATTTAATTTAATTTAATTTAATTTAATTTAATTAATTTAATTTAATTTAATTTAATTTAATTTAATTTAATTTAATTTAATTTAATTTAATTTAATTTAATTTAATTTAATTTAATTTAATTTAATTTAATTTAATTTAATTTAATTTAATTTAATTTAATTTAATTTAATTTAATTTAATTTAATTTAATTTAATTTAATTTAATTTAATTTAATTTAATTTAATTTAATTTAATTTAATTTAATTTAATTTAATTTAATTTAATTTAATTTAATTTAATTTAATTTAATTTAATTTAATTTAATTTAATTTAATTTAATTTAATTTAATTTAATTTAATTTAATTTAATTTAATTTAATTTAATTTAATTTAATTTAATTTAATTTAATTTAATTTAATTTAATTTAATTTAATTTAATTTAATTTAATTTAATTTAATTTAATTTAATTTAATTTAATTTAATTTAATTTAATTTAATTTAATTTAATTTAATTTAATTTAATTTAATTTAATTTAATTTAATTTAATTTAATTTAATTTAATTTAATTTAATTTAATTTAATTTAATTTAATTTAATTTAATTTAATTTAATTTAATTTAATTTAATTTAATTTAATTTAATTTAATTTAATTTAATTTAATTTAATTTAATTTAATTTAATTTAATTTAATTTAATTTAATTTAATTTAATTTAATTTAATTTAATTTAATTTAATTTAATTTAATTTAATTTAATTTAATTTAATTTAATTTAATTTAATTTAATTTAATTTAATTTAATTTAATTTAATTTAATTTAATTTAATTTAATTTAATTTAATTTAATTTAATTTAATTTAATTTAATTTAATTTAATTTAATTTAATTTAATTTAATTTAATTTAATTTAATTTAATTTAATTTAATTTAATTTAATTTAATTTAATTTAATTTAATTTAATTTAATTTAATTTAATTTAATTTAATTTAATTTAATTTAATTTAATTTAATTTAATTTAATTTAATTTAATTTAATTTAATTTAATTTAATTTAATTTAATTTAATTTAATTTAATTTAATTTAATTTAATTTAATTTAATTTAATTTAATTTAATTTAATTTAATTTAATTTAATTTAATTTAATTTAATTTAATTTAATTTAATTTAATTTAATTTAATTTAATTTAATTTAATTTAATTTAATTTAATTTAATTTAATTTAATTTAATTTAATTTAATTTAATTTAATTTAATTTAATTTAATTTAATTTAATTTAATTTAATTTAATTTAATTTAATTTAATTTAATTTAATTTAATTTAATTTAATTTAATTTAATTTAATTTAATTTAATTTAATTTAATTTAATTTAATTTAATTTAATTTAATTTAATTTAATTTAATTTAATTTAATTTAATTTAATTTAATTTAATTTAATTTAATTTAATTTAATTTAATTTAATTTAATTTAATTTAATTTAATTTAAATCAGACAAAATAAATTTTTCGAACAACATTGTTGATCAGTACACGTTAGGGAGCAGTTTATTTTAGTTTAACCAAGACTGGTTACACTGTTGACCAGGAAAAGATTTTTGTCACCTATCATTAAATCAGGAATGTCCTTAAAATTAATTTTATCTTTCGATATAGGCAGTACGTACGATTTTAGAGCATTCAACTGTAAGCCATTTCTAAGAGACCATTGGTTAATGGAACTCAAATCTTCATTTAGCCTAAATGCTAAGTCTTCTTTAAGATTCATTCTACCTCCTAAATAAAGTTAAATATCATCAGCATAAGCATGTATTGATGAGAACTTGCAACATTGGAAAATATCATTTACAAAAACAGTAAACAAAAGAGGTCCAAGAATCGATCCTTGGGGCACTCCACTATAGATATGCTTATACTGCGAGTAGCAATTTTCAGCCTTTACTCTTTGCATTCTGCCCGTTAAATACATAGTTACTCAGCAAACTTACCGAACTATCAAACAAAAACCATATACATTTTTTAACTTAAGACATAAAAGTTTATGGTTTACTGTGTCAAAAGCTTTTGAAAAGTCAAGTAGACAGAGTAATGTTAATTTCCCATCGTTGTATGAAGATCTTATATCATCTAGCACTTTTAATGTTGCAGTTGAGCAGCTGTGCCTAGGACGGAAGCCAGATTGTAGCGGAGACATAAGATAAGTTGATGAGATATATGTCGATATCTGGTCAGCCATAATTGCTTCACAAACTTTAGACAACGTAGACAAAATACTGATAGGCCGAAAGTCCTTTGGTTCACAAGACGTGCTATTTTTTGCAACAGGCATAACCGTAGCTATTTTCCATGAGTTAGGGAAGGTTGAGGTAGTGAAGCAGTGATTTATGATATGAGTTAGAGGACTAATAACATGAACAAGAATAGTTTTAATAAATTTAATATAAATTCCGTATTCACCCACCGCGTTGATTTGACTTTCATCACATACTTTGCAACATCATTTTCCGTAACCATAGAAAATTGAAAAGTTTGCTCAATTGGGTTAGGAAAGTCATGAGTACTTATTTGTTGGGATATAGCTTTTGACAGAAAGAAGTCATTGAGAACATTAGGATCTGCCTGGTATTGAGAAGCTTGTGTATCACCAAGACAGAACTTTTTCAGATTATTCCAAAGAATTTTTGATGGAAGAGACGTTTTGAGTTTAGCAGAGCAGTATTTTATCTTAGATTGCTTTATTAGTAGGTTCGAAGAATTTTGGCACGCCTTTAGTTTTCCCACTTCTCAATCGAGGGGCTATTTTTCCATATACTTCTCAACCGATTTCTCTTTCTTATGGCTTGCTGCACGCTACCAGTAAACTAGGGACAGGAAGAGTTCTTTATGTTTATAGTTTTTTTAGGAACATGTTTTCCAAAAATATTTTTAACGTATTTTGTGAAAACTGACACCTTATTTTCAACATGAGGACAGATCCATATATCATTCCAGGGAATAACAAGTACATCTTGAAGAAGAGCATGATTATCAATACCTTTGAAGTCATGGTAGGAGAGAGGTGTATGTCAAGTGTTTGTATTATCGTGTAAAAACTAAAAATATTTATATCAGCACGATTTGCGGTGGCCGATCTTATTGCGGTGATCGATTAGACAAGGAATGTCCCCTATAAAACAACTTTTAACGTTAAACAAAGATACTTCACAACAAATTGCTGAGGAACCCTAAAAGCGATTCGTTTGCCACTTTTGTCGGCGAACCGCTTAATAACTTTACCGATTCTTTCCGCGAATCGCTAAGGACTTCTCTTGGCGATTCAGTTGAGACTCTTCCCATCGAATAATTTAAGACCCCTCTCGGTGATTAATTAGCGAATCGCTTACGAACTCTTTAGGCGTTTCGTTTCTCTACGGCGAATCGCTTATGAACCCTCTCGGCGATTCGTTAGCGACTCTTTCCAGCAAATCGCTTTTATGGGCTCAGCTGCTTATAGTCGGCGATCTCATCTTTCAAGCGATTCGCTAGCGATTCTGAGGCGATTGAAAATGTTTTCAGGGTAAATACATAGATTGTGGTATTTATTATTGTACCTCTGTGTAAACATATAAAAACATTTGGTTTATTCAAATTAATTAATAAAACAGTAAAGGGGCTGCCTCAATTGAGATATACTTAGGCCAATAAGGCCTAACAAAGCTTAGGATTCGGTATACCGACAATTCCGAGAGTTCTTCAAGGTCCTTGAAAAACCAGTTGTTTAAGTAAAGAAAATCGTTTTTGGGCCAGCGCTGGGTAAGTGCAGAGGAAATGTACTGTAGATTCTTCCTCTTCTTCATCTCCACAGCTTCTGCAGAAGTCGTTGTGGGGTATGATTAACCTCTGAGCGTCTCTACCGATCAGGCAGTGCCCTGTAAAGACCCCTACCATTGTACTAATGTGGTCTCTTCTAAGGGAAAGGCGTGCTTTTAAAGGCTTAAGAGTTAGTTTGGGCCATACTTGCCGCGTTGTGTTACACTTGTTTCCCGTTAACCATCTGCTGTTGGTTTTATTACAGGATGGCTGACTTCGTAATCGCATTTATGCAATGCATCAGTGTGTTTCATTTTGAATTGTTCCACATGCAATAACAATAGAGTTCAGCTACTACAGCTTTTTCGCACTTTCTCCGCATTAGATCATTAGCTGGTTGCTCAAATAACATTTAAAATATCTCAAATATTGATAAGAGAAAAATTTACCCACCTTATTATGGGTTGGGCTCAGGGACAACACAAGACATAACAACTAGCCATGCGTTTACATAGATCTTATCTTACATTAGTTTTCAATCTACTTTTGAGTTAACCTTTCGATAAGTTAACATCAAAAAAGCTACAGTTGTTGTTAACAAAGGTACTCATGCGATTTAAAGGAGCAGTAGCTATATAATTTGTTCTACTAAAAGATAAGTAAATTAAATTGTTAGAGTTTCTGCTACTTCTACGGTTAGTGTTAAAATTTATAAGAGTTAGGAGTTATGGTGAATCGAACCCACCAGTTATGAGTTGGTGTAAATAGACGATATCCGCAGATTTCCTTCGCTCATTTAAAGATTGCATTTTAAATAGTTTTAAACGATCCTCATAAGGAGGAAGGTTTAAAGTGTCAATTCCACTTAAGCCCCTTAGAGCAAACCGAACAAAACGTTTTTGGATTCTCTCTATACGTTCAACATGTACATTTTAACTTGGGGACCAAACTTGACTTGCATACTCTAAGTGAGGTCGCACACTTGCATAATACAGCGTTGTAGTTGTAATCATACTATTAAATTCTTTGGCCCAGCGTTTTAAAACCCGAGCATAGAAGATGCTTTTTTACAAATGTAATCATTATGAACATTAAACGATAGCTTAGAATCGTTACACCAAGATCTTTGACAGCATCTACACGACTTAAAGCAGTATCTTTTATCTTATAATCAAAAATTAAATTATTCCTTTTTCGCGAAAGGTCACAGTTTGGCATTTATTTGGATTTAGAAACATATTATTTTTAGAACACCAAACTGCAAAGGATTTCAAATCAGACTGGAGTAGATCTGAATTGTCTTTAGCATCTATTGTTCTGTATATTTTCATGTCATCTGCATAGATAAGTAGATGAGAGTGTTTGATGATGTGGGTTACATCATTAATGGCTAAATAAACAGAAGTGGACCAAGGTGGCTACCTTGAGGAACACCTGATTCAGCAATAAATTCAGCAGACAATACACCTCGAAATCGTATTTGATAAGATCGCTCTGTCAGATACGATTGAATCCAGCTTACAAAAAATTGTGGAAAACCCATTAACTTTAGTTTAAATAGAATTAAGTTGTGTGGCAGTTTATCAAATGCTTTACTAAAATCAGTATAAATACAGTCGACCTGGTTACCTGAATAAAATGAATTTAAGCAAAACGTTGTAAAATCGAGGAGATTAGACACAGTAGATCTGCCAGTAACAAATTCATGCTGATTTTCCCACAGTGAATTTTCACACGATCATACACGAGCCGCTCAAAAAGTTATTCTAACTCAAGTGATATTCTTGAAAATAGTATAGTTACGCAGTTTAATTTAATCAGCTTTGGACCAATTCAAAATAAAACACACTGATGCATTGCATAAATGCGTTGACGAAGTCAGCCCATAACTCATGTGTACGGAGTTTGCATGTGATAAAAGGAATACCAAGTGTTGCCTTATCTGTAGATAATTTTTTGGTAGTACCTGTGATGCTAGTTCATCTGCTTTTCAGTTTCCTAGAAAATCTTTATGTCCAGGAATCCAGCATAGAAAGATACTAAAGAAATGAGAAGATATCTCATTTATCTGGAGCCAAGTTATCGCCTCATGTATAGCAGCTACTTCAGCTTGGAATACGCTGCAGTGGTTGGGGAGCCTGAAGGCTATATTGATGTTTAATGTTTCAAAGTTGACTCCACCACCTACTTTGCCATCTAATTTTGATCCATCGGTAAAGATCTAAATGGCATTGTTGGGTGAAAGGTTTCCTAGTTCCCAATCATCTCGAGAGGGAATGGATACATCAAACTTCGTTTCAAGGGATAGTTTTTGTGTGATGTAGTCGATGGACCTAGGTGTATGAGGGAGAAATTTTATATTGCCATAGTGCCTTAGCGTACCTTCTTTCCACAAGGAGGTGGCATCTAGGCGGATGGCTGTATTAGTGGCCATCTGTTTAGCTAGGATATCAAGTGATGTAAGGTGGAGCATAATGTCTAATGCCTCTGTCGGAGTGGTTCTTAGTGCTCCACTGATACACAGTTCAGTTGATCTCTGAACTTTACGGAGAATGTTAAGGTGAGTCTGGTCGTCGAGGGCTTGCCACTAGACGATACCTGCTGTATACACTTAGATGTAAACCCCAACTGCTACCCACCGTCTTTTTGCATGAGTCCAGGGCAATATTCGCTCTTTTGGCTCTCTCAAGCAGATTGGGCTTCCAGTTTAGTTTCCTATCCAGTATAAGGCCCAGGTATTATGCTTGATCTGAGAAGCTAAGTCTTGTGTTTTCCAGTTTAGGAGGACTAATTAGAGGAAAATTGTATTTTCTAGTGAAGACCACTAACTCACTTTTATTTGGGTTAACGCTAAGCCCACAGCTGATAGCCCAGTTGACTAGATGTTGAGTAGAGTCTCAAAAAGTAGATATGTATTTTCTAGAGTTAACAATAGCAATGTCATCGGCATAAGCTTTCACCCTGCACCCCTCTAGTTCCAGTTTGACAAACAGTTCTTTTACTGCTAAATTCCAGAGTAGAGGCGAAAGGAGTCGAAAGAGATTTTTCTAGGGTTAACAATATAAACGACAAGGAGTTGATCGAAAAACGTCAAGAATTAAATGGATGTAATATTTGTGAGATCGGGTAAGCTCATTCATTACACACATCTCTCTAACAATAACAGTAAGAAAACGTAGCATATCCATTTTTTTGAAACAACATAATATCTTTACTTTGATAGTTTTGAGAAAATTTTATTCGAGCGAGCGACCTAACTTAAATTCATCTTCAATGTATCAATTTAGCCAGCTTACGCGTTTGCTAAGCAACTGCTACACCTAGTACATTTTATTATCGTTTATTTATGTTTATATATTTAAACACTTACTTATTTCGAAACAGTCTTCACAAGTAGAAATCAAGTAAAGAAAAATCTTATTTTCGTACGGACATGATCCAAATATGTTTGGGACAACCTCTTTTAACGAAGCTTTATCAATATCTGTTCAAGTGGTTATCAGGTTTTGTGGAGGCTAATCTAATTTAAGGAGTCCTTATCAAAATCTGATCAGATTATTCTCAGAATCAGATGACCAAAAAGTGTGACACTTTGAAATTAGTACCTTATCAAAAAAGTTTTGAAATTAGTTTGGGTTTGTGCGGAAATTCATACTGCTGCGGAAATGCGCAAAACTGGCATTTTTAAGCGTCCACATGCAGCGTTAATTTGTTTAGGCTTTTAAGACATATTTAGAACAAGTCGCAAAAAATCTTTTAGTTGTTGGCATAGCTTTTAAAATTTTCACAAAACTCATTTCTGGGCGAAAATTTGCAAAAAAAAATAAAATATGAATACAACATAAAAGATCAAACAATAAAAAAAATAAATTCAACACAAGCCAAAACAAGCAACAAAACTCAATCAAGCACAACGTCGAGCAAGAAAAAGCAAAAGTAAAAATTGTCAAGATTCCAAAAACCTTCAAAAAGAAAAACTACTAAATATAAAAAATAAAATAAAAGAAACTAAGCACTTTTTACATTTTATTGAAAAATTTTTATTTATTTTTTTAATAATATTTTAGAGATAATTTTTATATAATGTCAGTCAGATTAAAATTAGAGTTTATTTTTTTTAAATAACAACTATTTGCTAAATACTAAGTTTAATACAATATAAGAGCATGATTTATGATTAACAACATTGAAGTTTAGCAATTAAGTTTTAGCTTAATAAAAAGACAATAAATACAAATTTGAAATGATATATGAATTGAAAAAAATGCAGAAACAAGAAACTTAAAACTAGCATGGATTAAATAATATTTTACTTTAATAGAACGAATTTGCTCTAGTATTCATTTCTAGTCTAGTCTATCTAAGAAGAAGAGAAAACACATAACACAGTTTAAACTATTGCTTAAAATTAATTGAAGTTAGTTTTAAAGATAAAGTTAAGGTTAGAAACGATTTGACAATTTTAACAATTAATATTTTGCTGGCCAGCAAATTTGTGGTTGGTTGTTTGTTTTGGTGCTTGGGTTGGCTATTGTTTCCCACCCAAAATTTATCATTTAGCCCAATCATGAAACATTTTGCCCGGGTTTTCTATCAAAATTATTAATTTTACCCATATTTAGCATTAAGCCCAATTATTAAACATTTTGCTTGGGCATTCTTTCAAAATTTTTATTTTTCTCACGTTTTCACAAAAAAGAAACAGTTCGAGCATACATTTCTGTGCAAAGTAAGTATTCAGTGCTTTTATGAATCATCGATCTATCATGTTAATAATTTATTTTATATCATTTACTTAAAAAAATAAAGTTTAAGTTAAAGTTTAAGAAGATTCTACAAAAGTTGGAATTGTTAAAATATGATTGATAGATGTATTATAGAAGTAAAACTTCTATATGAAATTCCACAACTATTTTGAAGTTTTGTTTGAATTCTCATACCATTGCTCCTGGGAGAATGAAAATTTTTCGAAACTGAATCTTTATGGAGTTTCCATTGCTGGTGACTTCATAGAACTTGAACTGTCAAATAGAGTTGAAGGGCTTTTAAAAAATTTAATTAAAATTATTATGACCAGGTCTTGCTGCTACAAGTTTGAAAACTAAAGAATTGACTGACGGATTATGATTGGGCTGTTTATGTTAGAAAGAATTAGTTTGAATTAGTATGAACACATTTATAGTACACATTATATCTAGATGACGCTCAGTTCATTCAACTGGCGTAACATTTTTTTTTATAACAATAATATTTTTGATATCAATCAGGAGCACTGAGACTAATCATTTTTAAAATAATAAATATTGTTTGAAAATTAAACTCAAAGTACTGCCCAACGGCCAAAGAAAAAATGTGTTATAAAAGCACTTGTTTGTGTTATCATGTTTAAGTGTTTAAGTGTTTAAGAGGTTTTCAGTGTTTTTATTTTTTTTTTTCTTATGTAGATATTTAATTTATTATTTCTGGATAGATTAAGTGGCGCCAGTGAAGTTCTACTAAAACATAGAACTTTTTTTTATTTAAAGTGGTTATCATGAGCATTTTTCTATTTGTTCGGGCTATTTATTTGAATTTACACAAACTTGAGACTGTACAAAATTTGTATTTAATTTTATTTTGCAAGCAAATTTCAATTTTTGTTGCTTTAAGGCCGCTTTCAAGCTCACAAATATCTAATGCATTTTTTACTAGCCAATAAACTCTGAAGTAAATTTAAAAGAAGCCGCTTTTTTAACAATTATTTTTGTGTTCTTTATCTGAATTTTATGCTTTAAATAGCGACCTTTACAATACAGATTTTTTCGTAGATGTCTTTTGTTACAATTCTATTTCATACTGAATGCCAGCTCAGAAAATATATAACATAATAATAAAGTGGTTCTTTTTTGTATTCTTCTTGCATTAAGAATAATGCCATTGCTTTCTTATTTTAAACATTTATGCTCACCTTCGAGTCCTCTAAGTCTGAATCAATGTCACTATCGTAATCGCTGTCCGGTGGGGTTAAAGGTTCAGCGCCACGTTTCTCCAGCATATTTTGCATTTGTGATTTATTTAATATGCAGGCCACTTGGTAGGCGGTAAGACCGGCATAAGTAGCTGTTTCAAGATTTATTTTTGAACATTCGTCGAGTAGGAAATTTGCCAAATCTTCATTGCAACATTCGATGGCTATGTGCAGTGGCGTGCGTCCAGATTTGCCTTCCTACAACGCAAATAGAAAGTAAGAATTTGAGATTAGTTGTGTGATAAGCAACTTTTGTGATTATATAAAACTTACTCTTGCATTTATGTCCGCACCATAGATTACTAGACTGCGCAGCACATGAATGTGACCAGCTTGTGCGGCTAAATGAACACATCTTTCACCTGTAAGGAAAATAAAAGTAAAAGATTAATTACAATGCTGAAAAAAGTTATACAAATAATAGATACTACATTATGTTCGAAGTTTGCACATAAAAAAACAGAAACTTAATCATCATCTAGTATGCTTGATTATAAAGATGATGACAATTTTTATGCCGAAAAGTCGTTTCAATAGTTTTCTGCAAAACCATTTATGTTGTCCAGAAAAAGTATTTATTTTCAGACACTCACACACCTGTGTTAGTGCCATTTAGAAAAAGTCATAGTAGCAAAGCAAATTTTCACGCCACGACAATGGAATTCTTTTAACATAATTTTTGTGTACATAACAAAACGAAAAGAAATATCATTTTTGTCCATTAATGAATGGTTCAGTAATCCATCAACACTATCAACTTTATAATAATACAGGGCTAAAATTAGCCAAAAATCAGCAAATGATGACGTTATTGATGAATTTATGGACCATTTTAATTTCAGTAGAGTCCAATCCGATATTGAACATCTTAGCGAAGAAATGCAGAGGTATCTGAATGCGAAAGTGTCACCGATTTCTCCATACGAATTCGATTTGTTTGTTTGGTGGTTCTTTAATCGCCACACATTTCCGAATTTATTTAGATTTGTTGTCTCGAAAGATGCAATTACTGCGGCCTCTTCGCCATCAGAATGGAGCTTCAGTACAACGGGAATAATTATATCAGCTCGCCGAGCAAGCATTTTACCGGTGACGGGACATAACCCTAAGGGACATAATCCAAAATTTCAAATTTGGGATTGTGTCCCCTTATTTTGCGGACATAATCCCAAAAATTGGATTTGGGATTATGACCGCTTGGGATATTTGCCCTTGTACGGAATGGTTATAACAACTTCAGCAAAACAATTTTCTTATGATGAGGTTTGTTTTGGCATTACGTCCTCTTTTCTTTTGGGCTTATGACCGCTTCATAAGAGGTCATAGTCCCAAATCCAACTTTTCACGCGGTCATAATCCCAAATTTCCAATTTCAAATTTGGGATTATGACCCTTGGGGCTATGTTTCGTAACCATTTTACCCAATACAGTTCAGGATTTAATACTTGCCAAAAATAAAAGCATGAATATTTTATTAAATAAAATGTTTAAAAAACATCTATATAACTTTATAAAAATGAAACTTACAATGCTCCTAAGATAATCAACTTGAAGAGCCGAAACTAAAAGTGGTACGCGATTTTTGTCTGTGGCAAAGATGTTTGTTATAAGTTGACAACAAATTTTCTTTCATACTTTCATCTCCCCACCACCCATTTTCACCCTTATTTTAACGTTTTTCAAAAATACTTTATTTAAGCATAGCTATATTTTGCAAACCATTGAGAAATGTAATATTATGTGTTGCAAAAAAATCACCTTCATAAAAAACATATAGACAACAAAATTACCCTAGACCCATCATATCCAAAAAATAGCCCACAAATTGCAAAATTAATTTTTTTTTTCAATTATATGATATAAATTGATGAGACATGGACAATTGGGCGAATTGAATTACAATTATTTTTTCGAGTTCTAAGAGGTCTCAAAAATTGCATATGGTTGCCAAGAACTCTCCAAAAATTTAGGAAAAAAAAACATGTCTTCCTCTCTCGCAAGGACAAAGTAGTTTTTTTGAAAAAACATTAAAAAAATAACGATCTCAAAATGCTAAGATTTTTGTAAGAAATACTTAGGGCCAGTTTTTCAGTACTAGTTTAAACTGAAGTCAAATTAAACCGAGCGTAACTTACCAAAATTGGACGTTTAAACTCGGTTTAACTAGATATTTTAGCATTCGTTGAAGTTAAATTGACTTAAATTATCGTATAATGTGTTTCTTTTTTGCCTAGACTAAGTTTAAACGTCCAATTTTGGTGAGTTAACCTCAGCTTAATTTGACTAGAGTTTAAGCTCGCACTGAAAAATTGGCCCTTTATATGTATTAAAGTAAACATACATACAGACTTTAACCCATTTTCTGCTGCACTGCAAAAATTTTTGAATTTTTTTATATAAAGTATATTTCTAAAGGAATTAGGGTCCCCTGATTCCAAATCAGTCATCAAAAAATCAAATGTTCTATTAATCGAACGTTGGCGCTTATCCCATTTCTTTTTTCGTGTTAACACAATAGAAATGGGTAAGATGCTGTCGTTTTATGGTAAAATTTGACATAAAGTATTTGTATGGGATTTTATGGTATGGAATAAGCGAAAACGATTAATCGAACGCTAACTTTGACTCATACGTGTGTTGAGTCAAAGTTTGTGTTGCCAGGTCTTGATTTTTTTATTGCAGAACATAGCTTTGTCTTTTGGCTAAAAGACCTCATAATTACTTTCTTTTTTTTAACTATACATATATATTTAATATTATTTACAAGAAAGGTATTGGCAAGGTATTTTTCAACCGCCTTGAAATTACGGGTGGTGATGGTGAAAACTATTTCAAATAGCCAACGATACAAAGATATATATGATATCAAAGATCTTCCTGATATCATTTACTTTCATAGTTAAAAAAATTGTTGAAAACGGACAAATTATACGTTCGATTAATCGAACACCGGTTGAAAATGGGTTAACTAATAATATCTTGCGAAACACTATGCCACTCTTGATTTTTACCCACCAAGTCCTGAAAGAAGGATATTCGAATCTAAAGGTGCACTCAAGATAGCACAGAACTTTTGATTGTTATATGATTGTCTAAATTTCGTTGGTATTGATTATAGTGTTAACGTTTTCCATAAATTTGGTGAATAAATAATTTGCATTTTTTTCATATGCATTTTCTTGTTTTTGAGAAATGTATACTTGATCGCAACTTTTTAACTTTTCCAAAAAAATGAATATAGGAGAGGGAGTCTTACAAGTATAGGTATTTTCTAACATGGGCCATTATAACAATCATAACCCTGGTAGTGTTTCAGGCTTAACCTAAAAAAAAAAAATCCCTTTGCTTTAACGTCATATATTTCAGACGAGTTTATTCGAACAAGTGCCAAATCATATAAAACTTAAACAATGGATTGGTCACAGCTGAATCACTCAAGACTACTGAAAAGGAAGTGTAGCTACTTCTGAAACAGTCTAGTCTGCTGTGTGATTGACTCAATACAGAGTTGTTGTTATTGCCTTCTTCAAAACTCACTTGATCTAAATAGCTCAAGATTAAAATCATGCAAAGCAAGAAATATTTGAAATTTTTCAAAAAATATATCGCTGTTATATGCGGTACTCACTTTTACAACAAAAATAAAAAGAAGAAACTGTTTACGTATCGTGTGCAAGTCCGCGTAGGGTTTTTAGTTTTTTATAAAAATGTTTAAAAAAAGAAAAATTAATAAAACAAATTAAATCAAATTTCTTGAAGCTTTTACAACAATCTGATCTGTAATAAATGTGGCTTTAATAAAATACAATTAATAAATTTAACTGTTTTCTGTAAACAAAACACTATTTTTTACAAACGAACAGCTATATTGTACAAACGGGCGAACGAACAAAATATTTTTATTTTTTTTCTACGAACAAACGTTCTGATGTTAATACCCGAAAAATGTTCTATCATCATTTTTAATAATACCAAAATCTTGCTTGCAATTTAGGATTTTATAGCATGTTATGTGGGTTTTGGAGCTTCTATAAAGTAGGCCGAATCGAAGATTTGGTTTCGTCTTTCGGATTCTCAAAAGTTAGAGAAACTTTTAAAAACTATTTCTGCATGTTTTTTAAATCGGAGGAAATTCCTTGAAGCTTTTTGATTCTCCTGAGTGTTTTTTTTTTGTAAGACGTTGTGTTTTTGCTTGTAACTTTTATTATTTTTTTACAGATAACAACTATATTATTCACACAAAATGTTGGGCACATTAATAACAAGACAACGAATTAGTGTTTGAAGAGCCCTATTTTCAGAAAACCTATTCTGCCTGGTTAAAATGAAGGCTTAAAAATCGACGACTCTCTAACTTGACAGAATACTAGGGCGTTCAGGATGCTGCCGGTCTCCAAGTGACGGCACCATCACTCTTCAAATGCATGACATTTTTGACGGGTGGCAACCTTAATATGAACACACCATAAATGTCAGAACGATCTGTCAATGAATAGTGACGTTACAGTGTTCTAAATTAAAAACTTTTGGTAAAGTAGAATTTCTTACGTAGTAGCTTAGAAGTAAGCATTACTTTTTGCGTAACAAAAGTTCGAAAGAAAAGCTCGATAAATATTATGGTAAATCTGCTCCGCCGTATTCAAAAGTAAAATATTGGATTTAGAGTTCAAAAGAGCTCGAATCAGCACCAAAATCAGAATGTATTAAGATCACTTCAGAATGTATTGAAAAAAATCCAGGATTTTGTATTGGACAATCCGAAAGTGAAAGTGCGTAACATAGCTACAGCCGTAGACATATGAAGTGGGTCGGTGGTTGCAATTTTTCATGAAAATTTGGGTACGAGAAAGCTGACTGCAAATGGGTGCCGCGTTCGTTAACAATCAATCAAAAACTTGAACTTTTCGCACTTCCCAACAATGTTTGGTCTGACTGATTTTTTGCGTAAAATAGTGACCATGGATAAAACATGGATCCACCACTATACACCATAATCTAATAAATCAGCAAAAGAGTGGGTAGGTCCCAGTAGAAGTGCACCAAAGCGAGCGAAGACTCAACAAACGGCCGGAAAGGTGTTGCCGTCTGTTTTTTGGGATTCAAGTGGCATTTTTTTTATCGACTATTTGAGAAAAGGAAAATTAATCAACAGCGACTATTACTGCAAGTTATTAGACTGATTGAGGAACGAAATCGTAAATAAACGGCCCCATTTATCGAAGAAAAAAACAAATTTTTGCAAGACAATGCTCCAGCTCACAAATCGATCGAAACCATGGCCAAATTGCACGAGTTACGCTTCGAACTGCTTCCTCATCCCCCATATTCTCCAGATTTTGCCTCCAGCGACTATTATCTGTTCCCAAACTTAAAAAGGTGGCTCCAGGGAAGGAGATTTCCTACAAATGAACAGTTCGAATTGGAAACTAAAGCGTATATCGGAGATCTTGAGAAATCTTTGTATTCAAAGGTCATCGCAATGTTAGAAAATCGTTGGAATGAGTGTATCGAACTGAAAGGAGACTATGTGGAGGAATAAATTTTGTTAGGCCGGCAGCATATTGAACGCCCTAGTAGACATGGGAAACGCTGCGCTGCGTTGTGTTTTTGAGTTGAAGCACTAAAATGCGTTACTGCGCTAATACATTTGTTTTGAAAAAGTAACGTAATAGCGCAATAATGCAAATAACGTGCTAATAGAAAAAAGAGAAACTATTTATTTATTATAAACATAGCTATAGAATGTTTGAAGCGAGCATTGTTAGCTTATTTAAATATGGAAAATAAGTTGCGGGAAAGAGAGCGTTTGATTGCTATGATGCTTTGTCATTCACGGAATGGTTTTTCGATATTTAAACGTTTTCGTAAGCGTCAGTATTTAATATTTATTAATATTAAACGTAAGCAGCGCTACTGTTTGTTTTTGCGTTAAAGATGAATATTGCGTTAATAGTTAAAAGTAACGCAGTAACGCAAAACTGCATCAAAATGTATTTGCTTCATGCTTATTTTGTTCTGTAGATTTGCACGCTTTCTAGATACATGGAATTAAAGTAACATCCAACTTGTCTTGCGTACCAGAAATGTGTTTGTATATCTGTGTGATTGCTTACATTAACCTTGCACGGAGTACAGTTTGACTGCATGCTTGAAGTATAAAATTGGATAATTTTTAATGAATGCTAAAAATATGATTTTTGTTCAGTAATGTTTCATATTAATTAATAACTTATTATTTACAATTAATTTTAAATCAATTTATGAGCAATATGAGTTCTTTAAACCAGATATATTGGCTTCAGGATTTTTTATATAATTCCATTTATTTTTCCTAAGTGAAGGCAACTTACACTTAGGAAAAGTCACCACAAAATTCACCGCATTGAACAAATTGACCACGTAAAGCAATGCGTTAGCAAACTAAAAAAACATCCTGTGCTGATCAACATCGTGTTAATATTGATATCATAGCATTTTAAACTATGTCATGACGCAATTGCGTTAACGCATTACGCTGATACAATAAAATGCGCTTGGGTTGGTGTATCAGCGCAGCATTTTTTGATGCGTTACACATGTCTACGCCCTAGTACTCAAGAAGCCAATGAAATATGAAGGAGTGTCGATCCAAATGGAAAGATACAATTTTACCGAAACATAGTTATATACCTACTGTATATCTGGATCGGATTCTCTGATCACAACAGTGCAAGAAGAATTTAGTCCTATTTAAGGAGATTGCCTATACCGAACGGTACAGCAGCAAACTTTCGTTGCAAGTAGGTACAGATTAAGAATCCCTGACACCCTTTCAAGCTTAAGCAACAGTACTCCAAACAATATTACCTCATCCGTTGAATAAAGCACCGATCTCCCATTGTTTCCAAGCGTTATTGTTGTAGTTGATGTTGTGCACGTTGAACAAAGAGTAAAATCAATAACAGTTTACGACTAGTTATATCAATAGTAGCTAATCATAAATTACAAATGCGTCACAAATGTTGTGAGATTATTTTGTGACGCCATTAAAATGAAATAACATCTTTCTTTATTAACTGTTTTCCAATGTTTTTTGTTTCAACAATGAATAACAAAAAAAAGTCAAAATTTAATTAAAAACAATAATGTTGTTTTTGTAATTGTTGCCACTAAAGCTGGTTTGTAGGAAACACCGCGAATGAGGCAAACAAACGGAGAAAACTTTCCCAATCGAACGTTGTCGATTACAAAAACGCAACACGTGTCTGTGATTATGAAGTGCTAAAAAAAAACCAAAATTATAAAATCCATGCTAAATTTCCATTAAATTCTAGACATATTGTAGATTTGATACTTGATATTTAAGAGACTTTTAAATTGTAAGCGCATTTTTTTATAACTAATGAGTTTTTTCCTGCGCACTCTAGAATAAGCTAGCCTTGAGTTAGCTCTATGTTCTAAACCACTGTATCTTACCACATCCCCGCGCTACCACCAAAATCGTCCCTTGCTCAATAGATGACAGTAAAAACGCAGTTTTAAAATACATTTTTTATGTATAGACAGACATCACAATAACTTGGCTAACAGCAACTTGTTGCTGCTGCGCTACTGATATTTGTTGTTATTAACTCTTTTTTTTCTTTGTTATTGCTTTAGTTCTGCTGTTTAAATATTTTGCTTTATTGTGGGAATTTCTCGGGTTTTTCTGCACACACACAAACACAATATTCGCCACATTCGCTTAATCACAATATAAATGATAAAATTTAAAAAAAAGCAAGCTTGTCGATTGTTAACAATACAATCAGCATGTTAACGCGTTTTGTTTTTGGTCTTTCAAATGAAT
Organism: Dichetophora obliterata; assembly: GCA_963920525.1. Lineage (NCBI taxonomy): Eukaryota > Metazoa > Arthropoda > Insecta > Diptera > Sciomyzidae > Dichetophora > Dichetophora obliterata. The sequence goes on along the minus strand of OY986436.1, from coordinate 209,786,784 downwards.
ATGAAAAAAAAACGACCAACAACAACAGCAACATTAACCTGTATACTGCATGTCATTTCAAACCAAAGCTTAACAATGGGTTGATATCTTGATATCAACACCGTTATCACCGCCATTACCGCCATCACCCTCTCTCCTATTTTACCAGAGTACAAAGTGCCTCTATTTGCATATCTACTTGTCCTGCTACTACACGCTTCTAATTGCTTTTGCTTTTTTAATTTTGCGCTTTGTTTAACTTTAATTATGTTACATACTCAACCTTAACTCTCTCTCAGGTTTAAAGTTTTTAATTGGTTTTATTTATTGCTAGTTTTTTCATAAGTTTAGTTTATTTTTTTTTCAAATATTCACCACACCTGTGTTGCTTGTGGCGCTCTCTCTATCTCGTATTCATTCATAAAATTTTTTGAGTGTGTACTAGATATATTTTCCACTGACCACCCAAATGTTTTGGATTTGTTTGTAATATCTACAAATGAGTCTTTTCCGTTGTTGTACTATTAGTTGTTTATCAGCTTATATTGAAAACTAGCAAAATACCCGATGTTGCTCGGGTTGACCACGACCGAAGCTGAGGCTTTATGTTGATGATGGGAGTCAAAAGCATCATTATGTTAGCCAATTTATAGCCAACATTCGCTTCATACATAATTTCTATGCTTTACCACATATGAACATTGAAAAAGGTGTTCCACATACAAAGTTCAGTTTTTCGGAACACCCATCCCACATTTTGCTAAATTTTTTTCAGACAAATAATTTTGGAATGTTCACATTCTATAGTCACAAAAAAGCCAGTTGTATGAAAAGCGCGTTACGTTTCTTTTTCCAATGTTCTCAATTATATTTCAGTGATATTATGCTAGTGAATTTTGGCATATCAAGTTTGTATACTCTATCGCGAAAAGTTAAAAATAAACGATTCGAGTTGTATGGGAGGTGTCACACAACCTTTTTCAATGTCCATAAAGTTTGTTTCAACAAAAATATGTTGGTAAATTATGATTTTAGACCAAATGTTCATCCTCTATCATGTATGGTTTAAAAGTAAGTAAAACAAAACACCATTCTGGTTGTATGGGAGGTGGCAGTCTCTTTTTCCAATATTCATAAATTGTTTTTCAGTTATATGCTGCTAGTAAATGGTTGTTTTTTTAGTAAGATAGTGTTGGTAAATGGTAGTTTTGGTCCATGTATCCAGGCTCTATCGTATACAGTCCAAAAGCCGACACTTACACGAATCGAATTGTATGGGAGGAGCCACTCCACCGTTTCCAATGTCAAAAAGTTTCTTCCAACAAAATTACGTTAGTAATTTATGGCTTTATACCAAATATTCATGTTGTATTATGTGATTTTGTATCGAGTTTCTATGCTTTATCATATAAAGTTTAAGAGGTAAGACATTGAAATCATAATTTTTTCCTGCAAAATTATGTTAGGCTTTATATTAAATTTCTACGCCTGTAGTTGAGGAGTTAAGTCAAAAAATAATTTTAGTTGAATGATAGGTGTCACTCTCCTTTTCTCAAAGTCCATAATTTTTTTCAATAAGATGGTAGTTTTGGATACCGAGTTTCCATGATCTACCCTATATAGTTAAAGAGATAAGTCATATTAAGGATCTGAATTATATGTAATGTGCCTCTTTTCCAATAAACATAATTTTTTCAGCAATATGGTGAAAATAAATGGTGGACTTGCACCAAGCTTCCATGCTCTAGCATATCCTATACAACTTAGTTCAATAGCTGAGTCATAAAACCATTCGAGCTGTGTGGGAGGTAGCACGCGCTATTTTCTAATATACAAAATTGTTTATAGTTAGTAAAATAATGTAAATATAACTTAGATGATGTCATTGAATTTTGGTTTTGACCCAGTTTCTATGCTCTATTGTATCATATACATATAGTTCAAGATCCATGCTATATTAACGATCTGAATTATTTGAGAGATTCCACGACGTCTTTTCCAATAGACGCCAGTTTTTTTCAGTAATATGATGTAAGTAAATGACATTCTTGTATCGAGTTTCTATGCTCTATCGTGTATAGATCAAGAGCTAAGCAAAATAGTATCACAAAATTCTTTGAACTAAGCTGTAATAAAATCAATTAAATCCTTTCGTACCATCACTGTTTGGAGGTCTTCCTTTTTTATGATCTTTGCGTCTTCCCACAATTACTTCCACATTTTACAGTTTCAATTCCTACATTGATTTTTCTATTTATATGCGATCTATCAAGAATTTCATATAGCTAAAGCTACCACCACTCAACTTATGTTTTCCCATAGTCCCGGTTTATACTCGTCAAGAACTGACGTCAATTCTTGGTCATTCCCTTTTAACTTCCTCCTCTCTCACGATGATGTCCGCGTCTTTCATCCACAAAGGTAAGACTTGACCGTCAAGTCTTAACGAGTTTAAACCGGGACATAGCACGCGGGCATCGTGTGTTTTTGGTGTTTTTGCACACGAAGTAGCTATCGGCTCACTGTGTTTGTACTAGGGATGTCAATCCCGGGATAACGATCTTTTTTAAGACCCGAATATCCCGGGATTATTCGATTCGAATCCCGGGATTGTTGAAAACAAATTTTTTAATATATAATAAGACTTTTCAAACTACATCACATATATCCCCCTTTTAACGATCAACGATCGAACTAACAAACGTTGAGGCGGAGCGGTGCTTCTTCTCTACAGGTCTTATATGCAATAAATAAAGGTCTAAGTTAGGGGATAAAACCATTAATGCTTTAATTTCATAAAGATCGTATTTTGATCAAAAGAAGGAATATTTTTACTGAGCTCTAAATAGAAAGGGTATCGTATTTATTTTTTACTTAAATGTATTGACTTTTTTATTTAAATTTGAATGTACTATAGCATATAATTAAAGGGAGGTTTTAGGCCAAAGCGGTTAAAATTAAGGCATATTTTAGAAGATATTTTCTTACAAATTTTTTTACATGCCCAAAAAATTTAATTTGCATTTTAATATTACATCATCACGCTGATTGCCTGAAAATAAAATGCTTTCGAAGAAAGACTTTTGAATGCACATCTTTTATTAAAATGGAAAATTTAGAAAATTACGAAGCGTGGAAAAAAGTGAAAAAATTTACATTATATTTGACTATATTGTTGCGCGTAAAACCTAAAAATATTTTCCAAAGACGCTCATTTTGGTAAAAGATGTGTAGAATTACAATAGGAAAAGATTAAAAAAATTTTCATTGGTCGATTAGTTTGTTTTCAGTAGTGTATCCAGTTTTGAAAAAGTATGTTTCAAGAAAAATAGTGCTTAAAATTATTCCTCTTAGTTAAATTTACTCTTGCGCAGCAAGTTTTAAGCGCTGTAGAATCTATATTATAAGCGGAATTGATTTATTGAAGTATAATTGAACAATAATCAATATAAAAAATTTAATTTTAAAAAAAATTGTTATTTAAATACTGACATAAAATAATTTTATGTAGGCAGTTACTGCTAAAGCTTAGTATGCTGTAGGAACAAACATTTTTAGGCATTAATTCTACACGTGAAATTTTGGTGTAGACTCAACACTAACACATACTTACCATAACGTGTTAGTTGAACATTATTGTTGAATGTCAAATTTCCACGCCATTTAAATGTACGGCCATATAAAAGGCAGCGAAATTTTGACATTTTAACTCTCCAATCATGGTTGTGAACTTGGACAATTTTTTCGGTTCAACAGCGTACTAACCAACGAAAAAAATTTCGCTACCTTTTCGCTGTCAAAAACGCGATGCATTTCTTACGGAAGATTTCTTTTCGCTTCTACAGCATACTAACTGCATGTTTATGTAAAACGAAACGAAAGCTGAACGTCGTGAAAGAAACGAGCAATATTTTTTGATATGAAAAAATGTATTGCTTACCGTGTCTCGCATCACGTTCAGCCTTTAACCAAAAATATGTATTTGTGCATGTATTAGAAAAACTATGCTATAAATTACTGAAGATAGATGATTGGTCAAATTTTATGTTTGGTTTTTTTTTTTTGTTGAATTGGTACAAATTGTGTTTGATGTAACAAATCAATTTGTTATAGAGTATGTACTATAATCGAATAAAAGTGAATGTGTTGCACTTTTTGGCAAAAAATAAATAACGAAATAAAAACTTCTTGAATTTTGGGAGGATCCCGAGATCCCTGGATTGTATTTTCAGATCCCGAAAATCCCGGGATCGAAAAAACTCAAAAAATTGCCATCCCCAGTTTGTACACTGCGTAAAAGTTTGTTTTTCTACTGTGCTTTAAATTTTAAGTCGGATTTGAAGCGTTCATGCGGTAAGGGTGTTACTCACTGTTTTATTTATGAATGTATTTCGCTATGTTAACAAGCGAAAAACAAACGAAAACTTATTTTGATTTATTTAAGGTAAATTTTGTTGAAAGAAGTGAAAAATACTTTAATTCGGTATTTATTTTAACGAAAAATGTAGAAGTTTGCTTTGAAAAAGCAAATAATTATCAAAGAAATTGTTGTAATTTAAATCTGTCATTAAAATTATATCAAAATAAAACACTTAAAATTTAAATAAAGAAATAGAACAAAAATATATTATATAGATATACAAAACTTTAACATATTCTATTCAACACTTTTACCTATTTTGCTCTTTTCAATGTATGTATGTTAACAAAGCGGAAAACAAACACAAAAATAAAATAAAAAAACGTTCTATTGAAAATCCAACATTCGACAATATTTTCCTGCATCAAAAGGTGCGAGAGCTTTTAACAACTTCTTGTTTCAGTGTAAAGCTGTGCACTCGGAAAGTTCTCTTTGTTGTTGTTTGAGCCCTGCATTGATGAACACTAAACTAAAGGCTGCATTCTATCCGAAAAAGCGCTCAGGTAGCGAAGTAGCATAAAATATTTTCGCTATATAAATTGTGACAGCTAAGGAACACGTTCTGTGAGCGCATACCATTCAGCCCGAAAGTTGTGGAACAGTTCCTTCCGCTGAATGTAAGCAAAGAGTTAATCAAGTCATCAGTAGTTGTTATTTGTTTTCAGTGTTTATAGTTCATAGGCACTTTTTCAGATCTCTAATACTTGCTATAATGCATGATCTTAAATAAGAAAATTTCAAGTAGCTGTTCTATGAACTTGTTGTTTATAGCTTAGCTAGGCTAGCAGTGTCTTTGATTGCAGATGTTTTGGAATAAGTGTTATTGTTCTTGATCTTTCAAATTTCTTGTACGATTGAGTACTCTTTAAATTTAATTACAGTAAAAATTATAATTTTTAATGTGAATTTGATTATATGATCAATTTAAATTTGTTGTGGTTTTATTTTAAGATTGATGTTAAAATAATGTTAAATAAAAACACTCTTTCTTTATAGTTAAATTGTAATCTTTTGAAAAGTGAATGTTATATTCCACAATTCTTATAATTTTTAAATTTTTAAGACTTGTTTTTGAGCTCGAGTCAAGTAAGTTTTGTGAAGAAAACCAATAACAGCAACAATATTTCTATACAGAGTAAATCACACAGCAGACTAGACAAACTCTTTTGTTGAACGCTACACCACATCATCAATAGTCTTGCGTGATTTTTGGTGTGATCAACGATAGCTGTTTTTCGCTTTTTATACATTATAATAAGTTCATCGATACTTTTCATTACGTTATAATGATCTTCTCTCTTCCGATGTTTTGCATAATTCTGTTCTGTTTTTTTAGAAAATTGAATATTTTGTTTCAATTATTTTAAGTGCATTTTATAAATTATTTAAACGAAAAGATCAAACAATTGAATTTATATCATATATCAAATTCAAAAAATGCAAGTGATAAAATTACACAAATTTTAATGAAACCAAACAAATACAAATTTATGCCAAAATATTTTCAGCACAAAAAGCTCATAATAGCAAATTAAAAAAAAATCCTACCTGATCTATAAAATATAACAACACATTTGAAACAGCGAAAGCAATCTACCAATTCATTAACCTCTAAGCATAAAAGAATTTTGGTATAGTGGTTATAGCTGCTGTTACTGCTCTCTAACAATACTTAAAGAAAAGTCCCATAAGCTTATCTAAAATCGTCAAAGAAACAACAACACTAACATCTAACACAGCAACAAAAAGTGTGTCACAATAGTTATATATAGAGATGACAACACAGATCATTCATCCTGATCTTAACATTACAATAACTACCTAAGAATGAGAAAGAGAGAGAGAGAGAGAGAGAGCAACAACAAAGACATAAGTTAATAAAACAAGTTAATGAATTGATTAAACTTTTTATGCAGAATAAATTAAAGACAAAGATAGAAAAAAACTGCCAATCAAATAAAAAATTAATGACCACAAAAAGAAATAAAACTTCTAAAGAAAATTGCGCATATATCAAGAGATAATAAGCTAAAAGTTCACAAAGCTGATAGAGAAAAAAATTTAAAGATTGAAAGCTTATAAAAACATTTGTTGTAGGCAAAATTCTTATATATTTTAAGAATGTAACTGTATATAATTAACAGGCAGAATTTATCGGCAAAGACTTACAATTTTCAGTTAAGCAAAAACAAAAAAAAAATCTGCCTATAACATTTTTTAATTAAAATTTATTTTATATTTTTTGTGCTTAATAGGTTTTAAACGACAAAGAAATGTTAATCAGCACAGTAAAAATTATAAAGCGTTAATAAACACTTTTTTAGACGGGCGCATGTATTCATAAATTAGGTTCTTGCATTAAACTTTATAGATTTTCAAAACAACACCGAAACCTTTATACGCCTTATACAAGTTATTGCTGAAACCTATTGATTGATTCATCATTAAAAAACTTAAGCTATTTATGTTACTCCAACATAAAAATAAATATATGAAAAACATAATAATTAAACTATTTAAAAAAACAAATAAATAAATAAAGAGCTCATAGAAAAAATAAAAAATATAAATAGGTAAATATATTAAAAATATAATATTTAAACTTTTAACGACATATAAAAATATATAAATAAAAAAAATAATTAAAAAATATGTATACAAAAAATAATATATTGTCAATATATAATAATATTTAATAGTACAATATGTGAATAAAACTATATATTTAAAAAAAAAGAAAAAATATCTGAAAACAGTGTATTAAAAAACTAAAAATATTTTCTGAAAAAAAAACTTTTCTATGCAAAAAAAAAATTTTAAAAATAAGTATAATAATAAACAACGTGAATATGCTTACTAAATTTTTCATAATTGGCTTGAGTGTCTTTAGTCTAAGCAATATTAAAAAAAACGATTGTAAGATTTCACAAATAATTCAAATTTTTCATCTGAACGTTTAGGTTGAAAATCAAAAAACTTGACTTTTTGGCTATACTACAATTTTCAGCCGGAAAATAATTGTCACTTATGTGTTAATTGAAAATCAAAAGTTAAAAAAAAAAGTTGCCTAAAAAAGTTAAAAAAAAAAGTTTTACGAGTTTTTAGGTTGAACCTCATGCTGTGACATTTCAAATTAAACTTTATGCACTTCTTACAAGTTAAAAAACTAGATAAAAATTCAACAAAAGTGTAAAAAATCAATTTTAAAGGAAAAAACATTAATTTGAAATTAAAAAGATTATTGTATAAAGTTGTGCTTTTGAACCTAAAAATCTGAATATTTTTTTGGATATATAAAAATAAGGTTTAAAAGTAATTGCAGTTGTGATACTTAAGGATAATATGATTCATTTATCATCATTTTCTTGTTTAAATGACGAATAAAAATAAAATAACCATGACCAATGAATTTTTCCGCCACAAGCTAAGCATTATTCAAAGGTATTGTATTGTTTTAAATAAAAAAAATGTCTTGAGTGTGTCATGAAGAAAGTAATATTGGTCTCTCGTGATTCTCTCGTGATTCACAATATCCATGTTTGTTTGTTTGAAGTGAATTTTGTTTATTCGTTGAATTGTTTATTAATATTTGTAAATTGGAAATTCAGTGAAACCAAACAAATTGTTGATTTAATTGAGATATTAAAGCTTTTTAAAAAGTAACATCAGCAATAACATACGTAATAAAACCGATAGGAAGTTGACAAAATGGGATTTTTTTTTATTAATCGTTAATTATGCAGTAATGTTAGGGAACAGCTTTATGGAAAATCCAACATTAGCTTGGTGTTAAATCAACATTTGTGGTCAGATTTTACAAAGAAACAATTCTCAAAGCTAACTGCGCAATTTTGAACTAACAACAATGGGATGGGATAATATAATTAAAAAAAAAACGTAAGTTTGCCCTTCATTAAAATCAAAAGTTGCTCAGAGTTCATTGCTTTATTATAATTTGAAACCAATTAGTTATTAATCACATTAAAAAGCTTATACAAGTTCTTGACATTTGCAATAGTCAGAAGTGACGAGTTCCGCTAGACATTGAGAAAACATTAAGCACACCCACTGCTTGTAAGAGATATATAAAAACGGTTCAAAAACTACTTATTGAAAAAAGGCAAATCAGGAAATAATTCGCGCTATAAACATTTTAAATGAATAAAAAACAAAAATCATTGAAGAAGAATGATAGATAAATATGTATCTATTGACATTAATCACAATGTGACACACAAGCCTGTGCGTTAAATGCGCAACATTTAAAAAACCTTTAGCATTTTTAAAAACCTTCCAAAAAATTTCGCTGGAAGGGATATTCTTAAAAATTAATTTTAGCTGCATTTTAAGAGCATTTCTGTACACATAATTGGTTACAACAAAATTTTAAAATTTACCAAAAAATTTCCCTAAAGGGAAATTCTTTAAAATTAAGTTTTACTGAAATTTAATAACATTTCTATGCACACAATTGGCTATAGTAATATTTTGACAATTTCCCAAAAAAATTCCCTTGAGGGAAATTTTTACAAATTCATTCGCTCCTCAATAATAGACACTACTTAGCTAAAATTTGCAAAAAAAAAAACAATTTCATCGAGACCCAAATGTTTTATCACGAAATCTTGCTAACAAATTATTTTCTTTTATTTCTTTTACACTTTTTGAAATATTTTTATTTGCACAATACAAACACAAAAATTAGAGTTCAAACAAAAGCCATCACTAAAGGAAATTATTTGTTTTAGAAATTTTGAAATGTTAACTATGTATACATTGAACTCTTAACTAGATTTTATCAAAACTTCAAACCTTGAAGTTAATTTCTTGCAAGCATCGCTGATTTTCAAGTTAAGCTGAGGTGGCGGTGATAAAATCATAAAACCTTGCTTGCCCAAGAAACAATTGTAAAAAAATAGAAAACCGCAAAATTAAACGCAATCCAGACGGCACTTCAAAAAAGTAATAAATCCCATTCATAGGTAAATTTTTGGGGAATTATTGTGGTTGACCGCGGTGTTCGCTTTAAATTCCGATGACTGTTTCGGTTATTTTATCGAGTTTTAAACGGCGTTTGCTTAAACGAAAGCCTGAGCTGTTTGTTGTACTTATTTATACAGAACTTTGAACTCAAGAACTAAAACAAGAAAAGAATAAGTCAAAATATGCGGCCCCACAATATTCCCCACAGCTGTTTATGCTAATTAATTATGGTGGCAATATTTAACGCGCAGTTTTATCAACTCATTTATATTTTGTTTTTAATTTCTTTTATTCTCTTTGTTTTGTCAAACGTAGTAGAATATTTTTTAAAAATTTATTTAATTTGGTCTTATTTGAAGTAGCTGCGTTAACACGTGTGGAAAGTATTTTTTTCCATGCGCAATTGTTTGAGCTTGGGAACTTTACGATTGACAATTAAGCACTTAGGCATTTTATGATTGGGAAATTTAAGGATGTTTTATAAATATGAGTTTTGTACTTCCGAGTTTTTATTTTGTGCAAGTAGGAGTCGGGGATTTTTTGTTAAATAATGGCAATTACATTTCCGGATTTTGAAACCGGAAATTAGATTTATTTCCCGTTCTCAAACCATTGCATTTATTGCAGGAGTGTTTTTTATATAAAATCACTCAAATTAATTAAATTCATAAGCTGTAATTACACAGTCCAACAAATTAAGACTTTTTGAATGGAACAGAATAGCGACCCCATAATTCTGGAAGGGTATGTTGAGTAGATCATTTTTGTAGAACAAACTTATAGTCCAGCACGTCTGAGTTTTTTTTTACAGTGGGTTAAAGTTTTCATTTTTTGGTCGAAGGGAGCATTATACTATATAAACAAAAATGCTGTACGTTAATGTCTGAGAGAATTCTTATGATCAGAGTTGTATTGTGGAATTGTATGAGGATTATTTTTGTAGAAGATCTTAACCCTCTAACTGGTCTCTTTATGGGTCAATTTGACCCTTTTATCGAGAAAATAAAAAAATATCCTTTAAAAAAGGACATTTAAGGATTAAAATATTCCACGAAAATGTTTGCCGAAAAATTTCAGTGGGGGTCACCAAAGACACCAATATTGTAAATAAAGCTCTTTACGCTTAATTAGTAAAATTCGAGTTCGGCCGGGCCAAACACTGAGTTCTCGCGTCTAGTAAGCTGTTACTTACAAATCGGGTGTGATATTTATTAAAATTAATAATAAAAAATAAAAGAAAAAAATCAAGCATAATTGAGCTACTAAGCAGTACATATCGGGTGTGACTTTTACTAAAATTAATATAAAAAAGAACAATTGAAGCTTAAATAAGCATGGCGGATTCAGTTTGCAAATTAAGAGATTGGTTTTGTTTTATTTGTGGACATTTTACGCACCATCAAAGCAGAAGAAAGATATTCCCTACAATTGAAGAACCATATTTTCTTTTCTTTGGAATACGATATTTATCTGAAACTTGGATACCAAAAACTGTATGTACTACCTGCGAAAGTGGTCTTTTGTCCTGGTACAAAGGCGGTACTAAGGCGCTGCCATTTTCTGCGCCTATTACATGGATTGAACCTGAAGATCACAAGTCACAGATACATGCTATTTCTGCGTAAATTACAAATTTGGTAGAAGCCAAAGGCACTACGCGAAAATGACATACGAAGCAACAAATAATGTCATTTTACCAGAAGTGCACTGTGAAGGTGTTCCGGTGCCTCAACCGCCTACACAGACATTTTCGGCCAATATGACATACGCCAATACAGAAATAACATCGGCGGTTGAAAACATATCAGATATAAGTTACTTGTCTCTTGATTGCTTTAACATATGTCCTAATTTGATAGACCAAGCTTAATTTGAGGATCTTGTAAGAGATTTAGGACTAACAAAAGAGAAAGCTGAAATATTATGTTCCAGATTGAAAAACAGGAATTTGATAAAAGCCGATGTAAAAGTTACATCGCCAAGAAAAAGACACGCTGATCTGGAAAGTTATTTTAAGAAATCAGAGGAACTTGTATACTGTTGCAGTATTGAAGAGGTTCTAAAATATCTAAAGCTTCCACTGGACTCTTCCGTTTGGCGACTATTTATAGATAGTTCAAAACACAGTTTAAAAGCAGTTTTACTGCTCAATGGAAATCAGCATCCATCAATACCGGTTGCGTATTCCACAAAAAAGGAGGAAACATACGAAAACATTTCATATCTCTTAAATAAGATTGAATACTATAAATTTAAATGGGAAGTACGCGCAGACTTCAAAATGATTGCAATATTCACTGGAATGCAAACAGGATACACAAAATATATGTGTTTTCTTTGTAAATGGGATTCACGTGCTACCAGCAGCCATTATCATATTAAATAATTCATTTAATCCATGAACCCCTTGATAATCCCAAAAGATAAGGTCATACTTCCACCGCTGCATATTAAGTTGGGCTTGGTGAAAAATTTTATTAAAAGCTTAAATACACAAGGAAATGCTTTCAAACGCATTCAAACAATTTTCCCCAGATTATCTGCAGCAAAATTAAAAGAAGGTAAAATACGGTTTTAAGAAATAATTTATTACATTTAATGTAAATTACCTTTTCTAGGAATGCTCGTTGGACCCGATATAAGAAAATTATTACAAGATGAAGAATTTTATGGTCATCTGTCGGATATGCAAAAGACAGCATTTGACTTTATGCAGCTGGTTATATCAGAATTCCTTGGAAACTTAAAAGCACAAAACTATGCAGAAAATATTGAAAACATGCTAATCGGTTTTAACAATATTGGCGTTAAGATGTCACTAAAGCTGCATTTTCTGAACTCTCATCTAAATTTTTTTAAAGAAAACCTTGGAGCAGTTTCAGATGAACACGGTGAAAGGTTTCATCAGGATATAAAGGTATTGGAAGAAAGATTCAAAGGGAAATCCCAAAGTGTAATGCTTGCTGAATACGTATGGGGCTTGTACAGAAACCTTGACCCATCGGAACACTCACGTCAAGCTAAATACAGGAAAGCATATTAAGATTAATCTTTAATCCATTGTCATACTACTGCTATTTCCCAATTCCCTTTTAAAATTTGAAGCAAAAAAAGAAATATGTACATACTATAATAAACCACTATTAAAACAAAATTACATATAATTTTTTTATAGAAGTTGGTGAGTAATTTTACTAATTAAGCGTAAAGAGCTTTATTTACAATATTGGTGTCTTTGGTGACCCCCACTGAAATTTTTCGGCAAACATTTTCGTGGAATATTTTAATCCTTAAATATCCTTTTTTAAAGGATATTTTTTTATTTTCTCGATAAAAGGGTCAAATTGACCCATAAAGAGACCAGTTAGAGGGTTAAGATCTTCTACAAAAATAATCCTCATACAATTACACAATACAACTCTGATCATAAGAATTCTCTCAGACATTAACTTACAGCATTTTTGTTTATATAGTATAATGCTCCCTTCGACCAAAAAATGAAAACTTTAACCCACTGTAAAAAAAACTCAGACGTGCTGGACCATAAGTTTGTTCTACAAAAATGATCTACTCAACATACCCTTTCAGAATTATAGGGTCGCTATTCTGTTCCAAAAATGCTGTTGGACTGTGTTATTAAAATTGTAAATTGAACAACTTTTATGTGGTTGCCCCGTGTCTGTTACACACTGACACGTTAACCTGGAGTTCAGTGATTATTTTAATCGCATTTAGTTTTTTGTATTTTCTGCAAAATTAAATTGCAAAATCTAGACTTTTTTTTGCTTTTTTTAAAACAGTCAATTAAAATAGCGCTTAAATAATCATAATAATTTCCTAGAAATTGAAATGAGTTTCGTAGAAAATCCTAAATACAAGTTCGTAAATCTAAAGACTGACACTTAAAGTACAGGAGCACATAAAGATTACTATTTTTTCTAAAAGTTTTCCAACAAGTCAGCAATCGTTGATAACATTTAACGTCAAGCTGAGTCAAGCTCTAGCGTCACCATCAACGTCACCATCAACGTCACCAAATGGATAGGACTATAGAATTTATAAAGCGTATGTTTAAATCAGCTAATAAATGATGCAAATTAATGCAAAAATAAAAGTATTAAAAAAATATTCAAAAACAAAGAGTTATGGAAGAAAATCCAAACCGCTAAAAGTTTACACTTTGAGATTTACACATGAGTTTAAAAAAGTATTTTTGTAAAGGTAGAATATGTTAGCAAAAATCTTTGTTATATCCAAGCTTATAAAATTTTTAGAGGCTTTAATCTATTACAGTATCATAATTTTAGATAGTTAATTATATGCATAGAAAGTTGAAGAATTGGATTTGAGAGACGGAGAGGGGAGCTTTTTTAATGGAAAGCTAGGTAATTTATTCAAAAGCTGATTGATGTAGAAGTTAAACGAGCTCATGAATTGAGTAAGATCGAAATCGACAAAAATAGGAAGTATTCAAGTTTTAATGATAGATTTTAAGGGTCAAAGCAAGCACTCAGGGAAAAAGATAAAGTTTATTTATATAACTTAACTTTGTAACTGATTTTGCGAAAGAACTAAAAGTTAATAGAGGCTAAAGGTTAATCAGTGAAAATATGCGAGAAGAAAGTAAAAAATATGTATTTTTAAAGGTATGTATAATGTAATAGTTGAAATATTTTTATGTATCAATTAAATATTTGGATTAGGGAATTACATTAACAATGATTTTAAAACGCTATTATATAAGATATAAGCAAAAAAGTCATCTTTATGATAATTGCTTCAAAACTGGGTTGTAGTGGCTTTTGAGAGAATTTATGTGGAACAATATCTCTGAAGTGAAATTTTTAAAATTTCAAAAAAAAGTTTTATATTGGGGAATTAATTCAAAATTTCTTCGACAAAATATCTATATTGAATAATATTTGAAAATTTTCTCATAAGGGAATTTATTAATAATTAGTTTGGCTGCTTATTAAAAACTTTTTTATGAAGAAATATCTGCATAAAATAAAATATATGAAAATTTCCCAAAAAATTTCCCTTGAGGGAAATTCTTAAAATTGCATTTATTCCTGAAAAATTCACCCTAGTGAGCTGTATTTGACGATAAAGACTTCACTTTTAGCAAAAAAAAAAAGAAAAAACAAAAGGTTCAGAGTTACAATGCAGCTACTACTACTCGAATTGTTTTTAAATTCTTTTATATTTTTTTTTTAATTATTTTAATATTTTATTTAACAATTGCTTGATAGCATAGAGAGAATAATGAATGTGTCAGAGTTATAACAAAATCGTTGGTTGGATTTGAGCTATTCGAAACATAGAAATAAAATTTGAAACAATTTTAATTTTTATGATTCGCAGTACACTGAGACAAAAAAGAGAGCAGGCATGCAAATACTATTAGGAAAAACTGTTTGAAATAAATTTCCCCACATTCCCAAAAGTCTGACGATCGCAGTTAAAATTGATCACATGTTTTGTGTGTGTGTGTCGCTATGGATTTCCCATCATTTTTAGCAACAATCGAAACAATAAATTAAGAAAAACGAACAAAAAACCGCAAATATAGCAATAACTCTAAAGGAAAGCCAGACAAGCAGACAGACATACAAAAATGCGAAATTCCCAAACACTTGTTAGCGGTTAAAATGGCAACATTAAGTGATCTCTAGTTGTTGTTATTGTTGCTGCTGGCACGCATTGCTGGCAATGAAAGCTTTCAAAAACGTTGCAAACAATTGGACAGACATGCTGACAGGCATACAGACAGACAGTCAGCAAGCAAGACGATGCTAAACAATTTAAACTGGGTTTTTACAAGAGCCCCACAAACAGCTGTGGTGGCGTTGGTGTCTGTAGCGTCGATGGCCCCACAACATACACGAAAACATGAACTTTTGACAAATATTTATTTTTTAAATTTTACGATATGCTGTTTTTGTGCAACAACTCTGACGTGTACAGTTTGTTTGTTTCATAGCGGTCGCCAAAAAGTTATATTACGAGCAAAATTCAAGTTGTTTGAAGCATTTCTCCACAACAAAACCAAAACTATTGAAGAAAAAGTATTTGGGAACACAAAAAAAAAAATTTAGTAAAGCTAAAACTAAAATGTGATTCGAAAAAAATACCGCATTAAACAGAATCCAAAGAAGACGGAATAACAATTTACAGCTTGGATCTAGAAATTTATAATGACTAATGGCTGGCCAAGTTGGCAACTTTTTCATCTCTAAAAAAAATAAGAAAGTTCAGGCAACCACAAAAATATATGCACAAGAAATATAAAAGAAACGCACGTGACGCATGCCAAACAATCAACATGTTGGCCAGGAATCTCCAAAAAAAAAAACTAAACAAGGCTTAAAACAAAAAACAACTGTGACAGCACGATCGACCGCAAAAATGTCTCTTTAGCAAAACGTTTTCCAACTAAACAAATTAGATTGCGAGTTTGCAGGATTTTCCCTCATTATGACAGAGTGCTAAACACACAAACTTGACATTATTAAGTTAAAAAAACCAATTATTAAATGATACACAAATGTAACAAATACAAATTTGTTATCACACACAAGTGTAATAAACAATTGATAGGGGAAAAAACCACAAAAAAGCATCTAAAACATAAAGCGCGTGTATAGTTTACAATGAAAATGTAAACATTAGTAAAGATTAATGTCTGAAAAAAACAGACATTAGCTTTTATTAATAGTTTATGATCCACCGAACGAAGCCTGTCTAAAGCCGTGTATTATATTATTAATATAATCTTTCAGTGATATTTTGTGACAAAACTCTACATGTAAGTACGATAAACTTAAAATGTGGTGGGAAAATCCCAAGTAAGGAATGTTACACATACGATATGAGCTATCAGGAAAAAGATATTAGAAATAATATGAGCAATTAAGGTATAGTATTCGTGTAACAAGAAAAAAAACAGCTTTTTTCTAACATTTTTTTTAGATGCAAGAAGGTATTATTTTTTTTTTCAATTTATACAGGTTATTGTACATTAGGGCGTTTCGAATTACAATTTTTCTAGGAATTTCACATTCTAAGAGGTCTCGAAAGTTGCATAGGGTGCTCAAAATCTCCGTGAAAAAAATAAGGATCCCTTCCTTTCCCGCAAGGAAAAAGTTGTTTTTTGAGAAAAACAGTAAAAAATCACGATTTCATAATGCTTTAATTTTTGCCGATAAAACGGTCTGTGTTTCATGTGATGTTACTAAAATTCCAAAATTAATGATACTTTGGGATATTTTTTACTTTAAAGTCAAGTGTAGCAAGTACATTTTTTAAACTTTTGGGGTAGATAACTTTCAAATTTGCGCTTTAAGGGCCACTTTCACGACCATTAGTTAACCACTGACCAGAGGTTAACTAACAGATTTGAGTTTCACAATCGAAGTTAACTAATGGTTTAAGCCACCAGTGGTGGTGGTTTAAACCATTAGTTAACTAACAGCTGATTTCTGTAATAGAGAAAAAAAAAACAAAAAGTGAAACCTCAAACAAATATTGATGGATTCCGATTGGAATTACGGTGTTGATAGCGATTCGAACTATAAGGAAGTGTGGAGTGTTTCAATTACTCGTCGAAAAAGCCATATTTTTTTGTAAAAATGTAATTTTTTATTTATGTAACTATTTATAAATATAAATATCAGTCTTACTTAAAACAGAAATAATACTTTAATTCACAGCCGTACAATAAAATTAATTAAGGTTTCCAAATACAAATACATATTTGAATAAAAAAGTAAACTTAAAACACAAATAATACTTAAATTCACAGCAGTACTTTAAAAATAGCTAGGGTATTCAAATACAAAGACACAATTGAGTGCAAAAAATTTGAGAAATTTGGCTGAGTTCCTAAATGCATTAATACAATACATCAGTGTGTTTTATTTTGAATTGGTCCGAAAGTTTTTAACCAAAATTGCGCAACTATATTATTTTTAAGGCTATCAACAGAGTTGCGTAGTGCTCGTATTTAAACTTAGCACTAATTTAAAATAAAACACATTGATGCATTGCATAAATGCATTTTGGAATTGAGCCTTTCATGCGGATGTGCACAATTGCCAGAATGCGGGTTGATTAATTAAGGTATTCAGTTGTAAATTTCATTCCTAATAATTGCTTTTCCAGCTTGTGCTTGTCAATCATATGCTTAATGCGCAAATCAAGTTCCTTCTTGTGTAATTCAAATTCTTGTTTGTCCATTTCATGCTTTTTCTCCATTATTTTCATACGCCTCTTATGCTCATTGTCCAAGATTTAAATTTCTTTCATCTTTTCTTCAGTCCATTTAGATTTAATATCTGCTAGCTTTGCCCATTTTGTTGTCTTTGAATTTTTGTCTCTTTCATGGGCCTTAAGCTTAGGATTCGTTGGAGTTTTAAGCTTCTGCGGGTTATATTTTTGCCAGCTGATAGATTCCAGATTTTTATCTGGCACTTCCACTGCTAGAAAAAGAAATATATAAATTGTTGCACTAATGTATATAAACAGTTTGGTTCTTACTGGTTTCATCTACCGCTTCTTACTGGGTCAAATCCATTCCACAATCCAGAACATTGACTACGTCGAAGGCATCGCAGTCGTGTATGGATGGATTTTTTACATTTAATGAATGATGTGTCTGTATTTGTCCACATTTTCCAAAAGAAAATCAATTTCATTTGATGAAAAGTTAGCACATCTCGCACTATCACTATTTATTGCATCCATTATTTTTTCAATTGTGCAGAAGAAAATAATTTAAGCAAATGTAACAAACATATGTTTTCTTCAGTGCTGCCAAATTTTTTTAACAAAATTGCTATTAGTTAACTAAAGCATTGTGAAACCCAAATCATGAAAAGTTATAGTTAACTAACAACCTTTAGTTAGTTACCCAATTGGTTAACTAACGGTCGTGAAACTGGCCCTAAGTGTCAAAACACTAGCAGTGGAAAATTAAAACTTAGAAAGCGAAAAGAAAGTGTTTGAAAATTTTGTTAGCTACTGATAACTAAACATCTTTTCTGCGCGAACCAACTTTTGGAGGTTAAAAATAGGCGAACAAACTGTAACGCCCGTCCCCTTAAAAAAGCAAAAAGTTATGTAAGTTCAAAATTATGATATCAATTATAGTCCAACTTTGTGATAATAATCTTAAGCATAGATCTTAGAGATTTCTGTGGTTTTTTCTAATTTTTGTTTTCGCATTTGTCCTATATAGCAAGTTTAAAAGTCGTAACGCCCGTACCAAAATATTTTCGAAGAGGTTTTCGAAAGGTGTTTGAAGGTAAAATATAATATTATATATTTGGTTTGCCATTGTGCAATTTTTTTGAGATGGACGCTAACGCAAAGAAGCGTGAAAGACGAACCGCACTTAAGGCGAATCCAGAGGCATACAGGAGGTTTCTCGATAAGGAAAAAGAGAGAGACAGGGCAAGGAGAGCTCAGCTGAAAGAGAAATCCGAAAAAGACAAGCAGTATTTGCGGCAGCAGGTGTTGGCAAGAGTCAAAAAGTTCAGGGAAAAGAAAAAACTTCAACATAATCAAGTAAGACCTGAGTTAAGAAATTCGTTGGGATCATACAGGTGCAGGCAGACTCTTCGTAAAGCTGTGAGCAAAACTAAGAAAGCCATGCCATCCAGCCCATCAAAAAAATGGCTGTGCTTTGCGAACTCTTTTTGGAGGAAAATATGACTGGACAAAATCGTCCGAAAAAACAGGAAGTACGTTCTGACGCCACGACCATCGAGACAATTATGGAAGTCAAAACATTTTACGAGAGAGATGACATCAGTAGGCAATCTCCCAATAAAAAGGATGCGATCATTATCAGGGATTCTGGAACCGGTGTCAAAAGTAAAATTATTAAACGCCACCTAATGATGACTGTTGCGGAGGTTTACTCACTGTTTAAAGAAAATTCTCAGTGCAGAATTTCGAAAAGCAAGTTCTATGAACTTAGACCGAAGCACGTGCGACCGATGTCGGAAATGCCTCACGAAGTCTGCGTTTGCATGTATCATGCAAATTTCAATTTCTCATAAGCGCATTGCAAAAATTCGATGTAAACATAACATCATATCAAGAATATTTGAACAAAATTTGCTGTGATACTAAAAACGAAAAGTGCATGGTACTAAATTGTGAGTCGTGTTTTGAAATTTGGGATATCTTGCCATTGTCATTCATTCAATGGAGGCAATGGGGTAAATTGCACGACGGATGGCTGCAGGTGAAAAATTTAGAGGGAACGAGGCAAGATCTCTTGAAAATGTTAAAAGATCAAAAAAAAAAACATCAAGTTTCACTTTTATGCACAGTCTCAGCAAGTAAAATATTTGCAGCACATAAAAGTAATTACTTCAGAGACTACAGCTATATTACAGGTTGATTTATGGAATTATGGCAGAATTATGGAATCATTTCCCAGGATGAAATTCAGGCTGCGCATTGGAAACACCCACAAGTAACTCTGTTTACAGGCTGCTGTTGGTTTCAAAATGGTAAAAACTGCTTATCTTACGTGATATTAAGCAACGATCTGTCACATGATAAGTTTTCTGTTTGGCTATTTCTATAACTGATCATCGAAAATTTAAAATTGAACTATGCCGAATTGAAGAAAATTTCTATATTCACTGACGGTTGCGCAGCCCAATTCAAAAACAAATATACTTCATCGAATATATGTTTCAGTCGAGAAGATAGGGGTGTGGACACTGAGTGGGCATTTTTCGCGACGAGTCACGGAAAAGGTCCCATAGATGGTATAGGCGCAACAGCAAAACGCTCATTATGGTGTGCCACAAAAGCTCGTCAGGTGACTTTAAAAAATGGATTTGATTGCTATGAATTCCTTTCAAAAAATCAAAAAGATACTAAATATATATACGTGGACAATGAAAGTATCAATTCAATTAAAGAATATCTCATTAGTAGATGGGAACATTTGAGTCCTATTCCAAATATACAACAAAATCATTATTTTATGCACTTATTTGGAAATAACATCGCTTACGCAATAACAGCATACTATGAACTGAAGCAAACAACAATATTTAAACAAAGCACTGAAGAACGGTAAAAACTAACCAAATACTTTTATGTACTATTTTCATTTGACCAATTTGCCTTAGTAACTTAGTACAAAACTGTTTGCTTTGATTTTTGATATATTATTTTGTATTCGTAACGCCCGTCCTAATTCATGTAACGCCCGGTTCTGTACTAAATATTTAATAAAAAACATGATTTTTATTTCACCATTTTTTTTTTGGCACAGAATTTTCAATCAATCCTTTTTCTAGCGAATGTAACTAAATTATTAATGTAAAACACTTTAGTTTGGCTAAACTTTGCAATTTCCCAGAGCATTTTTTTGTGTGCTCGTAACGCCCGTCCCTGACATATTTTTGAAATTACCACAAGAATAGACCATGGATTTAATTTTTTTTTAATGTGGGGATATATCAGCTGGAATTCTATTGTTTTTGATAGCAAAATATCCGCTAGCTGTTGTAATTGCGAAAATATCTGTGTTTGAAGTCGTACGAATGTAATGCCCGGGACTGTGGAATTACCCATAGTATGTCTTAAAGTAAAAGCAAAAATATATACCTTAACTAACAATATTTTGGCAAACACGATGCCACTCTTGGTTTTTACCCACAGTATCCTGTATGAAGAATATTCGAATCTAAATGTGTATTCGAGATAGCACAGAACTTTTCATTTTTATCTGATTGTCTAAATTTTGGTGATATTATTAGTGTTAACGTTTTCTTTAAATTTGGCGAACTAATAATTTGCATATTTTTCGCATGTGAATTTTTTTATTTTGGAGAAATGTATACTTGAATGCAATTTTTTATCTTTTTCTACAAAATTAATATAAGGTTTTATAAATCGGGCATCAGAAGTGGTACCGAGGATAATTTTCTTAATTCGAATTCTACAAATAGTTTTGAACGAAACCCTGTCTAAAAATAACTTTTTTAAAATAGCAGAAAAAGGAAGCGATTTTTTATCCTATTGCTATAATAAAAAAGGCAACTTTAAGCATGAAATGTAACAATTTTGTTCACATCTCCTTTATGGTTATTATTTCATTAAAACACTTCTTAACAACAATTGTTAAATCCATTGAGACTCATCGAATGGCAAGCACAGAAACTCAAAATTTTAGTATAACATTTTTGTGAATGCTCAGTTGAAATGTTTTAACGAAATAATAAAATTCATAAGGAAAATTTTTAAAAAAAATCGAAATAGGAAAAAAAATCGTGGTCTTAGCCTGGTGTTGTAAATTGATACTCTTGGACAGGGTGTTGTTTAGCAATACTTGAAGAATCTAAATAAAGGAAATTATCTTCGGTATCGCTTCTGGTGCACGATATAAAAAAAATTATATTAACTTTTTTGAAAAAGTTAAAAAATTGCATTCTAGTATATATTTCTCAAAAATAGCAAATTATTAATTCGCAAAATTTAAGAAAAACGTCAACACTATAATCAAAATCGCAAAAATTTAGATAATCAGGTAGCAAAGTTTCTGTGCTGCCTCGAGTGTACCTTTAGATTCGAATATCCGTCACATAGGGCCTTGTGGGCAAAAATCGACAGTGGCATCGTGTTTGGCAAGATATTGGTAGTTAAAGTCTTTATTTACTTTTCCTTTAAGACATATGTAGTTTTTCTTACAAAAATCGAAGCATTTTGAGATCGTGATTTTTTACTGTTTTTCTAAAAAACAACTTCGTCCTGCGGGAGAGGAAGACATCCTTATTTTTTCCTACAAATTTTTTGGGAGATCCTGACCACCTTATGCAACTTTTGAGGCTTCTTAGAATGCGATCTTAATTTTTCGATACACGATATACTTATAAGAAATACTTTAAAAAAAATTTTTAAACAATTTTATGGCTTTTTATTGAGGGCTCTGAAAATGACATTGAAAAAAGACATCCAAAACGGTTCGATGGATATGGCCTTTCCCATGTTTGTGAAACAAACAAATCAAATGTCATTTGAAAGTATAGATCATTAATTCGGCATCTCTTTACGCACGACCCCGGGGGTTTTTTTTTAATTATGGTGAAAGTTGGAGTCAAAAGTAAAAAAAAGAGATTTTCGCACGTTTTGTTAAAAAAAAAATAGGTACTTGAGTTTAGGGGGATGATTAAAGGATGATGTTGCTTTTTGCAACACAATCTTCTGTGTGAGAGACTTAAAACTTTGGGAGGAAAAACATATGTTACGTAAAATGGAAATCGTAGCACTATTTATAGAAGATACTCTAAAAATTATTTAGCGTTATATAGGGTCCGCCAAATAACTTTTTTTTTTGAAAATTCTATAAAAAAAAAACTCTTGGATATTTTCTCAAATTTCTTTTTTTATTTGAAAGTACAATTCTTCCGGTTAATAATGGAAAATAATTTTATTCAAATGGCTGCTTCGGCTGGCCATGCAGTAGCCTACACGATCGGTCCAATTTTAAAGCACATTATCGATTGTGTGCAGCTGTATTTCACCAATGGCTTCACGAATATTGTCCTTTAAAGCGTCAATTGTCTCTGGCTTGTCGACGTAACACTTATCTTTAAGGGTACCCCACAAATAATAGTCCAACGGTGTCAAATCGCAGCTCCGAGGTGGCTAAACGACATCAGCTCTGTGGCTGATAATGCGATCTTCAAAATCAGGCGCAAAACATCGAGTGTAGCTTCGGCTGTGTGGCACGTAGCGTCGTCCTGCTGAAACCAAATGTTGCCAATATCCTCCTCTTCAATTTTTGTGAGCAAAAATTCGTTCAACATGGCCCGATAACGATCGCCATTGACTGTAACGGCCACTCCTTGCTCATTTTCGAAGAAAAATGGCCCAATTATGCCTCTGGACCAAAATCCGCACCAAACAGTGACTCGTTTTGGATGCAGCGGCTTTTCAATGTATGCGTGCGGGTTTTCTGTGCCCCAAATGCAACAATTTTGCTTGTTTACATACCCGCCAAGATCAAAATGAGCTTCATCTGAAAAGCTGATTTTTTTTGGCAAAATCGGCATCTTCTGTAAGTCGATCGCAGGCCCACTTCTCAGCGTTGTTCAAGCGTATACACAACCATATTCGTTCAGCGGAAGGATAAAACGAATTATCTGTCAAATCAGACATGAGCTAAGTGTTACCATTCACGAAATAAGCACTAGTTGAAAAAAACGTTATATGGCGGACCCTGTATAAACAAAAAAAAAAACAAGCATTATTTTAATTTAACCCTTTTTGTTATTTATACCTTTTTTTTCCTTTTATATTTCTTATATTTTTACTTTTTGTTTTTTTTCTTTTTATTTTTTAAATTTTTTATTTTTTAAATATTTTATTTTTTAAATTGTGTGCTTTTTTATTTTTTTACTTTATACTTTTTTATGTTTTTAATTTTTTTTTTTAATCTTTTTTTAATTTTTTTTATATTTTTTAATTTTTTTATATTTTTTAATTTTTTTAATATTTTTTAATTTTTTATTTATTTTTAAAGTTCTTTATTTATTTTTAATGTTCTTTATTTATTTTTATTTCTTTTTTAATTTATTTATTTTTTTAATTCAACAAATATTTACCTATTTCTATCATAAAGTTTTATTATTTTTAAGTTGTTTTTTGTTATTCGACCTTAATTTTTTTTAAATTTTTTGTTTGTTGTTTTTCAGGCTCTAGGTCTCTCTAGGTCTATTCTTTTTTATTTATATCTATTTATAAAAAAATATATATTTCTTATACATATTTAGTTTTTATATTTTTTTATCTTTGGAAAAACTATATAAATTTATCCCGCACAACTAAGACTCTTAAAATGAAATAGCTCGTCAAACACAAAAGTGAGGGGGATTTAACTATCGAGCATCTATCTCTTGTATGTGCATCTAGCTCTAAATATTAAATAAAAAATATTATTTTTAAGAATGTCTTGCAGAACGAAATAAAATATCTATCTAAAAATGACATGCCTAACAGCTTAAAGTGCATATTATACCTACTTATATACAGGGTGTCCAGTGTAAGAGTACGAATATAGACGGAGGTGAAAAAGGAGGCAAGGGTAAGCAAGAGTTATGGGGTCTATTTTTACACCCTTAAGAGTTATGGAGTTAATTGGTGTTTTATGACTTTGATTCATATTTTCTTTCTAGCAGAAAAATTAACTCATGGAAAGCTTATTTTAAGAGCTCATTTGATAAAAAGAGCCCGTAGATTGATAAATAGTCAGCGAAACGTTGGTACAAAAAATGAATTAAAATTGTTTTTAATTGCATTAAAAACACGGATTCAAAAGCCCATTAAATAAAGACATAATCTTAACTAAATCGATCTCTCACAACATATTAAGTACTTACTTTTATCTTATTTTATTTAATTTTATTAAGTTTTATTTAATTTTATTTAATTTTATTTAATTTTATTTAATTTTTTAATTTTGTTTAATTTTATTTAATTTGATTTAATTTTATTCAATTTTATTTAATTTATTTAATTTTATTTAATTTTATTTAATTTTATTTAATTTTATTCTATTTTATTTAATTTTATTTAATTTGATTCAATTTGATTTAATTTTATTTAATTTTATTCAATTTTATTGAATTTTATTTAATTTTATTTAATTTTATTTAATTTTATTTAACTTTATTTAACTTTATTTAATTTTATTTAATTTTATTGAATTTTATTTAATTGTATTTAATTTTATTTAATTTTATTTAATTTTTTAATTTTGTTTAATTTTATTTAATTTGATTTAATTTTATTCAATTTTATTTAATTTATTTAATTTTATTTAATTTTATTTAATTTTATTTAATTTTATTTAATTTGATTCAATTTGATTTAATTTTATTTAATTTAATTTAATTTAATTTAATTTTATTCAATTTTATTTAATTTTATTTAATTTTATTTAATTTTATTTAATTTTATTAAATTTTACTTAATTTTCTTTAATTTTAATTTTATTTAATTCTATTTACTTTTATTTAGTTTTATTTAATTTTGCTTAACTTTATTTAACTTTATATAACTTTATTTAATTTTATGTGACTTTATTTAATTTCATTTAATTTTATATAATTTTTTAAATTTATTTAATTTTATTTAATTTTATTTAATTTTATTTAATTTTATTTAATTTTATTTAATTTTATTTAATTTTATTTAATTTTATTTAATTTTATATAATTTTATTTAATTTTATTTAATTTTATTTAACTTTATTTAATTTTATTTAATTTTAATTTTATTTAATTTTAATTTTATTTAATTTTAATTTTATTTAATTTGATTTAACTTTATTTAATTTTATTTAATTTTATTTAATTTTATTTAATTTTATTTAATTTCATTTAACTTTATTTAACTTTATTTAACTTTATTTAATTTTATTTCATTTTCTTTAATTTTCTTTAATTTTCTTTAATTTTATTGAATTTTATTTAATTTTATTTAATTTTATTTAATTTTATTTAATTTTATTTAATTTTATTTAATTTTATTTAATTTTATTTAATTTTATTTAATTTTATTTGATTTTATTTTATATTTTTTTTAATTTTTTGCTTTTATTTAAACTTCATTTATTTTAATTTTTTATTTCTTATTACCTATTTTTACTTTTAATTTTGTTACTGTATATATTATTTCTGCCTTTTTTAATTTTTGCTATATTTTTTATTTCTTGCAATTTTGATTGTTTTTTTATTTGCTATTTTCTTCGTTTTTAATTTTTTTTCATATTTTTTTTTTTAATTTTTCTCTAGTTTTTGTTGTTTTTTCGTTTTTTATATTTCTCTATATTTTTTATTATTTTCTCATTTTGTTTTTTTAGCATATTTTAAAAGCCAAAAACTTTACCCACAAGAAATATTTTTTTACAAAAACGAAATGCGATAATTTTCCAATATCCTTGAAAACGATCTAAAAAGTTTGACCTGGCAACTGCGTTGTTTCCTGAGATTAAAAATGTAATTGCAATTACATGTGACGGATATAATATAACAACGTAAAATTGCAAGTTTAGAGATTATCTCATGTGAATTGAGTAACTTATTGATTATCTCATGAGTAACTCTGGGCTTGACGCACGACTAAACATTTAGCTTAATGGGGATGCCAGCCGACACTTGTTTTCATTGTATTAATGAGATATGTACACAATTTACAAAGCAATTTTAATCAAATCTAAATTTAAATGGAGTGAAAACTATGAAGAAACCACAATAGCAATCGCAACAATTCACTAAGGGCCTGTTTTTCAGTACGAGTATAAACTTTAGTCAAATTAAACCTTGGAGTTTAAACGTCCAATTTTGGTGAGTTAAGCTCGGTTTAATTTGACTAGACTTTAAACTCGTACTGAAAAATTGGCTTAAAGAGATGAAAGTGCAACGATGAGATTTGTATACAACAAAAAAAAAGAAAATTGCATACAAGAAAAATTGCATTCAAAGAATTTTTCTGAAAATGATTCAAATATTTCGACAAATTTTCAAGTTTTTCGGAAAAAACGATCAAAGTTTTGAAAAGCTAAAACCAAAGTCTTTATTTATTCCACTTTAATTGGGATTTATTACTCTAAAGAGGTATAAAACATTTCGGAGGAAATTTCAAAGGTATGATTGTTTGGAATAACCACTACTTAATAATAAACTTTGTACATACAATAAAAAAAAATTCAATAAAATTCTTTCAGATAATAAGATTCAAAATGTGGTTTTCGTTTACAAATAAACGTGTATACTTTCATTAGATAAGATATCAAGTATGACGGTACTTGACACATAATGTTGACAAGATACTAACAATACTTTTTGCCGGCTTTGTTTCCCAATATCTGGGGTTTCTCCAAAACACTTCAAAGATAACGCACTTGATTATGTTATAATGGCAATTTTTAGATCAACGACCACCCAAAGATTATTCAACTTGAGGGCTATAAAGAACTAAGTATGCATCAGCAGACGATATTGAATAGGCGTTGAGTGCGAGTGCAAATATTGAGTATTTTTTATAGGGACATATTTGAACATATTGACGCATGGGATTTTTAGTTGGACTTAGGAATTCCATAATAAAAACATATTGACGCATGGTATTAGTTGATGCACACACATCTTCATAATTCCAAACATTGTTGTTGATGCATTTTTTTTTTGTTGCTAGGCCTTTACTGTCAGACCATTTATTAAAAGGAATTCCCATACTTAAGTTATGAGTTCGAACTGATTTTAATTGCCAAAGATAAGAAGATCGATAAGATAGATTGGGAGGAAAAGTGAAGTGAGTTGTTTTTTTAAATCAACGCGTGTGCTGGTTTGATGCGTTGATAGCAATTATTTTTTTAAAATAAGCAGTTTTTTATGAAATTAAATAAAACAATATCATTAATATTTTCAGAGCGACGAGACATGTCTCGATAAGCGACGAGACAGGTGCTGGGGGTTGGAGAGTATTTAACTCAAAATACAAAAATATTACGTCTTGGGGAGCTAGAAGAGATAGAATCGCATTTAGTACCATATTTATTTTTCAAACTTTTAGGCAATTTCGTAATCCTTAAAAATCTAAATACTAATCTGTCGAATTAGAAAATCTATGTATTTTTACGTCTAAATAAAATTGAATTCTTTTAAGTAAATTTAGTCCATATAACTTATTTTCGAAACTAAATAATCTCTTAAATCTTGCTACAGCCGCCACGCATTCCAAAAAAGTACGCTTCATTATTTACAACAGCCAATAATATTTGGGTAATTTATATATAAACATTGGCTCAAAGCCCAAAAATTTCACATAAACAAAGAGTAGCAAAATTGCGAGAAAAAACATTAAAAAAGCGAAAATAAATGCGAAGCGAAGTGTTACTGTCCCGTCACTTGGCTAGCCGTAGGCAGAGACAAAGACGGCGAGTCGCTGTCATAAAGCACATTTTAAGTGCATTCATACTAAAATAGCTACAAAAATATATTTCAAAAAAATACTATCATTCAAAACAAAATAAAATAAAATTAAAAATAAAACACAAAAGTTAAAGCAACACAAATTTTCCGCTTAGTCTCTTAAAAATACCGAGTTAAAAATAGAGGCGAAAAATTTTTCATTAAAATACAAGCACAAGAATTTTCGCGGAATATGTGTTGGAAGAAGAAAGAGAAAATTGTTGCTGTCGTTCATAAAAATAGTCTTTAAGGTTGCTTTCGCAATTGTTTGCGTCAGCATTTAAATGAACGAACGAACGACTAGGCTATGCAAGGCTAGGTGAGGTTAAATTTTTCACCGCCTTTCTCCTCCACTCTTTGGCAAAAATATGTATTGTGCATAAATAATGTTTGTAATGTGAGCTGAGCATTAAATTAAGTGAATTTTCACTGTGATTTTCCAGTTTTCTCTTTTAGCAACATTGTTATCGTGTGTGGTTGGTTTTTCAAATAATTATTTCTTCCACACATGCTTTTCACTCACAACAGTGCCTGGATATTGGAATCGTGCCATATTTGGACATGGCTTGCAAAATAATAAAGTATTACAGATGCTGCTCTATAAATTAAACATAATAATTAATAATTTAAATACTTATTAAAAAATGCTTGGTTAAACTCAGTTAAGTGTTAAAAACTTATTAAAATGCTACTTAATTTAATTTTAAATATTGAAAAGAGAAATGCAAGTTCTGGATCTAGATCCAATATTTTGTGTAGCCGTCTAAAACAGTTTTGAGGTTGCCGAGTTTTCATTCCAGTTTTCTAGATAAGACATCCGAGAAATCCTAGTTAAAGGCATCGAATTAAGCCTTGATTATTAAAATAACACTTTTATTTTCTATATAAGCCTCCGGTTTTTGACGTGAAAGGAAAAAACTCTTCGCTTTAAAAATATTTTAATATCTTAATATATTAAAGGCAAGCATGCTGCTCCGTGCCCAATATTTCTCCAATTGTTCAGCCTGAAAGTATGCACATTTTAATACATAAAAGGCAAGCATGGTGCTCCTCACACAGTATTTCTCAAACTGTAATTATTTTTTGACAGTAAAGCACTTTTACAAGACATACTGTTCTCAAAAATGTTCACTTATCAGTGACAATATTGGGTTTCTGCAATAGTACTTTTTTGATAAAACTACCTCTTTTTTCATCTTTTTATAGAAGAGTTATGACGAATTTAATGAAATTCTTTAGATTCGATTTTGAGTCGATTGTACCAAAAAATATAATTGTATCAGCTGCGATACTACACTCGAGTTGCTACGTATATAATAGTTGCAAGGCCAGTTTGTAAAGTTGTGTGTGAATATGATTGTTACTAAACTCGACTTTTTGCACTTTTACACTTGAACTAGTTTTTCAATACTACTTCAATACGTAAAGTGTTATTTAAAGTGGTATATTTGTATTTTGCAAAAATTAATTGAATAAAAAATCAAGCTTTAAAAAGAGAAAAAGGGGTTTTGACAAATGGCTCCAAAATGGACGTCTGCGGAGGACCTGTCGTAGGACAGGCTTCTATGCTTGTAATTTAATATTTTATTATTGCAATTAGTTATTTTGTTATTGCTAACACTTTTAAAAACTTTCGCATTTTTATTTTGCTTGAAACATTGAAACTCAAGAGTCTACTTTCGAATGTGCTTTTTTCAGACGATCTGCAGCCGAGCTATGATGTGCCCCGATTTTCACATTTTTTTAAACACACCAACTTGAGCGCCTGAATAAAAAAATATATGTAATAAAAAGAAAATTTTTTATTTAAACTGATGATGTAAAATTAACATGCAAATTAAATTTTTTGTCTATATAATATACTTCTTTAGAAAACATCTTCTAAAATATGCCTTAATTTCAATCGCTTTTGCCTAAAACCTCCCCTGAAAGATCTGTCATATAATATGTCCCTTCACTTAACGATCAAAGCTAAAAACGCAGTCAGAAAGACATAGTACGCGTTTACCATGTTTGCATAGCCCCTTTATGAAAAGTATATTCCAAGCCAAAATTATACAACTATGTATAATTAAAATGTGAAGAATTCAAATTTAATTTTTATCATCAGTTAATACAGTAATTTGATAATTTTCTCTGCTTGTTTAAAAATAGACTAGCAAGCAATGATGGCACATATAAAGCTTCTGTCATAGATCATAGATCACGAAAAATTTGCGAAAAATGTTGTTATATATTTGGTATTTATGTATAATATTGCCAATGATTATGAAGACAATAATGATGACAGCGATGATGTTAATCAGGTCTAGTCGACGCTTGTCTACAGCCTAAAACAATTCCAATTCAACAAAGCCAACGTCTCCACAACAACCAACACACACCCCCTCACCCCCTTCTTCTACTACAATTCGTAGCTGTCGTTTTTAGACATTTCTTTGTATTGTATAAAGCTAAATTTGTGTACCTATGGTATAAATGTATTTTTGACGTTTTATCGTTTGGCTTTGAAAATATAATTTTTTGGGAAAAACCCAAAATAATTTTATATTTAGCTATCGTCTCGATACGACAACAAGAGGTAGTCGTGATGAAGAGCAGTGAAGCAACAGACAGAGTCAAGCAGTCGTTGGTTGGTCGACCCAAGCAACAGCATGAACAAAAAACACAGTATAAAATCTAGCCGAATGCTTGTGTTGCGCTCTTGTAATAGAGAAAACGTTAAACCAGCTCTGCCAAAGTGAAGACGGAGGGCGAGCAGTGACCGAATAAAGCAGAAATTATGGTCGACGATGAAATACTGCCAAATTGTCTAACCCAAAGAACCATTTGTTTGAGGGGAAACTTAGTGTAAATAAAATATTTACCAATCTTTAGATTAATCTTAAAATTTTGTTTGAAGAAAAAATATATTTTATTGTTTTCGTAACGTCGACGTATATCGATTTTTCGTGACAATAAAAAAAAAACTTTCTGTTGTTAACCAAAAGCACGGAGAATCGAACTCAAATGAGTTGAACTACATATATTAATTATAGCGTTGAAGACGTAAAAAACATTAAAGTTTATTTTAAATGCATAGTAGCTACAAGTTTAATAACCTTTATGATGTCGAGAGCTTGTGCTAAGCTTGGCAGCTGCGGAGGCGCAAGCTTTACTTTTACTGTTATACAATCAGCTTTCAGTTTACTTCCGTCAGCAGTGTAGGTGTTTTGCCAAAATGCGTTTGTTTTTTCTTGGCTTTTGCTTGCTACTTTTGATATAACCCAATTCAGCAAGTGTTAAAAAAGTACGCATGGCCTTTATATTGAGTAATGAACTTTTATACAAAACTATTTTTGAACTTTTTGAGGTTAGAAGTTAGTAACTTTTTTGAGGTTATTTATATTAGTTATTTTTTTAGTAACTATGCATAAAAAGGGGGCGTTCATTAATTACGTGAGGTGATTTTTGCGATTTTTGGCCCCCTGCCCCTAGTGAGATATCGTGAGATTTGGCTCGACCCCCTCTAATCTCACGTGAGATTGTTCAAAATGCGAGTTTTCAGTGTAAATATGTTTATATATGCTTCATTGTATTGCATTTATTAATATAAAATTAAATATAAATATTACTGTGTAAAATTTAGTCATATTTTAGTAGAGAAACACGTTTAACTCAATTTAACCAGTTATTTCATAACTCTACATATACTGTTTCTTGCGGATAAAAAATCACGCACGTGAGAGTGAGTGAGATTCGGCTTAACCCCCCCCCCCCCCCCCCCTAAAAGCCTCACGTAATTAATGGATGCCCCCAAAGACAGTGTGCTGAGATGTGCTCGATATGTGCTATGATGGGCTACAATTGGGAAACAGTTTTATTATGATTGTAAGATTTTTATGAGATGATACTTTTTAAGAATAGTCATTTTTTAATCTGCTTACGACAAGTTACAGCACAACACGAGCACATTGCAATACAAGAGCCGAATATCTAAAGAAATTATAAACTCTTATAAATAATCACCCCTATTTTTCCGCGTCGAGTAAATATCGTCGTCGAGAGCTCGCTTTCACCAATGAATTGTCGTCGAAGATCATTGCGACGATCAAAAATTTAAATATTTATTTGACGACGTTTGCTCAACCATTGACATGAACAATCACTGCAGATCTCAGCGTCGAAATTGAAAGTTTCCAGAATACAACAATTTTGTTTCGACTTCGTTTTGAGAGCGAGCGCGGGTTCAAGAATAAGGGCGAATAACATTTTTTTTTTGTGCGTTACATAATATCACAAATCATCCACATCGCAGCAAAAACCATTTTTTCGATTTAAGCCATGATTGTTTTTCGATTTAAGACCATCAATTTTAAACTTGAACTCTAAGCGACTATTGATAACATAACAGCCTTTTTCCCCCACCACATAAAATAATAGAAACAGTTGAGGCTATCAAGTATTTTATTGTGTCATAATATGTAATAGTTGTGCAAGGTTTTTATTTTCGACAAAACTAAAAGAACGACGTTATCATCGATAGCTTTTACATTGGGTTTATTTCATAATAACATCAATACCTAACAACTTTATCTACATGGCCTTCTAAGCCATGTAAAAAAAACCCACAACTAGAATTTGTTTACGTGCACAATTTTACTACTCTTGAAAAAGATAGAATAATGATAAGTAGTTAATTTATGAAGCATTTAAAACAGATATCTTAATTATTGTATTTACACAATCAATTAACTGTTAATGAAATAACAAAGTGTAAAATAAAAACAAAACAAAGTTATCATAGATAAAAATGCACACTCATTCGTTGACGTTCAATTTGTCAATCATGTTGATTATTAGAATATTTATAAACTAATCGCAGGAAATTTTAAACGTTTGTATATTAATGATGAAAACTAATGATTTGCTTTAGAATGCAAAAACTTTCCATCAGCTAATAAGATATTAACCAAAAAGGCTAATACTAAATAATTTGGACTACCGAGGATTATTTAAGGTCGATTACTAATATTTTGTGGCAAGACATTCTAAAGCGAAAAATTTTAAAGAAGTTCGTCTAAACTTTGCACGATGTGTCACATAAGAGAAATAATGTCAAAATGTGGTTTTATGATTGTTTTGTACAAAATACAAAAATAAAATCGTTGTCTGTGAATTTTGAATTCTAGTCATGTGAGCATTTGTCTGTTGTTTTGCAGCAGACATTGATTTATTTTTAAAATTTGAAATTTAGCCAAAATTAATGAGAGTTATCATACTTATCTGTATAATCATTAAATATATATATGAAAAGTTTATTTGCAATTTTAGAAATTGATTATGTTTGCATATTTGTTGCCAACAGTTAACAACCTAAAAGTAAATCAGTAAAGTACACATTTTGAAAAAAAAGTGTGAATTCCTTTTAGTCATAACATAAAGCAAAAATCATAAAATTTTAGAAGAAACTAGTAAGGAATTATCTTCGACTGGACCGAAGTTACAATGCCCCCACGCCCGTATTTTAGTTTATTCGAAGTCTTGAATTTGGTATTATTTTAACAACGTCATTTTTATAAGGCGTGTGTTTTATCTAAATATTTTACATTTTGAACTCAAAGTTCTTTTTTCATTTATTTAAGCTCTTGTGCACAAATATCAAGTTTGACCATTCATTTTTTTTTTAATTTATAAACGTTGTACTCTTATAGTAACGTCACTTTGTATGGGAGGTAAGCGGAATTTTCAGTTGTTTTTTTTACTAATTTCCTAGCATCGAGTGCATAGCAAGGACTCAAACTTATTTCCAAAATTTCAAGCCATTGTACGCAATTTTGGGAAATTTGAGGAGAATTAACAGTTTTCATAAAGTCACTTTGTATGGGAGGTTGACGTGGTGCTAAATCGGTTTTAAAAAATTTCATACTCAAAGTACATATATTAAGGGTTATGTGCAAAATGAAGTCATTAGGCTAATTTTTGTGGTACAGTGTGTGAACAGTCACTTTGCATGGGAGTGTAGGCGTGGTTCTCATCCGATTTGGCTCATTTTCGAGCTTGATCTGTATTTTTAATATAAAGCTTATTTATAGAATTTCGTTATGATATCTCTAAAATTGCGGCTGTTATCGTGATTACAGACAGACAGAAAAGCAGGCAGACGGCCATGGCTAATTCGAATCAGGAGGTGATGCTGATCAAAAATATATGTACTTTATACTTGTCACGCTTCCTTATCGGCGTTACAAACGAATTTAAAAATGAAAAGTGCATTTTTTAATGCGTGGGGTATAAAAATAAAATAAAAACTTTTATGCCGCTGACTGCCATTTAAAGAATTATTAGCAGAATCAACAACCTCGCCATCGACACAAAAAAGCAAATAAAATAAGCAAAATCTGAGTATACATTAAAAAATCAAACATTCTCCAGTATACTGGAACAATGTACACATTCCCACACACATGTGCATTGAATAGCATTTGTATGAAAATAAAAGAAAAACATGAAGCTGGGAAATACCCAGCAATTGAGTGAAAAACATTGAGTAAATTTGCCCTGATCCGGATGAAATGAACAGAAAGTCAGAATGTGATATGGAATGAGAAGCAGTTTGAAAAGTTGAGTGTTCTTCAACAAACTTCGTTTAAACATTTTAACGCTCTGCAGCACGATTTATTTTTAACATCAGAATTTTTCGATGTAAAGCATGTGTTGCACACAATCCAAAGCAGACAATTATAGAATGCTGCATACAAACATGATTGGTTACAAAAATAAAACATGCGCCACACCAAGTTGCACCAGCATTTCAATGAACTTATTATTTAATGTGCAATTTAACCAAAATAAAAAAAATATTGGTATACTTTTTAAAAAAACAAACTATCGACTTTGTTTGATAGAAGGCATGAATTTTAAATTTCTTAAATTGAGGGGTAGACAATTCATAAATGGCCAAGTAAAATTGTTACTACTTTCAGAAAATCTTGTACATGGAACAGGTGCATAGTAATTTATAAAAAAAGCATAGTTATAGTTGTTGGCAAAACACATTTGTAAAAAAATTTAAGTCAAATCATTTGTTAAATAATGTAGCTACTGTAAAAAATTATTGGATTTATACTTTTTGCATTCCTTATAAGCCTATGACTTGGCCACTTTTGAAACTAAGAGTGAAACTTGACTACTTTTAAAATTTAACTAGTTAAGTAGGAATTTAAAAATAAAATTGTATAACCAGTCGTTTTGACTGGTGTGGTAAATCTAGTGCTAAGAAAAATGGACTTGGTCAATTTTAAAATGGAGCAATTAATTTATCATAATCTTATGAAGCCTGTAGATTAAATTACATTTTTAATCCTCATCGGTCCTTTGTATAATTCCAACAAATTTAAAATTAAATTCAGAAAAAAATATATTAAATCTTAACCTATTGACATGAGTTTTTGGCAAATAGTTTTTTCGACAATTTCGCGCGGCTGTAGGTAGCGCTCATGTCTGGAAATTCTCGTGTAAATTTATTGACGTACAGATCCCTTAGTGTGCGAACGCATACATGTCTCTGTTCATACATGTATAGTATGTATACTAGGGCGGGTCAATTTGTATGGACGAATTTTTTGGAGGTCTGGCTCAGCGAAATTCGTAAAATACATGTAATTTCAAGACTTTTTCTCCACTACAGCATATACAAATTCTGAAAAAAAGCTGTGCGGACTTTCGTAAATAGATTTTGTTCTCAATTATAAAATATGAATGTATGAATGTACATATGTGTATGAATCTATTTACGAAAGTCCGCACAGCTTTTTTTCAGAATTTGTATATGCTGTAGTGGAGAAAAAGTCTTGAAATTACATGTATTTTACGAATTTCGCTGAGCCAGAATTTGACCGCCCTAATGTATACCCTCCAGGAAAAATCGGAAGGCTTCCATCTAAATCTGATAAAGAAACATTCCCACCGTATCTTTTGGAAGCTTAAGGGTAGTTTTGTATTTATATTGTTTCCAAACCGCTTCTTTAAGAATGCATGTGGAAACTTTTATTTATTGTCAAGCAATGACAATAGAAAATATTAATATCATTGTTTTCTAGCCGCTTATTGTAGAATTCGATAGTCTAGTGGTAGCGCGCTTGACTGTCGCTCAGGGGTTCCGGGTTCGAATCCTGGTCGGGCATTTTGATAAAAAGGAAAAGGAATGTTTCCACTTTAATTTTCAAAACAGGGGAGAGGACTGCTTCCAATTCACTTTTGAGGACAGCGGAGAGGAATGTTTCCGCATGACTTTTTAACACAGCGGGGAGTAATGTTTCCCTCTAATGACATGCTATGTAAAAAAAGCAATGGAGTGTGCAACAAAGGGGAATGCTTCCTACATTCCATGGAATGTTTCCTGGTAACATCCGGGAATGCTCACATATCCTGGAGGATACTTACCCTCCATTCCTGGTTATAAACAGGAAACATTTAATGGAATGTAGGAAGCATTCCCTTCCGTTGGACACTCCATTTCTTTTTTTTACATAGAATGTCATTAAAGGGAAGCATTCCTCTCCGCTGTGTTCAAAATTAATGTGGAAGCATTCCTCTCCCCTGTTTTGAAAATTAAAGTGGAAACATTCCTTTTCCTTTTTATCAAAATGCCCGGCCAGGATTCGAACCCGAATCCTGTTCTAAAAATTAATGTGGAAGCATTCCTCTCCCTGAAACATGCCCGGCCAGGATTCGAACTCGGGACAACTGAGCGACAGTCAAGCGTGCTACCACTAGACTATAAAATTCTATTATAAGCGGCTAGGAGACAATGATATTAATATTTTCTGTTGTCATTGCTTGACAATAAGTAAAAGTTTCCACATGCATTCTTAAAGAAGCGGTTTGGAAACAACATAAATACAAAACTTCCCTTAAGCTTCCTAAAGATACATTGGGGAATGTTTCTTTGTTACTTTTGGATGGAAGCCTTCCGATTTTTCCTGGAGGGTACATATGGTGCCAATGTTTTCTTGCCAGTGTGTAAATGGCTGCCAAAAACATCGCTTTGTGTACAAAAAGTTTTCATTTGTGAATTTTAGGCGATTTCAATATTTTTGAGTTACATTTTTCATTTTTTTTTAGTGATATCGATTTCGTTCAAAATTATTTTCGTTCAAAATTATTGAGAGATGAGGATGAAATGGAAAATGATTCTAACGGCAAATCTTCTGGAGATAGCGAAGAGGACGATTGTGATTATTTGCGTTATGAAAGTCGCAGCGATACTTCAAGCGAGAGTGATTTATGTGATATCGAGCCTTTGTCTAGA
This sequence comes from Dichetophora obliterata, assembly GCA_963920525.1. Lineage (NCBI taxonomy): Eukaryota > Metazoa > Arthropoda > Insecta > Diptera > Sciomyzidae > Dichetophora > Dichetophora obliterata. The sequence goes on along the minus strand of OY986436.1, from coordinate 209,749,106 downwards.
AAAACTTTAGTGGATTTGCCCCTTCATCCCAAATATCGAAAGATAAAAGCATTGCAACTCCAAAGAACTATTTCAAACTAATCTTAAATTCTCTTATAGACATATTTAGGATGTGCAAGCAGGGTTGTTTACTATTTTTACAATGCTTTTTACGGGTTTTTTATATTTGAACTTGTGTAGGTACAACTGAAAGAAATTTCCCCGGTTTTGACAAAAATGCGGAAAAAGTTCGTTTATTCGACCGAACATGTCATGAGCAAAATCTGCAAATGATAATGGTTTCATACGTTTTCAGAAAAGACCACAGCGTTTCGTTGCTTAGCACTTTCCATCGCAGTCTGCAATTTGAAGATGAGAAGCGGAAGCCAAACCGTGAATAATGCAAGAAATTCTGTGTGCAGATCACAAATGCAATTCATGCTCGAATTGTTCCAATAAAATATATTAGAAATGTGTAAAGGCCCCTATAGACGAGCAACTAATCGAACAACTGGTTGATTAACTGGTTGGTGTTTTTTCCTACAGACACAACTTTCAATTGATGGCAGTTGTTAAAATTCAGTTCAAAACATTTTATTTATAAAATGCCCATAGCAGAACTTCAACAAAAACCGAGGAAAAAAATGAGTTTTCCGTTTGGTTGCGTTTGCTAAAAACACGACAAGTTGATCAGCTCGTTGAGCTTCAGCCGAAAACATTTAAACTTTTTGATTTTCAGCAACTGGTTGGAAAACTGGTTGAAAAACTGAAACATACCAAAAACCCAACTACACATTGCTTATTTTCATCAACCAGCAACCAGTTTATCAACAGGTTGTGCGATTAGTTGCTATTCTTTAAAGGGCCTTAACACTTTCCAAATCAACAAGATTTTATATTTCTGTTTTACTTTTTTGGAAATTTTTTTAATTTTTGTTTAGAATATCCCTTATATTTTCTTAATTTTTTCAAATATTATTAACTTGATTCATAAAAACAATAAATAAACTTTAAATTTTATTCATAAAATTTGTGATGTTTTCATTTCTTGTTTCAATTTGTAAACTATTCTCTATGTATGCGCGCGCGTACATAAGGAACCTTTTAGGGTTATGGGTCTCAGGGGCCGATGAGGGTTAAGGAACAGTCAAGAAAAAATTTCTGATTGGTACAACATTTTGTAGAAAAAGGTTTTCGCAAAATACCTTTAATTTTTTTTTTATTTGACTATTGCGGAATAATCCCTTTAATTCAAGATTCTAGTTTTATAAAGTTAATCAAAAAAGTAGTTGAGTTGCTTTAATATATGATTTAAAAAATAATATTGTTGTAATGTATTTTCGACTCACCATCATAATTTCGTATTTCCAAATCTGAAGGCAAGCGAGCATAATTTAAATATGAAACGGTTTTATCATTGCTCCGATGTCCATATTGACGATGTGCTTCATTGATCTCCGATGCACTGATTGGGATGGTTAGAGCACGTACACATTGTTCCTCGCCTGATATGCAGGCCAAGTGTAATGCAGTGTTTCCATGACGATCACGTATAGTTGGCTGCAAGTTATAAAAAAAAACAAAACAAAATAAGTTTTATGTATGCATAAAAACAAAATAGGAAACACGTTAAGATCTTAATAAGTTTTGATTGATTAAAAAAAAAAAAAAACGTGGCACATACACTAGGCTGCAATTGAAAATATCATATGTATTAAGGGCCCATTAAAGTTTTTCGGCGACCTAAAATCAAACTTTTTAATTTTTCGGATTGTATAACATCGTTAAAATATTGTTAAATTATATACTTAATACTTATAGTTACATACTTTTAAGTCAATTGAATAAAAATTGCTGTAATTATAAGCACAAACGTCGGAAGAAAACTATACTGAACCTTACTACCTCAAAACTTTTAGACGCGTTTTTCATGAAAGGTACTGTTTGATACCGGTGGACAGCATTACTCTAAAACTATGCTAAGGATCATTTTATACACTTGTTAAGCAAATACAATTGGTACTTTTAATCGTTAAATTTTAATGTTAGAGAAATACTTGTTTTTTTATAATTTAAAGCAAATTACTTTTTTAGTCAAAAATCGGTTTTTCAACTACCATTTCAGTAAAAAACAAAAATCAAAATTTTGCAAAAATCTACAAAATTTAAGCTGAACCGAAATTTTTTTTATATATAATTAATATTTACTAACCAACAGTTTTAAAAATGTTCTGCAAAAGTTATATAGGTATTAGTTTTTTTTTTCTAAATGACCTTGTTATTTATTATGTTGATTTTATATGATTTAAATACAAATTCTAAATGTTTGATAGTTTAAATAATAAAAAAATAAATAAATAAATAAATAAACTGGCCATTTCAGTCCTTGGAAGGACTTTGACCTAGCTTCTATTGATCAATTGTGTTGTGCGTGTTAAATGTTTGATCGCAAATGATCGAGAACTAGACCTACGTGTTTTATGCCGACTCCGAACGGCTTTATGTTCTCAAGAAGCTTTACATGGCAATTTTTACTCTCTGAGGTTTGCCATTGTCTGCAGAGAGGTGACGACCGAACAGAAAAATTAATTCAATTTAAAAAACTTTCTGTCTGAGCTGGAATTGAACCCGGGCTACCGCGGTTCTTTAGCTTAGGGGCCACGCACTCTACCCACTAGGCTACGGTCGCCACAATAGTTTAATTAATACTTGATTTTAAATACAAATTCTAGTTGTTTGATAGTTTAAAATCGTTTATTGAGCTTTAGGTCAAGGTTAGAACAATTAATTATTTTAACGAATCTTTTCCAAAGAATCAACAACGATTTTTCAATATGAAAAGGAAAAAATCACTAGCTGATTTTATTGCAATTTCGGCCGTGCTACAGACTTCATCAGAAATTTTTGTAATACCCGTGCAAGCGCGCACTAGCGCACTGCACCACTGAGGCGATGAGATTTTAAGTGTAAATTTCTCAGTTTTTCTCCCATTTCATATTTTCATGTTTGTTGTTGTATTTTTGCTTTACTTTAGTCTTTATGCTTATGTTATTATTATGACGTCCAACAGTCTGTTGGAATACTTCCACTAACAAAGCATGGTTACTGAAGTTGTTTTTTTTAGAATTTGTATTTAAATCATATAAAATCAACGTTATATAATTATAATATTAAAAAAACATTATCTGAAATAAACAGTCGCTTTCAAATACAATTTTTAATGCAGCGTTTTTTCGCTTAAACAACTTTAATGGCCCCTTAATCATACCCTAATAACATAATGGGCACAACCCAAATTTTGTTTTCCAAGCAGTTCCATGTAAAAATTTTATTTTAAAACATCACAGTTATGCGAGGTTTTGCTGGGCATCAAGGTAATATGGTCGAAACTAACTACGTAGAAACAAACGTAAACAATCCGGAAAACAGTTTTTCTTTAAAAAAATTTTAATTTTTATCGCATTATCCTTGTGGTATTTTTTGTCAATTATGTCAAAAACCCGGTTTGTAAGATTATTGGCTGAATTGCTTAAAGTATTGTTTGGATGTTTAGAATGAAAATTAATTATTCTTCCTGTCGCCGTTTGTTTTTAAAACCAATTAATTTCGATTTTATTGTTTTTTCTTATTAGTAATGTGTCAAGACAAGGTAGTTTATTGTCAGTTTTATTTTCTTAGGTGAACTTTATTCTTCGATGGCATGAGTTCAATGCGTCTAAGCAGTGATCGACAACTTTGCCCTGAAAGCTTTTCCCACCAAAGCTCTTTTTAATTTCCATGCAAAAAGCATCCATATTCCATGTAAAAGCAAGAAGAGCTTTGGTGGGAAGCTTTCGGGGAAAAGCTGTCGATCACTGGTCTAAAGTGTTTTGAATTTGGTCATATCTAACAATTGCAAAAATATCGTCTATGTATTTGGTGACTAATTTTGGTTTCACTGTGAGATCGTCTATAAATTTATCTTAAAGGTCTTCCATTACTACGTCCGCTACTATTGGAGACGCAGGTGAACCCATAGCCGTGCCACGCAGTTGTAAGTAAATTTTGTTGTTTTAATGACTTATGATTTCAAATATATTCATATAAATTTTGTTTAGTTTAATTTTAAGATTTAAATACTTATTGTAAGTCTCTTGAGAGAATGTTCATTAAATAATAAACAAATATTTTAAATACCTGGAGTCTTTTGTACAAATTAATAAAATGTCAGAAAATTCTTTTATGTTCATATTTGTGTATTTTTCTACACTTGTCCATTTTATTTTTATTGTGTTTATAGCGAAGTTATCTGGGATACTTGGGAAAAGTGATACTACATCGAATGATACTAGTGTTTCATTGTCCGAAATGCATATGTTATTAAGTTTGTTCTTTAGGTCCATTGCGTATTTTATATTGTTCAATTACTCAATATTTTAACTAAAGATTTGATGAGTTCATGTGTTCAATACCCTGTCTCAATAGCATGTTCGGTTTATGTAGCTTTGGTATTTCATATATACTCGGTGATGTTGCTGTGTACTTATCGCCAAAATAAATTTCGTTGTCATCTTTAATTTTTCACGTTTGGATATCAAATTGTTTTTGAATAGATCGCCAACTATAGTAAATAGTTGTTTTCCTGTTGTAAAGTTGGGTGCCTTTTCGCTTCCTTCTATGTTGCAATGTCTCTTAATAAAATCCTAAATTTCTTGTCGTAATCCACTTTGATCATCGCTACATTTTGCTACCCTTGTCTGAATTCACAATTATGTTGTCTTTATTCAGCATTATCACGACTTTTCACGCGGAATTGGAAAAGGAAGTTTTAATTTTTAAGATAAAGTTCAAGAACATTTGGAAAATTTTTAATGCAAATTTATTCATCAATGTTTGATAAACAAATTTGCATTAAAAATTTTCCAAATGTTGTTGAACTTTATCTTAACAATAAAAACTCCCTTTTCCAATTCCGCGTGAAGAATAAGTCGCGATAGGGCTGATTTTCTTTATTTTCCTTATAACTATTGGAAATGGTGTAGATGTCAAATGTTTTTTGACTCATAGCATAAATCATATTGTCACAGACCGAATTAGACCTGTGACCGAATTTGTTGCCAATGCAATGCAATTTTCTTGTTAGTCCTTAAAATATTTGTTGTTTTTAGTAGCAAATTGTTTGAGTCCTGAAAATTATTGTTCTGTTTCTAGTTGTCAAGTTTTTTAAACACATTGAAGGTGTTTCGTCTTACTTTTAAGTTTTAAGATACAGATAGTAGTTACCGTTATTTATACTATTTCATATTTTTTGTTAACCAAAGCTCAAAGACGAATTTATACTTTCAATTGTCTTCTAGTGTAATAAGAATACAGGTTGTACCTCAAGTATTTTATATCAACACTTTTTTATATATTTTATAGCTGTATGTAAGCAAAATACAACAAAAACTACTCACCTCTGCGCCCGCTATAAGCAGCATGCGTAGAATCTTTGGTTGGGCTGTAAGTACGGCCAAGTGTAAAGATGTTTGTGCTTCATCATTTTGTATATTGAATAGACAAGGATGTGGTGCCATGCGTATTAGAGCGGCGACAACATCCTCATAACCAGAGATACATGCCAGATGTAGTGGGCTGCAAAAAAATATTAAACAAATCAAACGATTTTAAATTGAAACAAAATAAATTCTTAACTATAAGGAAAATAAATAAAAGAAAAAAAAAACACAAAACAAATAGGTACTAAATATTTACCCACCAGCATATTTTACCTGTTTTACGCTCTGGCGCAAAGAATTTCGTGTACAAGCACTCGTCGTTCAGGTACATAACTCAATGTCATATAACGTTATATTCACCTGTTGCTCTTTGAAATTTTTGGAAAAACCCCTAATAAAAACCTGTCACAACAACTATCGGATTAGAGAGCCAGCTCAATGCAAATATTGGTTGCATTCAGTGTAGATGTTGTTGTAGTTAAATTCTACTACAACGCAAATAAGTTCATGGACACACCTGCTGTGAGCTGTGCACCTGTATCACACTTTAACCGAGAAACTAGGCGACTTAAAAATGAACGAAACTGTGTTTGGAATTTTTACAGAAAAACAAACAATTGTAGAATGAAATGAGCTGAAGAATAATTTGTGAAAATTAGAAAGAGAAGATGTAATTCTTACAAGGAAGTGTATGATCTTTTTGGATGTAGTTGGGTTCATAAACACTACAAGAGTTATATCACCAGGCTAACCACTGTAATATTATCAATATCTACGATTTTTTTTAAATTATAATACGTCGCTTATAATTAATGGTACTATTTATACTAAAAATTGTATATATTGTTCACCAGTGATAAAAAATCCTATAATATAGTTTTTAAAATAAATATATCTTAACTAGCTTGGCGATTTGTTAACCAATTTTACCAATTTACGGTATGCACCATGTTTCTTACTACAACTCTGTTTAGAATATGATTTTCATTATACTTTATTCGTGTCAGTCGAATTTTATTTTTTATCCATAGCAAGCTTTGTCCACGCAGCTATGTGTTTGAATTTAAAAAAATGTCTTTGTTAAATATTATACCACTTTTGCTACTTTTTGACTTACGGATTGTGGTTAACCGAAAGCAAAAAGCGACCTGACCTCACAAAGATTCTGACGTACATAAAATACTATTTTAAAATTAAGATGGAAGCATGATCATAAATATTGGGAATGTTGTTGATATGTATTGCTTCTTCATCACGAAAATTAATATAACTCTTCGCTCAAAAATGTATTTTATGAAACCTTTATTATCTTTGCCTCCCACTTTTAACTTGTTAACTTGTTATTCAGGAATTTTTTTTTAAATTTAAAATAGTATGTTAGCTATTACATAAAATATATGACGCGCCCAGAGCAAAAAGAAAACGTAGCAGTACAACATTTGTACCATTATAGTCTACATTCCAAATTTCACAGCAATCCGTTCAGCCGTTTAAGCGTGAAAGACAGACAAACAGACAACGAATTAGTAAGGTAAGGACAAGAATATTGTTAAACTGTCCAGAATGGTTTAGAAAGATTATCTTCTTAAAATAAGCTTTTTGATACGAGCATTTGCTAAAACTCTAAAATATTTACAAAGCCAAGTTAATAAATTATAAAAAGTTAATTTTACTCACGTATCACCGTCATCGTTCTGTTGATAGAATTGCTCCCAAGCGTTTGAAGGTGTTATGTTTGTTATTGTTGATGTTGTTGCAGAATTACCAGCTGCTTTTGGTTGTTGTTGCTGTCTACTTTGTTGATTGTTTGTGGTATTTGAAACGGCATTTATTGCTATTCTTTGTCCAGCTCCATTTAGATTATTCATTCCTGCTGTCGTTTGTTGTGGTTTCTGCTGCTGTTGCTGTTGTTGTTGTGTCTGTTGCTGCTGTTGTGTCTGTTGCTGCTGTTGTGTCGTTGGTGTATTTTGCAAACTAAGATTGCAGAACCATTCCGACATACCAGCATCAACATTCTGTTTTAGAATCATTTGATTTTCTGCTTTAGCTGTAGCTGCAGCTGCTACTATTGCAACTGCACTGTTGCCACTTTCAGCCAAGTGTGAAGAAGCTGACTTTGCTGCGACTGCTGCTGCTGCTTGATAATCGTGTTCTGGTTCTTTATTTTTGTGCTGTTGTTCCTCTTCGTATTCTTCGTCGTCGTCGTCGTCGAATTCTTCGTCAATAATGCCAGAGTCAGGCACGTTTCTGTCTTCCTTTGCTGCGTGTGCAGCAATATTAAGCAGCTTATTAACTGTTTTTGTTGGCTGTTGTTGTTGCTGTTGGTGGTCGTGTTCAGTTTGTTGTCCTGTTGCGTTTTCTTCTTCGTCCTCGCTGGTGCAAAGATTTGTTTGTGGTCCTGATATAAAGCCGGAATCAATGGTTTCTGCAACGGCGCTGTCTTCAAGTTTCGAAAAATCGTTTTTAAAATCTTGGCCGCCAAAAGTTTTTGCACTGATGTTACTGTTATTTTCACTGATGGTAGTTGTTGTTGATCCTGTTGTGTTATCAAATGAATTCAGTTTTTGTTGATTTTGTTGTTGCGTTGCACTCACGACGGCGGTTGCTATTGCACTAGTACCGCTTCCCGCACCAGTATTATTGCTACTCTCACTACCACAACTACTACGACTACTACAACTGCAATCTTCTAAGTCTTCAGATTTCTTATTATCACTTGTTGAGCTCCACATTTTGGTATTTTGGTTTGAATTCTGAAGAATCCCTTTTTTTGGAAAACTGTTTTTTTTTTTGTATATCACACAACTTTTTTTCCTTTTTTTCTTTGTGGTTTTTGTTGTTTGGCTAGTAAATTCAAGTGAATTTTTTGGTTTTCGGGATTTCTGTTTTTTTTTACTTATTAGTTTTTTCTTTTAATTTCAATTATTTCCCTAGAATATGGAAAGTTTTTTATTTGCGGTTTTTTACTCTGTGCTTTCTTTAAATTCTGGCAACAAAAAATTACGTTTACCTTTGGAGCAATGAATTCAATTAACTCAAGGTTACTGAAGTGAACTTTTGGTTAGGAACAAGGTCAGAAAGGCAGGGAAAGACTTGCCATATAAAAATGAGAAGAAAAAGTGATGCTTATTATTTAGAAAGAGTTTTAGTGGAAGGTAGGGAAATGGTTTCATGGTGAGTATTTTGAAAGAAGTTGCCAAATTATAGATTTTTTAGACTTAATCGACTTTTTTTAGACTTAGTTATAGACTTAATCGAAAGCGATGCGTGCTGCAAATTTGTACAGAAGACATCTTAATTCCGATTTTAAAAAAAAAAACAAAATATTATTTAATGCGAATTCTTTTTCTTAAGAAGAAAACCAACTTATCGCACAGACGTTTAAATATTTTTCAAGAGGTTTTTTTAGTTTCTTTGTGATGAGATGAGTTTATTTCGACTTGTTGACATTTTCGAATGGCTGCGTTTACTGAAATCAACATAATGTCAACATGAATCACTTTTCGAAACTTTGTATGTCTTGTGAACGGTGATTTTAATTTTCTGTCAACAGTTACAAAAATTGACAAAAATTCTACTCATTTCTTCAATTAAAAGTAAAAATTAATTAAAATTTTGATAAATTGTACTTTTCACCTAATTTTATGTTATTCGATTATATTTATATTTTCACTTCCAAATGTCAAATTTTGCAATTAAAAAATACATGTTGTTGAGTAAATGTAGCGGAAAAATAATACTTGCCGTTCACAAGACTTTTAATCAACAGCCGCAAAAAAATTATTTCTGTAAACACAGCCAATAAAAAGTCAAAAAAAAGAGCATCAAATCATATACTCTTTTACTCCATGAATTTCAGTAGAATACATTTCAGTCTCTGACCAAGTGATTAAGGTCATGAGCGTTTATTTCTGGTTACGCAGTAAGTAATTTTAATTGATAAGAGCAAAAACTTTTGAGCAATTCAAACAATTGATAACATATGACTTTTGACCAAAATGTATATTGTAAACATGGATGTAGTCAATATTACAGTTTGATAGCGAAAACAAACTTTTATTTTGGCACAATATATTAATCGCACAAACTTTAACTAAATTTAGTCCATGTTCTAAATAAATAAAATAAAATAAATTCAGTATAGAATAAGTTGTGTTAAAGCGTAGTTTTGTGCTACAAAAAATGCAGATTGACTGCAAAATGATTAAAAAGACTCAGGCTTATCGCAAGAGTTCAGTTGTGGTTTTATGTTGGGCATTTAATGGTCGATATTTATAAAATAAAAAAAAACCGTTTTAACATAAAAATGCGATAAAGAAATTGCCAGACTATATATAAATGGACTGCTTTCAGAAAACCATATAACATTTAACGAAACTAAAGAAATGTGATCGTAGACATTTAATAACCGTAAAAAATGTTGAAAGTTATATACTTAAAATTTAACAACATATGAGGGTCGAGTGTATGAGGTTAAAAATTCCCTTTAAATCAGAAAAGCTGTAAATTGGCATTACTTTTAATGGTTGCAGCTGTCAAATATGCACCTGTTTGACACTTGACCCTTGTTTTTAAATACATTTTTTACTTTTTACAGTAAACTATGATCCACAAATTTGATCAATATCCCACTTTTTTCTGAGAAACTACACTGCAAACTTTGCAAGATCATCTTTAAACCACAGAATAAAAAAACAACGTAAAATTGCATAAAGCTAGAGTAGCTGATTAGAAGTCTTGGGATTTCAAGGGTTTTAAAGTCTGTGCATTCAAATAGGTGATTTATAACCATCGTTGTTCACTTTCCACACACAAAACAAGTTCTTTTTTAAAAATTTGTTAAACTTTCATTTTTTATTGCTTTGTGATGTTTGCTTGTTCAACGAACGCATCTATCCACAAAATCAAAATGGCCACTTGTTTATATTAAAAATTCATTGCATTGCTGTAAAGTAATTTTTGTATCCATTTATAAATCGATTTTATTTCCACTACCTTTAAAGTATTACTTTGCAACATTAATTAGGTTGATATAATTTGCGATTTATTTTCAATTCAGAAAGCACTTGCACGCGTTTTAAATATATTTTAATTTGTTTACTTTGCATTTAATTGATTGATTAGCTTTTTCTCAATAGTCCTCTCCAGCTAGTTTGTTGATACACGTCTAAAATCGTTCGCTTTCTCGTTAAAACTAACTAATTTTACTTAAATTATTTCTTCACATTTGTTGCTTTTTGCAAATTAGACTGTGTTGAGTAGTGGCTTGATAATGGTGAGTAAGGTGAAAAACTACAAATTACAGTTGTCAACATTGGCTGTGTTCATTTGGGATGTGTTGATAAACTGTATTTAACCTACAGGTACAAATTCTATCATGGAGCTTTTTTCGATTTTAGGATGACGTACGATTTTTTTTAATATAAAAAAAAATGTGTTTCGACAGGTAATTAATTCGAAATTGTGAAAATGATATTAAAAACTTTATACACTGATTGCAGATTTTAAAAATTCGTGAGAGTTGAATCTTTTTCCAAACAAAAAGTAGCTTAATCAAAGCAAAAAATTAAGGTCAATTTGATATATATGAGGCTGTTCAGACTTGCCTCAAATGAGGTGACTCACTTGCCTCATTTTGACGTGTACAGGCAAAGGGAAAAGCGGGAAGGTGACATGTTACGTGAGGCAAGAATTTTAAAAATTTTAAAAATTTTGTGACTCATATTGACGTACGTAAGAATGAAGTTTGTTATGTTGAAATTTTTGCTCTTATTAGTTGGTTCTGGCGCGAATTAATTTTGTTTATACATTGTTGTTCGCAAATTAATATTCTTTAAATAGTGAAAACTTGAGCATTTTATAATTCAAAAGAAAACAAACGAAAAAAACAATAAACGCCAAAATGATGCAGCCTCAAAGTGAGGCAATAGTTTGTGTGTGAACACCTAAGAGGCTGTTCAGACTTGCCTCAAATGAGGCGACTCACTTGCCTCATTTTGACGTCTACAGGCAAAGGGAAAAGCGGGAAGGTGACATGTTACGTGAGGCAAGAATTTTAAAAATTTTAAAAATTTTGTGACTCATATTGACGTACGTCGGAGTGAAGTTTGTAATGTTGAAATTTTAGCTCTGTTTAGTGTGTTCTGGCGCAAATTAATTTTGTTTATTCATTGTTGTTCACAAATTAATATTATTTAAATTGTAAAAACTTGAGCATTTAATAATTCAAAAGAAAACAAACGAAAAAAAACAATAAACGCCAAAATGATACAGCCTCAAAAAGAGGCAACAGTTTGTGTGTGAACACCTGATAGCTAACTCATGTCAAAATGAGGCAAGTAATTCGCCTCATTTGAGGCAAGTCTGAACAGCCTCTATAATTTTAAGCAAAATGTACATTTTGACATAATCTTTTCCTTTGTTTATTAAATCTTAACCACTTTTGTATTAAAAACAAATTAAAACAAAATATTGACTGAAAAAATTAACAAAATTGTCGAAGTGTGTCTATAAACTCTTGATGGAGTTTGAATCTAGCTAAAGTTTAGTAGAAAATATATCACTCGAAAGCTGCAAGTATCATAAAATATAATACTTTGACATTATATATCTTCAAAAAATATGCGTTTACTTGCGTGTAAGAAAAATTATTCATTCGAAAAACGCTTACTTGCACGTTTTCTTACACGTTTACTTGCGTACACGTTTACTCGCGTGTAAGAAAAATTATTCATTCGAAAAACGTTTAAAAATCATATTTTGCCTCTAAACCATGGCTGCGCAAACATATAATACACAGTTTTATGTTTACGTTCTAAAGCCACTGTTGGCAACTTTAGTACTTTTTTGTGTAACATTAGTTAAATTAGCTTAGTTTAAGTATTAGCTTAAGTTTGTGTAACCTATGAGGTAAATTATTTTTAAAAAAATAAAATAACTGGTAGCTTAGAATATAATTAAATTTATGAATTTAATTTGGTGTTTTATAAAACCTAATAAATGTGATGCATTTTTGAGGAAAAAGCGTATTTTTTGCCTTTTTGGTGGATTTTAGAATTGAAAAGTTGGCAGCACTGTGTAAAGCTTTTGCTTTTAAAGTTTTCACTTGAAAAAAGTACTAAATCAACAACGAAACGAAAGTAAAAAACTTTCAGTAGATGCCCAAACTTCATGTTAGTAGGTTGCGGTTGCTTGCTGTTTCGTATTTTTTTTTTATAAGCGCGATCTAAATGAAGTGAAAATGAAACTCAAACTATTTTTGATTCATTCCTTGTATTTTGGGACTTATATTTTTTTTTAAATTCCTATTTTTATAACCGAAAATAAAATGCATTAAAATATTTTGAATTCTTATTTATACAACAGTTGTTGAACTGAATTTTTAAGAGACATTTTCGTTTTTTTAACAGTTCTTTAGCCCTAATGAAAAAAATTAATTTACTTACCCACATTTATGACACTTAATGTTTTTTAATTACGTTAATATATGCTTAAAAAATAAAAAGAAAAGAAATAACTAATTTTATTTTTCAGTAAAAAGGCATTTCTAACTTTTCATTTTTGTACAGTTTCTCTTTTTTTTTTGAGTGCATAATTTACGTAAAAGCTTTTTATTTTCATGTCAACAAATGCGTGTGAAAGATCTCCGCACATGGGCGGCCTTTGCGCACTCCTGCTCTAAACGCATTAATTTTCAATGCAATTTGTAGGTTCTCTTCAATTCAAAGAAAAACAAAATATAATTCAGTACTTCAAAACAAGTTGTTAGCTAATGTTGTTTTAGCAACCCTTTTTTTAAAAATTTTTTAACTTCGTTTTTTGGCAGACATGTCTTAAAGTTAATCGATTACAATGTTTTTGGCATGACGTTTAAGTGTAATTAAATAAACTAAATTTACTCTTTAAAAACACAAATAAGCAATTTTATGTGGTTTTAGTACTTATAAAAAATTTTTGCTTGTATGGGAGAGGCAGGCGATGCAGTTTGCCTATATTTGGAATTTTTTTGTTGTTGTTACCTAATTTAAGCTAAAACTAATTTGTACAAAATTTCATGACCCTAGCTCTTATAGTTACTGAGATAATATAAATATCATCCTAAAATCGAAAAAAGGGCACTGTGCGTGGGTGAGGAAAGTCATGATTATACATGCATTTTATCGCAAAGATGACTCATTTGGTGCAAATGTACAAAAATGCTTCATATATACAAAGGGTTTTTCAAATAATACATTACTGACCAACTTTAATGCCCTGTTTAGGTAAAACGAAGCCTTCGTGACAAGCTTCGTTCATTTTCCGACGAGATCGTCCTAAAATGAGTCTTTATAATTTTTTTCTTGCGTCGTCGTCCAAGATTACGTTGCTTACGTTTTTGAAATACTCTTAACGTCAGTACTTATCAAAAACGTTATTACCAGACTGTAAGAGTTCAGCATTTAGCGTAAAACTGACAAAAATCTTAAAATTGCATACTTATTACTAGCGTTTTTTAATAGGTGGCAATACCTTTTGCATCAGCTGTTTGGTTATTGAATTGTTGACTTTTGGTAGAAAATAAACTATTTTTAAATTGATTGTGATAGTTTCTGTTGCTAAATAGATTGTGTGCACTTCTTTGTGGAGGAAGTGTAGAAGTTTACTTTAGCAGGTGGCCTTCCATTTTTCATCTGCTTTTGCTGTACTAGCTCCAAAAACTGTTAGCAGCAACTTCCATTTTCAGAACGATAATAATTTTGCTCTCGTCAAATTGTTACGTCTCGTTCGGTTTTTTTGCTTACAAAGACCCATGATACAAAGAACTACAGATAAAGTATTGCGCATGTCCGCCATCTTTGCTGTGACGTGCAAGGTGCTCCTTAGTTAAAACGTAGTAACAATTTATTCATAGGGGTAAAGATTTTAAAATGCCTACATTTTCTTATGAAAACTTGTTTTACTGATATGAAATAAATATTGTTGTATAAAGCACATGTCCAAAATAAAGTAAATATATTTTTTAGTACTGTTTGTGAAGAAAAATTTGCATATTTTGTAGGGGTGCTTTTTCCCCTTTTTACCGATTTACACAAAAAGTGGCTACGTTGCTTGATGTGCTTGACAGAATTTTGACTGTTTGTTCGTTTTCATTTTGCTATCTTCGTCACTTTTCTACATTTTCTTTTGAATGTATTCATCAAGTGTCACATTTGACGAGCACCGATGACGAGGTGCGCAGTAAATTTTGTTTGTTGCGCCGGGAATACTTTACCTGTAGCTCTTTGTATCATGACAAAGACCCAACTTTACACTGAGGTTACGTCTTCGTTCGTTACTGAGTCAGCTGTGTTCGTTTGTGACTGGCATTCTTCATACATGGAACCAAAACAGCTGATTGCCGCCTGTTGGACGATGCGTTCGTGAAATAGGCGCATCGTTTGTTTTACCTAAACAGGGCATAAGTGGTTTCCTAGAATTGTTATCTCTTGAAAAATTCTTATTGAAAAAACCCCGCAAGTTAAATTTAATAAGTCATAGCTTATGACTAAATACCAGAGATGGGTGTAGTGCACTCAATTTGCAGTTTCAGCTTGCATGTACTGATAATGTAAAACTATTCTATATCTTTTATTAGTTTTTACTAATGAATTGAAAAATATAAGCCTCACTAAACATGAGTGAAAATTTGTTAACTCAAATTCATATAAGAATAGTGGAAAAATAATTTATACAGCTTAGTGGATCTTTTTTTTGCACTAAATGCTGAGTGCACTAAGCCTTTCACTAGCACTAAAATGTTATTAGTGCTACCAATTATGTTATTTGAAATTGGTTCATCTTACAATTCATCTTACAAGATTTAGTTCAGCACTCTCTTCTCTTGAAAGATCTGCTGCAGCAACGAGTGATAATAAGAAATAACAGGACGATGTTCAGTTGCAATGTTGAATATCTAGTTTGTAAATAATTTTTTAATAAATATAATTTTAAAAGTATTTAAGGCACATTCCTATTTAATACAAAGATAATATTTACTAAAAGTTTTATATTGAGTTATTGTTCGAAAGTTCTACCTCCTTTTTGAGTTAACCTTTAGAGCTTTTCAGACCATAGAAAAAACCGCCGAATGTTCGAAGTTCAAATATGATTTATTGTAGCAAAAGGGTTTATAGTATTAGGGGCTATATGTTAATTTTCTATGATTTTAAATACAAATTCTAAATGTTTAATAGTTTAAATCGTTTTTGATTTTATACACAAATTCTAGTTTTTTGATAGTTTAAAATCGTTTATTAAGCTTTTTAGATCAGGTTAGAACAATTAATTGCTCTGACGTATTTTTCCAAAGAAACAACAACATTTTCAATATGAAAATGAAAACATCACTAGATGATTTTATTGCAATTTCGGCCCTGCTACAGGCTTCATCAGGAATCTTTGTGATGCCACCACCTGGGATCGAACCCGGGCGTGGAACGCCGTGCCAGCGCATTAGCACACTGCACCACAGGCGATAAGACTTCAGTGTCAATTTCTGTTTTTCTTAGTTTTCTCCCTTTCATTCTTTTTCGTTGCTGTTCTTTTTGCTTACTTTAGCTTTTTATACTTATGTTATTATGGAGTCCAATTATTTGTCGGAATTCGCCACAAACAAAGCATAGTTACTGAAGTTGTTTTTTAGACTGTTTCAGTGTTTTTTGGTCAGGCTCTAACATATGATTACAATTGAAAGCTTTCTATATGGCCTATTCTTTATTATTATGTTAATTTTCTATGATTTTAAATACAAATTCTAAATGTTTGATAGTTTAAATCATTCTTGATTTTAAATACCAATTCTAGTTGCTTGAATTTTTAATTGAAATTTGTTGCTTTATTTTTTTTATTAGTCATATTCTTCAAATTAGCTTGGTTTTTCCGAGTATATTACCTTCTCAAATCAAGCTTTTTCTTCTAAATAAAGAGTTCTCCAATACTACTTAATTAACTTAAATTAAAGAAACAGGCATATCCTTTATTAATAAGTCCTTTAGAATAAAATCTAATTTTTGCACTTCGGGCATCATAAACTAAAATTATTATAAAAATAACATTTCAGCTATTTTTCCGCTGATCCATAGGTATAATTTTTAGAAAAATTTATATGCTGGTTGGGATTCACTCAAATAAATTTTTTTTTAGCACAATATACTTCTAAATTCTTGATTTTTTTTTAAAGAATACATTTCACATTTTTATTTTATCTTATTCCGAGTGTATTTATATAAACAAATTTTAAATATATATCGAACCATGCGTAAAACCATGCGCACATCAAATCCAGTTTATTCATCATGAGATACAAAAGGCAACTAAATGTTAGCTTTGACTTATCGCTCAAAGTAAATATGATATAAGTTCTGCCATTGAATAAATACATGGTAGTAGCATGTTAGAAAACTATATCTTTCTTCTGAACAAAAACTGTCAAAGCCATACAAAACATTTGCCGTCTCTTTTTGCTCTCACAATTTCATTGTGTTGATTTGACAACAATAATTCGTGACTTGCCTTATTTCAGTTACTTTATTTTTTTTTTATTGTACATTAGTTTTGCAATCACAGCTCATGCTGATGCTAAACGTTATCAATTGGGAAAATCCAATCTTTTGCAACTACGTATATAAGTATTATACAGTACTACGTATATAGTATAAAGAATGCAGCAAGAAGTGAGAGAGACCGTAAATTTGAAACTAATAACTTATACCAGAACGCATGCATGTCATTCCGAAGGACTAAGAGCACCTCAGGTATTGTACATTATTTCCATTGCATTACTTAAAATAGCCTAGCTAGAGCGTTTAGCTTTATTCTTCATATGTAATTAATAATCTTAGCGCCATGCGTATTTGAATGGAATTTTAAATTGTGTATATTTAGGTTTCTTGTAAACATGTTACTGGGTTTTTTTTTTCTTAAAAAAAAAGTTAATTGGCAAAAAACGAAGTTTAATATAATCATAAATATGATATGATGAATGAAATCATAAATAATCACATGCCTTATCTTAACGGATATTAGTGGTATTGGGGTTTTTGGATTTAAAAATATGGATAAGATGAATAAAAAAAATTAAAATACAATTTAGTTTTTTGAAAACTAACCAATGTTTATATTCGTATATGTATTCGCATTGCTTATTGTACCTGCCATTTTATAAGGCATTGTTCTGATTTTTTTTTAATTAAAACAATTTGGAACGTCGACGATAGAGCAAAATATCCGCAAATGAAGAAGAAAACATTATTTGGCCAAGACAATGTTCTAGCTCTCTCGGGAAAAACAGAAATTAAAAATTATTTGCATTAAAAATAAAAATTTGTTAGTAATTTTTTTATATGTAAGCACAATTAACAGTGTCCATTTTGTACAATAGTTGAGTTACCTTAGTGAAAGTGTGTTGATTATGTGCATAACTTCTTTAGTATATCTTTGCCTATAAATGTTTTCTTGTTGCAAAATCTTTGTTTCTTCAAATTTGGGAGTACGACCTTGTTTATTTAGGTCCTTGCGTTTTTAATATTTCATTAGGTGCAGTGTTTTATAAGCGCGATAAGCATGGTATGTCAAATTGATATAAATAAAGATACAGTTATATATGTAAAAAAAATAAATCAGGACTGTATTTTGAAAACAAAATAAAACAATATTTAACTCAAAATATATTTAGAAAAACCTTCCGAAATATATATAAGAACCGAAGGAAGATCGTATATTTTATAAATTGGTATAAAAACGCAGTGTATAATATTGATACTTATTTCCAAAAAATATTTGTTTATAAAAAAAAACAAAGCTTGTATCAAATCGATCAGCTGCGCCTTAACGGAAGATTAAAAAGTCTATTTTAAGAGTGTCCTGGAAAATCATTTTTAATTAAGATTTGTTCATAAAATATTGTATATAAAAAAATATTTGTAAAACCAAACGCTGAAGTAATTGTAATTTGAATAAATATTTGCTGTTAAAAGAAGAGTAAGAAATTAAATAAGTAAAGTTTGAACACAAAATATCTTATTAAGTTTTTTATTTCGGTGAGAATCATAATTATTTTATAAATTTAAAAAAAATTTACGAGCTTATTGTAGGTGCCTATTAGTGTTTAATATATTTTGTATGAGTTTGAGCACAGAGCCTAGCACGAACGTTCGTTTTCGTAGTATTTTGTACGTTCGTTCGTTCGTAAAAAGTAGATGTTTGTTGGCAGAAAATAGATGTTCATTCGTTCGTTCGCAGGTAATGGTTGAATTTGACAGTTATGGTCACTAAGAAAAAGAGCACATACTGCTCTAACACTGCCTTGTCTAGTTTTACTATGCGCCGAACAATGAACACTTTTTACTCTCTGTCACATTTTGTCCTCTGGTACGTCACACCAGACATAGGAAACTAAAATTTTGAGACGTAAAATCACATGATTTCATTTTGTTTTATGTACTTTAATGAAACTCATTTATTGTGTAGGTGAGTTACCTCAGATCAGTGTTGCCACGAAGATTTTAAAAAAGTATCCATGAAAAAGTCGCAAATGTATCCAAATGTATCTACTTCAGAAAAAAAAAACTAGCAACGTGACTTCCAATCAAAAAAATTAAAAAAAAATATATTCAATTTTTGAACACAAAAAAAAATTAAATTTTTTAAATAATGAAACACAATTTTTTAAGTTTTTTTAACAATTCTCTTTGTTTAATTTGAAGACTAACAAATATCTTTGTTAAAATACAATAATAAGGTACAAACCATGTACAATGTACATTGTACACATATAAAATAATAAATAATTATATTAAATTAATTAATTAATTATACCAAAGCCTTAAAAATTTTAGATATTTTTAAGATAATTTTTTTTAAAAAAGTTAAAATAATGAACAACGATATTATAAATTTTAAGGTATATTGGTCGGTACTAGAAAAAAATACTGAAAACTGGCAGAATCACGCGCTTTTGATATTTAAGTTCTCAAAACAGGGTTTTTACCGGTTATTCTGTGTAAAATTTACGATTTTTGGGAATTTTGATAGCGATAGCTACTGATTTGAATAACAAATTAAAATTTCAGATGATTCGTCTCAATATTTTTTGTGTGTACTACAACACATTGCCGAAAAAAAGTAGTTTTTAGATAAATGAATGTAAAGAAAGTCGGTATAGATATTTGTGCTGTGCGCTCGATACCTGTTAAAACGGCTATATAAGTGGAGATAACGTCAGTTTCATTACAAAAATTAAACAGTATATTCACAAAAAAGTATACTTTTGAAATATAAAAAACAGATTTCATAAAAATTCTAGACCGCCTTAAAAAGGAACATATGTACATACATACGCACCAACGTTTTTATATATTAAGATAGCTACAAAATAGCTAACTTTTTTTATTTAAAGAATTAAAAAACATGTATATTTATGCTTCAAGATAACAACATAACAAAATAAATAAAAAATTGGAGCTTACAACTCATTGAGCACTTCTTCTAATTCAATATATAACTACTTTTTTAAAGAAAAAAATATAAATTTAAAAAAACGTTTTTACTCATTCCTCGTTGCTGCTTTCATATGCAGTCCACCAATTTGAGGAGATACGAATTGGGTACCTGATAATTGTGGAAAGATTTATTATATCGCTTCATTCCATGATATGCCATACTATGTGGTCAAACTTTGACATAGTGCTACGCTGGCATACAAATAAAACAACTGCAGCCTCCTGCTCGTGCGTTTTCATGTAAAGGCTTTAAAAATGTTGCTGATATTTTGCTATTTTACAACCGCGAGCAGGAACAAACAAAACGAATTTGTTGTAATTCAAACAAAATGCAAAGCAATTCAAAGTAAAAAGTTTAGTAGTCTCACGTCAGGGTTGCAATAATTTTATGTTTTGTAATAAAATATTAAAATTTTATAATTGTAATAGAGTTATGAAGATATGGCACTTTACGCAATAAAGATTTATTGTATTTTTTTTTTATTAAGATTTCAGTTTATACAAAACATTCGAAAACTAGTTGTAAATTTAATAAATTAAGCTTAATTTCCGGCTAAAAGCAACTTTAAAATTAAATAGTTAAAAACACTGTAACAAATTTAAGTTTCCTTCCTATCTCTTTGTCACTGGTTGAAACCATGGTTAATAATCCAGGTTGAAACGGTTTTTTCACACCATAAATTTTACTATAGTTGTCAAAAATTGTCTCAAAAAGAGCGAGGTTGTGTCAAGTGATTCGTTATAAGAAGCACTTAGAAAAATATTTGGTCGCTGGGTAATGCTGCTTTAAACGCTTTTTGTTTTGTTAAATATTGTAGTATATGTTTTCAAAACAAGCTGAAGTTAATCAAAACATTAAAAGATCACGCGATAAGAAATTGTGTACAAAAGAAGATGGCATGTAAAGAAATCGAGCATCAGCTTTAATAGTAGCAGCAGGAGCAAATTCTTCACTTGCTTTAGTCGCAATAGGTTGGTATTACCTAGGCTAGGAGCTGAAATGTTGGTCTATTGCAGCAATTCGATTTGCTTAAAATACGTCGATGGAATATGATAAGCTAGTTGGAGGTCTTGGCAAATAAACAAAAATCATAAACAAAAACTTTCACAAACTTAGTTTTATTTCGTTGTGCTTCAAATTTGCCATCAGCTGTTTTTGACAAGATAAGTGTTCATTTCTGTGAGAAAGGTGAAAAACCACTGTAATAAAAATTTTATTAAAAAAATAAAAGAGGCCATTTCAGCCCTTGGAAGAACTTTGACCTAGCTTATATTGATCAATTGCGTTGTGCGCGTTATTAAATGTTTGGTCATAAATGACCGAGAACTGGGGACCTACGTGTTTTATGCCGACTCCGAACGGCTTATGTTCTCAAGAAGCCTTACATGCCACTTTTTACTCTCTGAGGTTTGCCATTGTCTGCAGAGAGGTGACGACCGAACAGAAAAATTAATTCAATTGAAAAAACTTTCTGTCTGAGCTGGAATTGAACCAGCTTAGGGGCCACGCACTCTACCCACTAAGCTACGGCCGCCACTAAAAATTTTATACAATATTAAATATTACATTGAATATTATTTTTCTGCATATTTTATTGTTTACTATTATCAAAATTTTATCTGACGCAACTACGGTGCCTTCAATACTGGCGATTCTCATTGTATGATTCTCAAGTATGCGAGGGCAATGAGTGCGAGATTTCGCTATACAATCGCATCGCACTCTCGCTCTATTGTACTTCAGGCTTGTTTCGCGTTTTTAATACAAAAAATACACCAAGTGAACACAGCCATTTTGGCCGATACATCATCAGCTGTTTTAAATTGTCAAGTATTTGCTTCCTTTGCACGTTATTTTACTTTTTGCTATTGTGTCAAGAATTAAGGAAAAATGCTAAAATTATTAAATAAAACAATTAATATTTTATCACCAACAGTGCGAAACATAAGCAGCAATATTACCCTTAGAGCCGCAAGTGTTGATGTAACACCCACTATACCAGCAGCTGCATTTGAGTCAAAACCGCTCATACTTCCAACAAACTTTGAAATATACGAACCCATAAATCGAAAAGTCTCCCGACAGGCTTGGATCGAGAACACAGATGCCGTGGAGGAACGCAAATTGGGCTTAATTGAACTGCATCCCGATATATTTGCGGCACAACCACGAGTCGACGTCATCCAGGAGAATGTTGAATGGCAGCAAAAGTACCGTTATGTAAGTTTCGCCCATACAAAAACTCGTGCTGAAGTTCGTGGTGGTGGACGTAAACCGTGGCCACAAAAAGGCTTAGGACGAGCTCGTCATGGTTCCATACGTTCGCCGCTCTTTAAAGGAGGTGGTGTCGTACACGGACCACGTTCACCCAGTACACATTTCTATATGTTGCCATTCTATAAACGTGTTATGGGCTTAACAGCGACGCTGTCTGTAAAATTGGCACAAGACGATCTACATGTCATCAAAGATGTAGAAATACCCAGCAAAGATCCGCAATTTATTAAAGATTTGATAAAAGAACGTAATTGGGGACCATCAGTGCTGATAGTGGACAAGTAAGTGACCATTTTGCTATGAAATTTTTTTTTTCATATTTGCTTAATGTGTAACAGAAACGACGTGTTTCCCGAGAATATCTGCTATGCTACCGATGCGATCGGCTATGTTAATTTGATGCCAACCTATAGTCTAAACGTTTACTCCATGCTAAAACATGATACCCTGGTGCTCACCATTGATGCCGTGCGTCACTTAGAAGAGAGACTATTGTTTCAGCTACATCGCGCCGATGCTTCCAGCAAGGGTACCAAATTCAAATTAAATCAAGTTTAGAACTAGCTTGAATTTCAATGTTTTAAATAATTAAAGCGAGCCTTAAACTATGTATTTGTTTTCATTTGCGCCTTTTTTTTTTACTAATAAAAATGTTTTAACAGACAATAAATTAAAGTAATGAATTCAAAAATTTTGGATTCAAGAATTTTTCGCGTAACAGCCAAATTTGAGCGTTGCGGGTATGAAAATCATTAACTGGGGGTACATTAAAGCGTTTCCACTGACAACGATAATAATGATAAAGATCAACTGGATCAATAACACGACGCTTTAGGCATAAATTTGGCACTAAGTAATGAGTACAATTAATTAAGGCAGAAAGGCAGACAATTTTAATTTTTCACTGTTAACTCACCTAAAGTGCCTCTGTAGGGAGGTCTGAAGGAGCTTTTGTGAATGAAACAAAACTTGGGCTTGGGCTTTGGATACTTTAATACCTTGCCTTTACATGATAGATTCATAGCCGATTTTGCTTTCTTAGGTGCTATTTTGTCGAGTGGCTCAAAACATCCAGTCGATGTGCACATTTGTTCCAACAAATATTCACACAATTTCTCCAATGTTGCAATTTTAACTAACGTTAACGTTCTTAGTGCCTCATCCTCAGAATCAGACTCTTGACATGGGGTTCTATGCGATACTGTTAATAAGCACTGCTATCTAGTTATTGCTTCTATATATATATTAAAATTTTATCTCACTGTACTTACATCCTAAACAATGTTTTGACTTTATATATTCTGCATATCTGTTAATCTTTAATTCTGTACTCCTTTTTGAATCCATATCTTGATTTGAGTTCACTCGAAAAGTGCTTGAAGATTCTGTCGATTGTGTCATCGTTCTGTCTTGCACACATGTTTTACAAAAATCATTTTCTTTGTCTTCATCACCATAATTATCTATGGGACAAAGTGGTAACTTACAACAACAGCAGCTTTTCCTTTTACCTATTCTTGAGTCGCTTTGAGATTTTGTAGGAACTATTTTGTAGGAGGGAAATCAATTTTTAGTAACAAGTTATTTTGACAACATAAGAATCATTGTGGAACAAACAAACAATAATAAAAGCATTAAAAAAATCCATAAAACTTCATAAAACTGTAAGTATTTTGACAAAAGTATGAACCGTAACACAATTTTTCATAGATTTATTATAGATTTATTCTATATTTATTATAGAATACCAAAACTCACCTTTTTTAAGCGACAATTCTGCAAAAATTCTGGTTGCACTCTCTGGCGTTTCGGCTGAGCAAAAACCTGAAGTTGCCTCTTCAACATTTGTCGATGAATAATTCTCCGATGTATCACACTCTGAATATGATTTATGGTTTTCACCCACTTCAAGTATAAAAGTTGTCCTGGCATAACGACACGTAGAGTCCAGACTTGTTAAGGAATTTTTTTGATTAATTATCTCCTGTTCGATGTGTCTATTGGATATCGATGGTACTGAGAAATTAATTTTTCGTAACGAGTTTGAACGGATATTTTTAAGTTCTAGTTTTGTGGTGGTACTGCTACTTCGTTTAAGCATTTTAAATATTTTCGAATTTTACAGGGGTTTCTTTTTGTTTTTTGGATTACAGTGGAAAATTTTCCAGAATATTTGCGAAAATACAAAAATTTAGAATTTCGATAGTTTTGACTACAAGTTCTTTTTGTTTAATTTTGTTGATTTGATTTGTTTTATTGAAGTTTGTATTTCTCTGGAAAAAAAATTTTAAATCATAAGGTACATTACTCGATATCTATCCGATACAACCTTACTTTACTGTGCTCTTGTATACTTTTTAAAATCCATTGTATTTATTTTATCTTTAATTCATTAATGAGCTCTTTCTCGAAAGCTTTATTTCGAGTTTAAAAATGCTGTGGTATAACATGCCTGCAAAGATGCACAAATAGCTCACAATTAAATATTCTCATCAATTTCAGATTATTTCACATTTTCTCAAATAGTTTGGTTCTTTTAGTAAACTCAAATTCGTTTAAAATTCATGGTTTCAGATAAACCAAAAATATAATAACTAATTTCGAGCTTTTACGATCAAAACCGTGTGGTTCTTGGATTTTTTTTCTGGTTTGTGGACGATAACGGAAATTGGGGTGGTACCATGCGTGCTTGCCCAATCGACACTAAACTTGACAGGAACAATCCCAAGATGTTGCTTCAGTTTTTGTTTTAATTTTATAAAGAACGGTTTGGCGGTTTTGGAGTCTATACATGATATACATACGCACATACATCCATTTTTATGTATATAGATAGAAGATAAATTGGCTCGTCAAATTTATTTCCTCTTAAAATTCCTATATGGGCATTTCCAATAACAGGTTTAACGCGACTGTAAAATTAAATGTTAATAAAAATTATTTAAACCTCCATAATAAAGAAAAAGTGTCCAAATTTTATATTTTAGAGTTCTGAGAGCTGATCTGAATTTGAATATAAAACTAGGAAGGAATTATCTTCGATTGGACCGAAATTAAAATACCCCACGGCCGTATTTTAGTTTATTCGAAGTCAATAGATAAGCAAACTATTTAGTTCTCCCACTGCTAAAAAAACTGGCACGAACTGACACGATATGTGAGTATGTAAAAAATATAATAAATAGTTTTGTAAAATTTTTTTATCTTATTTTAGGTGCAGGGGTAAACATAAGAACTCTGCGCAGGATAAAACATTTATATCCTTTTTTGGAAAGCTTAAAGACCCTGCCAGAGGTTTCATGAAAGGCAACTGAGTGGCAGCAGAGGCGCCATGGATCACTTTGGCAAAGGATTTAAATAGACATGGTCCACCTCAAAAAGATGCTACTGGGTGGAAGAAAGTAAATACTTCAACATTATTACATCCTTTATTAAATATAATTTTGAGATTTGGATGGATTGGAAGGTGTTAATTCGAAAAAATTTAGCTCATTACAAGTCTGTAGTAGTATCCACTGTGGGCGGCACTTTTAACAAATTTGTGGTTTCCAGTGCAGAGGATGCCGTAGCCAGAGCATGTGGAATTTATGTTGTGGTGGATGGCGTCCCACATACATTGGATTTTGGAGATATTTATGGCAACAATGACGATTCGTACAAATTTCAAACACTTCCTAAAGATATACCAGCAGAAAGCGAAGATTCAGTAGCTGCAACATACAGAAAAATAATATGCCAGCCTTTATCTTATGAAAACATAAACAAATATACGTCACAGCAAACCACTAAAATAACCCCTATTGCAGGATATACTTTGCCGGAGTACAAGAACTTAGAAAACAAGTTGAATTTATGGAAAGAAACATACGAAAAGTGCAAAAGTCCATTGAAAGTTTAAACGTTACTTAAAAGAAAAGGAACAAAGAAAATATTCGAAATAACCAGCAGATGAAAGAATGTCGCATGCAAGAAGT
The DNA here is from genome assembly GCA_963920525.1 of Dichetophora obliterata. Lineage (NCBI taxonomy): Eukaryota > Metazoa > Arthropoda > Insecta > Diptera > Sciomyzidae > Dichetophora > Dichetophora obliterata. The sequence continues at coordinate 209,722,882 of OY986436.1, read as the reverse complement.
TCCATTAAAACGACGAAAAATTGAAAAAGACGAAATGAGGTTGTCAGACTGATGTTTTAATTCAAAGAACTTGTGCTGAAATTTTATTTTTAGAAAATTTAATATTTTTATGTTCCTTTACATTCCTTTTTAAGATCAATTGAACTGATTTGGTTACATAATTATTTTTTTTTCTAACATTTACAATTAAATAATAAAAAATACTTGTATTCTGCAAACATTTGGAAGACGATTGAAAGAGAAGTTGATTTGGCGAAGCACTTGCGATTCGCCCAAGGGTTTTTTGGAAGATGGGTCGCTTTTCAATCGCGATGAGTGCGCGATTTAAGAAAATTTTTCAAAATCTTCCTTGGCTCATTCCGGCAATTGTTTGAAGATGGATCGCTTTTCGATCGCACAAGCGATTAATGCGCGATTCAAGAAAAATTTTCAAAATCTTCGTTCGCTTATTCCGGCGATCGTTGGAAGATAGATCGCTTTTCGATCGCCCAAGCGATGAATGCGCGATTCAAGAAAAATCTTTAAAATCTTCCTTAACTCATGCCGGCGATCGTTGGAAGATGGCTTATTTAAATATTTTAAAGATCGATTGTTGGAATATGAAGCAGGCTATTTTTTTTTTATTGAATTGCCGCATGAAAACTGAAAATATTCAAATCATATTTGTAAATATAATTTGTTTTTACCCGATTTGACAAAGAATGTCCCCTATAAAACAACTTGTAACGTTCAACAAAGACGCTTCGCAACAAATCAATGAGGAACCCTAAAAGCGATACGTGTGCCACTCTTGTCGGCGAATCGCTTAAGACTCCTTTTGACGATTCGTGTGCGACTCTTCCCGCGAATTGCTAAGGACTTCTCTTAGCGATTCGTTTGAATCCAAGCGAGTTGCTCTTCCAGCGAATTGCTTACGAACCCTTTAGGAGCTTCGTTCGCGAATCTTCCAGGCGAATCGCTTAAGACCCCTCTCGGCGATTCATTCGCGACTCTTTACAGTGAATCACTTACGAACCCTTTAGGTGATTCGTTGGCGAATCTTCTCGGCGAATCGCTTTTATGGCCTTATAACCGGATGACTCCCAAATGAGCTCGCCGGCGATTGTCTCATCTGCCAAGCGATTCGCTGGCGGCTCTCAGGCGATTGAAAAGGTTTGCAGGGTATATTTTCAACTAAGTACAAGCATAAATAATACTAAATTAATTTCAAATAATCAGGGGTGCTATGGAAACCGACAATTGTCAGAATCAGTTTTGAAATTGGTTTAGTGTTTCTGGTTTCTGGTTTACTGGTTTCAATTTCGAAATTGGTTTAGTGTTTCTTAATCGATAATTGGTTTCTATGACACCAAAATGAAATATGTGTTAATTACAAAACCGATTCTGAAAACTGTAAATTTCCATAACACCCCTGAATAACTATTTTGTATTATTACTTTATATTACATTTATTTTATTATAAACTTTTGTAACAACGAACTATTTGAATCTATGAAAATTTTATAAAACAATTTTGAAAAATAAAATTACAGCAATGAAAATAAAATTTTTTAATTTATAATTTATTTTTTATATTTATAAAATAAAGTATATTGTCTTATTGTATGTATGTTATTATGTGTGTGACGTATCTATATGTTATTATATTGTATGTATGTGTTTAGGGCACCCCAGTAGGCATTGGCAGCGCTGCTAGCAGGCCTTCGTATGGATTTTAGAGTACTGCCGCACTCATATACAATTACACTTGCTTTTTTATATGAAATGGGAAAATTTTTCAGGCCTTCCGCTCTCCTTGCTCAAAAGAGACCTGCCAGAAGCACTCTTTCGAGAAGTCACGTTAGAAGGAAAAGCAATAAAAATATCATCTTCAAATAAAAATCGACGATCAATTTGAGATTTGAACCATGGACTTCTCAGTCGGCGGTCCGACGTCTTTCCTACTCGACTACCGTGGTTGTTAAGAATCACTTGCTAATTTTGCATGAATACAAATGAAAGTACGCTTTCGGGAGCCCGGGTTCGAGACCCAACTCGGGCAAAAAAAAAAAATTTTTTTTGTTTTTTTTTCAAATCTACATTTTTTTACAAACTGTTCTGTGTATTTAAAAATTTTTTTGGAATTTTTTTGTAAATTTTTTCATATAAAATAAAATGAAAAGAATTAGGACCTTCAAAAGGTAGGCCTTACAGAAGTACTCATTAATGCAGTGATCATGGAAGGTGTATTGACGCCAACAATAGCAGTGCTAGCATGCCTTTTTTTGCGTAGCACTCGCTAAAATGCCCACTGGGCCACAATGTTGATTAAGAATATATATATTTTTCTATACCTGTTACGTTTCCTTATCGGCGTTACAAAGCGAGTGACAAAGTCTAAGGCATTCTTATATGCGTGGGGTATAAAAAAAGGCAACAAAAATCATGATTGACAAGAAAAGTTGAAAAATTTAAAAGAAAGTTTGAATTTTAAAAGTATAAAAAATACTCGTAAATACAAAGTTTAATTAGACTTTTTTCAGTTTTCGATTTTTTCGATCCTGGATTACACTTTTTTTCTAGTTCAATAACGCTGCATTTATACGTTGAAGTTTCTGTTCAAGTTTCCCTTTTTTAGTATAAACACAGTAAAAAAATGTGAGTGTGTTGCAACTTCAAAGGAAACTTGAACGTGTTACTGCAGCGTAAAATAAAAAAAAAATAAAAAATGTTTCCTTGAAAAGAAAAATCTGTAACGTAACGTATCATATTACGGTTTGTACAAAAATAATTAAAAATTTTTCAAGGAAACAATTATAAATATTTAGCAACATTATTCCAGATTATATTAAAATAACTTTCATAAAAGAACTCGTTTTTTTCGTTTTTATTGATGTATACAAAAACAACTTATCTTTTCTGTCGCGTAACGCGTCCATTTTTGTTTGCTGATATCTTTGATCCATTCTTTTGATCGCTTCCATCTTTTACATTAAAAATAGTGCTAATAGAGTGCACTTTTGATCGCTTCATCTTTTATACTAAAAACAGTGCTACTAGAGAACACTACATCACAAATGAATCACATGGCAGCACAATTTGTGACATTCTACTTAAGTTCACAATAAAAAAGCACCGACTTATAAAACGGATACTATTAAGATATATTTTTTTCCAATAATTATGAATACTATCAGCAAGAAAATTAGTTTTCGACACTCAAAATGAATTTTTTAAGCATTCGTCGAAATGAAATACATCCGAAAAATTTACCTTTTTTTGCTCAAAAACGAGTTCAAACAAGAACCATAGAAATAATTCGTATTCGAAACTTTGAAGCTTACCGTATTGTTTTATAAAGATATAATATTCATAATGATACATTTTTAAATCATTCGCTGGATTCAATTGTCTCTCAAAAACCAATCAATTTTTGGTCAGAAATGAGTTTACAAAAGCATTAAGTAGATATAGTTTTACCAAGATTGTTTTTCTATAACTATCTTACTTATATTAATATAAAAACAATGAATTAAGGCATATTTTATCTTACTATTGAAACTTAAGCCAAGCTATTCGTTAATTTGATCAGTTCTTTTTATTTATTTATTTCTTTTGTATTCAAATTAATAGTATTATTAAATATAAATAAAGTCCAAGTCGGAATTTTGTCACGATTACTGTGGATCTAGCAACTTTTGGCGTATTTGCCAGCGTATATCAGCTCGAGTTAATACGCCTGGAATTTGTTTTTCAAAGTATTTCCACTCACGTTGATAGTAATGATAGAGTTTGACTGGATCGTTGACGCCTGATCTATTTCCGCGATTAAAGCGAGGCTGCGGTACTAAAGACGAATAAAGAATGCACGTTAATTCAACTACTCGTAGCATACTTAAGAGCCGTGTAACTTACCCATGGCGCCTAAGGAACGCGCTGTATAAGTGCGAAAATCTGATGGACGATCGCTACTCTGGCTTCTGCGCTTCTTATGGATTCCGCCCGTGGAGAGTGCCTTTGCCGAGGGCTCCGGTCTATTGCGTCCAGTGCTGTGGCTTCGACTTCTGGAGGATATTGATTGTCCTTCCCAAAGTGGTTGTTTTAAGTCGTCTAATAGTTTTTCCGTTATGCGTGCGGACTTCGGTGATTTCGATCTAGAGCTTCGATCCTTGTTTCGGTTTTCACGGCTAAAAAGGAAAGTTGTAGGCTTTCTAGTCTTACTTTTGCCATCATCATTATCATCGTCGTCATCACTAAACGAAAACCAGTTATTGGGTTTTTTCAACACCTGACGATTTTGCTCTGCCGATACTTCTCCCAACACTTTACGTTGCGAAACTGCAGTTGATCCTTGCATTAGTTTCATCGGTGGTGGCGGCGGCACTGGTATTGGTTCTGAAGATTGTGGTGGTAGAAATATTGCTGCCTTTTTTTTCTCCTTCTTCTGCTCAGATGCTTTATCTTTGCCACTTTTTTTCTGCTCCGAAGAAGATTTTTTCTGCTCCAAACGAGGAGACTTTTTCTCTTCCAACGCAGTATTATTCTTGCCTGATTTACTTTTCACATTTGCCACTGCATTCTCCTTGTCTTTTTTAGCACGAAAACTGGCTGTAGTGCGTTGAAATAGGCTATTAAAGTAGTCATCTTTATTGGCATTAGTGCCAAGTCGCTCTTCGTATTTAATTAGTTTCCGGAGATCTGTTGCGAAGTTGAGAAAGTATAATCAGCAATTAACTTTGCATTTATATTTTGAATTGTTGTCGATTTTTTTACATAATAAAATTTGGATTCGGAATTTTACTTTATCGAAATAAATTTCTTAAACTACTGTTGTGGGTATTTTAAGAATTACCAAGTAAATAGGGGAGTTTTATTGTCTTAAACCCACAGAGTCATTATCGAGTCAGGATTGCATTGAACTCATTAAAGTATTTGAAGTAGTATTTCCAATTGAACCATCACACTTTCGATATACGTAGAAATCCTGACCCATGAAGAATCTTTATGAAAAGTTAGTTAAAGAAAATTTAAATATTTAGCTAAAAAAACTGACTAAATGAGGAAATGCCTCGCAAGATTTATGATAAAAATCCTTGCGTAAAATTATACAGTATTTCTTCTCTATTGTTCCGAATTGGAATGTTAATTCTTGAATGCATTCTTACTCATCTACAAAAGGCGAAATTTTTTCGTTTGAAAAACACGGTATACCAATGGAGAAATTTTCTGAAGTGTTAACAAACTTTGTAGTTTGTACTGTTTTTTAAATGATAAAGAGGATTTTTTTGAGAGTGGCTCGGCGTATTCCTATGCCTATCAGTAAATTAAAAAACGATACTTAACACGTTGACGGACAGTTGCGTCTATAGCCGTCAAGTTCAAGTTCACTATGTGACATGACGGCAATAGCCGTCCAATACGAAACGGTCGTTTTTAGACACTGCGGCTGTAGCAGCACAAATGTGCATTTACCAGCGTACAAGTAGAAGCCTAGTATCATGTTTTCGAAAAAAAATTTAGTATGCAAGGTTAACACATTGAGTATGCACGTGGTTGTGAACGGAGTAGTGAACATATAGTGTCAATTTTCGAATTTCACTTGATTCTACTGTCCGTCAACGTGTTAATTATAGTCTGAGGAAAAAACCGAGTCAAAACTGCAATATAAAAAAAAAAAAATTGGCCATTTTAGTCTCGTTGAAAAGACTTTGAGCGAGCTTCTATTGATCAATTGCAAGTATACACCGGTCTTAAAAAACACCAGTAGTCCTTCAAGGGCTGAGATTATCACTTTGTTTTTAATGAAATTTTTTTTGCTCGAATTAGAGGTAGGTTGAGAAATTATATTTTCGATATGGTATGAAGTGTACCACAATTTTTTGGGAAGGTTTTGAAGTTTTTAAAAAATCTTTTTTATGGAATTTAACGGTCTCCACAATAATATTTTCTTCTATAATATCTTTCTTTTAATCCTTAATTCTGTATTAGAAAGTATTAAAGAATCTTCAGTCAAGAACTCAATCCAGCTTTCTAGAAATTTAACTAATAAATGGCATGAACCAAAGGTTATTTGAGGTTAATCCGGATGCCTTCGTGAAGGCTCACATAGACCAATTCTGGTCCTTAGTGGTACCGGTAGCGAACAAAAGGAAACTTTGTGTTTAGTTAAAGTCTGTAAAGATTTGCGTTGAATTCGCAAACCTTAGGAGGGATTCCAGAGATACTTTGGTTACATCTTTAAGCGACGGGAACGTCGATGAGCCTAGGTATTTTAGTCTCGATCTAAGTAGGGCGGGGCATGTGCATAGTAGGTGCTCCAGGGTCTCCACTGTGCCCGGTTCCTTGCACTTCCTGCAGTTGTCATCCGTGGTGATGCCAAGCTTCCTCGCGTGGGCTGCCGTCATTCAGTGACCAGTGAGCAAATATTCCTTATGGTCACTGAATGTGGCCTTCCTTATGGCAAATATTTCCGCCTGGAAGATACTGCAGTGGTTCGGCAGTTTATATGGCTGCCTTATATTAGTCTCTGCACCTACCCCCGTAGGCATTTTGGAGCCGTCTGTAAATATGTTAACCGCCTGCTGTGCTTGTTCTATACCTTTGCACCAGTCATTTGGTCCCAGAAGAGTTCGTGCTTTGGAATTGACTATCGAAATGTCTATCAACAGTAAGCACCATAATGGAGAGCACACTCAAAGATGTACATAGATGGTCAAATTCAGTCGGTCTTAGTATTACCGCAGAGAAAACGGATCTGGTTACGAAAAGGTACAAGATTCCACAGTGGATACCACCGAAATTGAACGATATACATACGTCTCATACCGAAAACCGAAAACGTAGAAGAAAGGGTGAAGAAATCCACCATTGCGCTATACATATCCAAGAAGATGCTAGGCAGTACCTGGGGTCTCTCACCCTTTCTGATGCACTGGATCTATGTAACTGTAGTGCGTCCTGTTCTACTCTATGGGATTATTGTGTGGTGGCCGGCTGTGAACAAATCAACATTCCTCAGGCACTTGGAGAAAGCTCAGCGGCAGGCAGCGCTATGCATCCCCCCCTGGACATACACGCAAAACTAATAGCCGGAAAAACGGCACAACGCCTTACGGCGGCAGGCAACATGCGCATTCAAAATGTTGGACATTGTACAATCGGAAAGGATCGACTTAGTAGCACGAACTACATGGTATCTCGCATGAACCAAAACTACTGAAAAATAAATTGTAGCTTTAGTACAAACATTTTTCTAGAATAATTCCAAAAGATCATGATTGTGGGGAACTGTCGGAGTTCCGAGATCCAGACTTTTTTAAATTTGACGTTGCGGAAAAAAATCAAAATACACTTTATTAATGTAAAATTGGTTGCTGATTCTGAAAAACCACGTTTTTGTCGTCTTGAGTTAAAAATTAATTAATTTTGACACATTTCTTTGGATTTGTACAAGCTTTTTTAACTTGAAATTAATGATTGAAATTATCAAATTTATTCCTCAGCAAGGAATCAACAAAGATCAGCAACAAAAGACGTCAAATTGTTTCCCTTGTATCTGGTTTCCATGGGTTTGCACGTCTGTTGAAAACGCTCGCCTTGCTTGTCCGATTATGTGGAGTTTTGACGCTCGAATTCGTCCACACAGAGCAAATAATTAATTTTCAAAGACTGAAAAGCACGTAAATTACATAGAATGCGTCCAACATGTCGCGTATTAGAACTGCATAAATTTCCATGCGTTTTTCCCAAGAAAACCATCGAATACAGCTTTCATTGCATCCCAAATCGCTAATTGTTCGGCAGAAGACTGAAAATTTAATTTTTCGTCTCGTACAAGATTCCGAATGTCTGGACCCACGAGCTTGCCTTCATAGAAAATATTTAAAAATATTTCTCTATCAGCCCAATTCTGAATAATTTTTCTTGGGGAATCGGAAAAGGGAGTTTTCATTTTTAAGATAGCAGATAAAAATATTACATTTTTTTGTTTGCACTCATGAATATTGACGGTTGATAAACAAATTTGCATTAAAAATTTCCAAAATGTTCTTGAACTTTATCTTTAAAATTAAAACCCCCCGATTCCCCGGGAAAAATCCAACAATTAATCAAAACTTACGACGACCTCACTTTTGTAGTAAGCTTTATATGCAATAAAAGACGAAATTTATTTAAATTATATACTTCCTTTGTAAATTTATTATTTCGATAAATTTTTGTTTTTTTTTATTTCTATATAATAAAGTTAACATAGTATGTGTGTGTGTCTGTTTTTTAGTTCTGGGATTTAAGTTAGACCTTAGACTTAATAATTATAAACTTTTAGAATAATAATTAAAGTTTTTTTTTATTTAAATTCTTATTGATATTATTTTCACATTCTTATTTAGTTAAATACAGTAATTTTAATTTTATTTTCATTAAATTAAGTAGGTATACTTTTTTTACTTGATTTTTTTCCCTAATAATTAAGATAATTAATGTTTATAAAGCTCAGCGCATTACATAAAAAAGATACAACGACAACAGAGAAAAAATAAAAATTATATTAAAAAAACGGCATTCATGTTTGAAAACAAAATATTTTATTAAAAAAAAAACTCTTAACATAGGCTACAATATATATTTTTTACAAAGAGATTGGACTTTAGGCTAGCTGATATTTAAATCTACAATACATATACAGAAATTTAATGTTTGGTTTAAAGAAAAACTTGCTGATTTTATATTATAATTAATAGTTTATTTGTAGTTTATTGTGGTGAAATTTTTATGTAAATTATCTTCTTTGTTTTATTTATGCACATTCATACATACATATAATTGCAAAAATTATAGATTGATTTTTGTGTCTTTACTTTAAACTTGGGAAATGAAAAACATTTCTTTATTAATTTAGTTCTTGAATGCACTGTAGAGAATTACAACATTTCAATTATTATGAGAATTGGTGTCATGCATTCTTCAGTTTTTACCGTGATTCACTGTAAACGCAACAAAATTTAATTTTGTAAAAAAGGAAAACAGCTATCATATCGTCTACTTTAACTTTGGAAATTGCTGCAAGTCTGAATAACACTGTGCAGTATCAAATTTCGCTTTTGGCTTAGTATTTGAATCTTTCAACGGTTGGAGAATAACTTGAAAGCGCTGATCACGAATCGAAAGTCAATTTTTCCACCACATCCAGTTCTTCCACAATCGGGGTTCGAATTCGAAAAAAATAACTTTTTATTAACCCAAGAAAATGATATTAATTAGTTAAAAATGGTAAAGCCTAGGCGCCATTCCTTTCTTCAAATAATCTTTATATTTTTTAATTTTCCTCTTAAAAAATTAACTTAATTCCGAAAACTAATACAAAGATTTTTTCCGATCGTGATGAACGCCCCTTAAATTATTCTTCAGCTTTTGGAGAATTCGTATACTTTATATATTACTGAACTGTGTTATCAGAAAATAGTTTTTTTTTTACATACAATCACACAATATTTAATACAAGTAATGCAAAACTCACAAATGATTGCCTTAAACTAGTTGATTTGAAACAAGTGGATGCTTAAAAAATGTAATGACCACAACAGCTGCAACTCCACGATTTGGTGAATCTTGAGGATTTAGTCCATGATCGGAATGAGCACAAATTTACCCTTTCCCTATCTACGATAACGAAAGCGACGAAACGGTGCACGTAAGCGCCGACAAGTCACTTTGACCTCCTTTTTGAGAAACTGCGATATAGCCAAGGATTTGGCATTGACTGTGGCCGCTTCAGCTGCACACGTGCTGGTTGCCGCCGCGCTGTTGTTTGCCGCATATTTCGCCAGATCGAATTTACGCTTTGGTGTATGATTGACACAGTTCGACTCATTTTCTTCGACGCCACCGCAGCCACCACCTGCTTTCAGGAGAGCCGAGTGAGAATTACTAAGATCCAAATCGGTGTCTAGCCCATCAGAGGAGACGGTGAAGATGTCAGAGTTATCGCCAGCTTTTTCACTTGGACTCACACAGCTGCCTAAACTGCCGTTGAGATAAGGTGTTGAGCGACGTAGACTGCGTAACAGCTGTGTGGATGGCGTAGAGCTAGTAGCCGCCGTCACATTGGCCATTGTGATATTCGTTGTGATTGACAATTTTTCCACTGGACTAACTGCTGTGACACGTCGTGCACGCTTCATGGGCGGCTCATAGTTAACTAACGTATCCTCATCATCATCATCAGCTGCTTCGTTCTCTACATGGTCATGATCTTCATCTTCTGCTGTGGCTGCTTCATCGCCCTCCTCATCGTCGTCTTCCTCCTCAACATCTGCTTCCCGATCATCGATTGAATCACCCGCTATTGTATCGGCGTAGTCTTCCTCCTCGGCTATACTTTCGGCAGCATCAAGTTCCGTGTCGTTATCTACTGTTCTACATTCATCTACATCATCGCCGTCGTAATCAACCACGTCGTCCTCACCATCATCATCTTCTATGTCATCGCTGTCTGGCGGTGTTATGACGACACTCTGCCTTGTCGTTTGTTCCTTGGCTTGATCTTCGCCGCTTTCTTGTCCACCTGCTGGCTTTGCCAACAGCTCATGGATCACCTGGTGCTTTTCGCCCATAGTTTGTAGGAAACGTATTTTGTCCTTTTGTTGTTGTTGTTGTCGCTGGACTACGGATGATTTTTTCTTATGCACTTTGGGCCAACCTGTACGATTCGACTTCAGACTTTTGCGTTTTTTAAAGTAGTTCTGTAGCGCCACCGAGTTATAGAGTGAGAAAGCTTTGTTGTTAGTCTTCTTCTCCTCGGAACTCTGTTGATTTTCGGCATTCGTTGGCGCACTTGTAAACAGATCGTACAGATCAAAGTCGCTAGAGAAGTAGTCCGTAGCGGGAGGCGTATTTGTGGCATCAGTCGTCGTCATCGCTGTCGCCGCTTTCGCACTTTTTCCTTGCCTTTTTGAATCTTTAACTGTCGTGTGTGCTTGTGCATTTTTCGCCATGCATTCCGATTCCTGCGCATCAAAATCCACAGTGCGTCCTGCATATTCCAGATACTTATCTATCTGCCACTCCAACAGTCTCACATTTGTGTGCTCCCTGGTAGTATCAAGCGCTTTCAATGCCGCCGCGTCCACCTCAAACTCGAGCACGCCTTTTTTGGAACCTGTCTTGCGAATTGAAGGCTTTTTACCCTTGGTCACAACACTGGTGTAGGAATGATATTTGGATGGCTGACGTATTCGACGTTTTATCTTTGTTGTCGGTGTATCTTGTCGCCCTTGCTTGACTGTTACATTGCGCACGCGTGCTCGCGCCGTTGGATCAATTGTAGGTGAATGATTATACTTATTTTGACCACGCCGCAGTCTTTTCACATTTTCAGAAATTTCAGTAGCGAAGCGTAACTCCTCTACGGGTGTGCCAGCAGCAGAGCGCGTACAACGCACTTCTACAGACGTTTCAATAGCAGGCGGAGCTGGTGCTGCTGCAGGTGTTGGTATTGCCGGCGGCGCTGGTGGTTTTCTTACTGCCATCAGCTCATCCTCCACATGGTTTATGGGCGGCGTAGGCGTGTTTGCTGGTTCATCGGTTTCGGAATTGGGTTTACTTTGTGAATCTTTACGCTGCTTGATTAAACAACTGACTAAAGCCAGTGTGGAGGCATGTTCGCGCGGTGACTTGCGTGGTGGTAGCTCCAGATTGAGAAAGGCAGCTTTATTTAAGTGTTTGTTGTGTGGAAATTTTCTGCTATATGTCGTATCAGTGCTACTGGCGCAACTGCTGGCGTTGCTGTGTATGGAAGCGGCGCGTCGCTCATGCCCCTCGCGGTCAGGTGTGCTGGCTTTACTTGGACATGATGCAGAAGTTTTGGTTGTTATCAGTGTTGGTTTTTGCAGTAAATCCGCCTGTTGTTGTTGTTTCTTCAGCAGATCATGCTGTTCGCGGCGATAGCGCTGAAGTAAATGCAGTTTCTTATGAGTATAGTTTGTGGAGGAGGAAGCGGTTCCAAATAGCGGGGGCGAAGGAGGTGCTGTGGTGGAATTAACCGCAGCATTAGGTGTCGCTTTAATGCAAGTTTGTTCAGGCTCCACCTTCAGTTTACTTTTACTCTGCTTGCCTTCGCAAACATCCGATAAGCCAGATTTCTTTCCTGCATTACCACTAGTTGTTGCGGCACCATCTTCAACTCCAATTCCGCACAATTTACAGCTTATCCCGTCAAGTGTACGGTTAAATGGTATCGGTCCTAACTCATAGGGTAATTTTCTATAGTTAGTCGAGCCATAGTATTCGAAAATTTTCTCTTCACCGGCATCCTGTCGGTTGAAGACACGAAACCACAGATCCGCAGCGGGCACACGTTCGAATGCGTATTGATGTTCCTGAAAAAGTTTACTTTTGGTGATATCGAAAGATTTTTGTGGCACGAATAAGCTGGGATGTAGTGCTGGTGGTATAGTCGCGGTTGATAGAGATTTTGCCTTGCCTGGACTTTGTTTGAGTTTGGGTTTGAGTTTGGGTTTGGGTTTGTGTTTGGGTTTGAGTTTCGGTTTGGGTTTGAGTTTGGGTTTGGGTTTCGGTTTGGGCGTTCTCTTTGTTTTCAGTTTTGACGGTTTCTCATTCACAACAACATCATCACCAACATAATCATCATCGTTATCGTCGTCGTTATCGATATCGCCACCATCGTCGAAGTCATCATCAGTACTAGCTATACTCGCTGCTTCTTGCTTGATGCACATATTTATGGCCCGATTTGTAGGTCTTTGCTCTCGGTTGTTGGTACTAAAACGCTTTTGGCGACTTGCTGCTATTGTGGGTAACTGTGTTTTAATGTCACATGCGCGAAAGTTTCCTACATAATCTTCATCATCGTCGTCATCATCTTCATCATCGCTGTCTATATCATCATCTTCATCATCATCATCATCGTCGAAGTAGAAATTTTTTATCTGTTTATATACTTTCTTATCGCTTTCAGCTCTATGTAATTCTTCATCTGTATCTTCCCCCATCCTATCCTCCAGCTTTACAACTGTGGCCGCTTGAGCACGCCTTTGAGTTTTCTTCGCTGCAGTCGCCTTCGACACTTCAATGATTTTCGAAGGCGTTTCGGAGCTTCTTCTGCGGCTACTACTATCGACGCTACCCAGACGCTGATTGTTCTTGGCCGCCTCAACTGCTGCTCGCAACAGACGACTGCTAGTAGTTGCCGCTGTTACAATTGCCGTCGCAGTGCGACTACTTTTTCGCGTTGCCTCAGGCAGGGTTAGACCTGTTGCTACCACAGCAGTGTTGGCGGCAGAGCCAGTCGTGCCAGTCGTGTCAGTCGTGCTTGGCGTTTGCAGCAAAGTTTTCAGTGTAAATTCTTCTGGCTGGATGGGGGCGTTTGGAAAGCTCTGCTTGCCACTTGGTCGCCCTTTTCTGCGCTTGGCCACCACGATTGGCCTTGTTGCGATTGAGTTGTTTACCGGTTTGACTTTTATTACGTGTTCATTATTTTCTATATCTTCGCTGATGACTTCATCAACTTGTTGCTCACTGGTGCTATCCAAACTGATGCTGGTTGACGAAGCGCTAGCACGTAAAGCGTTATCTGATGTCGTCTGGCGATCCTGATCAGTTGGCAACTCGCTGGATGTACGTCTACGTGGAAACATAAAGTTCTCCGCCTCGCCGTGCAGACGCGACAGCTGTGTTTGACGCACTTTTTTAAACTTGACTATCAGCGATGGCGATGCTACAATCGCACTTGTTTCACCAGCATCACGGTGTTTGCGCGGTGGTGTGTGGCAGCCATCTTGTGCCAGAGTTGTCTCCACCACTTTGTACAGCGACGAGGGTGGCAACATGGCACGGATGGGCGGCGAAATAGCCGAAACGGCTGCGGGTTTTTTGCGTATGGTGGCTGCTGGCGCTGGTGTTGTCACCGGATCAGTTTTAAACGATTGCAACTCCAACTTGCTGCTGCACGCTGAACTCGTTTTCTTCGGTGGACTAACAGATGTTGAACGCACCGTTTTCGCCCCGCAAATATTTTGGAACTTCTCCGAAGAATGTTTTCCCTTCGTGCTGCGTTTAGATTTTTCGCGCAGCGATGGTGAAGGCGTCTTATGAGTGTAACCAACTGAACGATGTTTTTCTTGTATTTGGTTGGGTTGATGGTCTTCCAGTGGATCTGCTGCATCCGTGTCTAGACTGGCTAAATCTTCGACAACCTCCATTTCTTCCTCCAGCTCAGACTTCACCTCAAGAGCTTTATTTGCATCTAAAAATTTATTGACATCGGCGCTGGCATGAATCAGCGTATCAAGGGCGATAAAGTTTTGCGTGTTCTTGGCGAAATACTCGTGATCCTTGGTCTTTAGATGTATGGTCAAGGTATCATATTCTATTTTGCAGATCTCGCAAACACCGCACTGCTTTTCACTTGACTCTTTGAGTTGTTTGCAGGCGGCAGCGCCAACTTCAGCATTGGTGGAATGCTGCTGCAGACGTCCGTTGCTAGATTTCGTAACGCCAACATCGGCGGTGCTCTTTTTCAATGCATGTAGGCCGCCTTCTTTTGTGGTGGCACGGTGTTGTGAGGAACGCGATCGCGACTTGCGTGTCATTTTTGTAGGCTCTAGATCAGCGAGATCAGCACCGCCGGGCTCTGGCTTTCTTTTGGGTGATAGACGAAAGGCACCGTCTTCGCGATTCAGTTCGATTCTAGGCCACTCCGTGGGTTTGCGAAAGAGTTGATAGTAGGGCCTTTGATTGCGTTTAATAGCTTCGATTTTAATAAAACCACCTTTAAGACTTATGGGCTCAACTGTACCAGAGGGTTTACCGCTGTTTAACTTTTTTGCGCCACCTTCCAGATAATCTTTGAGATCGTGAGAGATGCGCTTGAAGAAGCGTAGAGCGTACTCACTTGACCAAATGATATAAGTGGGTGTGGCTACTACCGAATTGGTATTATTTTTGTTGCTACTGCTGATATTGTTGTTGTTGTTATTATTGGAATTTTCATATATTGCTGCTGTGTGTGTCGCGTGAGTTGTGCTCGGACGCCTAGCTCTATTTAGCATAGCATCAGCGCGTGATTGCTTTTTAAGTGTTGTGGTACTACCAATGGCAACGGTTCCACTGCCAGCATTTTTATTGCTTTCACAGGGTGACTGATCGTAGGAATATGGCGTATGCGGTGTGCCTGGAGTGACAGGTGTTTGCGGTGTCAATGGTCTACTGAGATTGGGCGTATTATTGTTATTATTATTATTTTTGCTGCTGCTGCAAACTTGTTTGTCCGTTACAAAATGTGTTATGCTCGGCGTTAGAAAGAATTCCAAGCAGCCACCAAGTGACGTTATTTTCTCTTCAATACTTTTGGTCAATTGATGATCACGAATATCCAAATAGAATTTGAAATGAATCAAGGGCTTTTTGCCTTTGATTATTTTTGGGGAACGATGGTGATGATGATGTTTGCGGTTTTGTTGTTGATTTGTTGTTGCTGCTGGTGCTGCTGTCGTTGGCAATGATTGCTGAGTAGTTGTTGCTGCTGTTTGTTTGTTGTTGCTATCAATATCCGACTGTGGTTGCATGCCTTTAGAGACAAGTTAGCTGTTGTTGACAGAATAGAACGGCGGAGGTGATGTTCATTGGTAATGGTTCGTTGGATGTTGTTTGTGTAGAGCACCAAAAAGTAGAAGAACAAAAACATACAAATTTGTTTGATTTTTAATGTTTTTTTAAGAGTTTATATTAACAATATTTAGTAGCTAGTGATGGGTTATTTATATGTTATAACAAAACATAAACACAACTTTTGTAACTTAAGTAAGCCAAAAAAAGCGGTAAAATTATCAACTCAACGCTTAAATATATAAAACAAATCAATGCTTGTGGAAACAGGCAAAAGCTAATAAAAAAAAATTTGACAAAACTTTGTTCCTAGAATACGTTTTGCTTTTATAGAATATGTTTTGCATTAACGCAACAACTCACTTCAAGATTAATTCGACTGTTAACAAAAAAATGTTGGGATGAATTTGATAGGCATTCAATCAGGATATACATATGTAGTTGTCAAGATTGAAGTTTTCATATTCAGATATGGATATCCGGATAAGCTGAATTTACATGTCATTCAAATTGGTGCTGAATCAAAATTTTTTTCTGTTTTATACAAAAGACTCTGCTAGAGCGAATACCAACTTTCAACACTTGATTGTATCAATCATAATTTGAGTGAGCTCTTCAATCAGGATTCCATAAATAATTTTTCTGTTACTAATAAGACCACTTTTACTCGGCAGGGGTCGATCAATCAAAAAACCACGAGCGTACAGACATTCAATGACAGATATCATTTAATCAAAGAGATTAAAAGAGAACAAAACTGCAATTTTTTCACTTATTTCGAATGACGTGTAAACTACACTATAACGGGGTAATTTTACTATTAAAATTGGGATATATAAAAAACTTGGATATATTAAAAAAAATAATATTGAAATATTCGAATGAGTAACAGCGCACCAGTTACGAACGCAAACGCGATTGATTTAGATTTAAAAAAGGAACTGAAAATTGTTTATTCAATGCATTTCTATAAATGTTTCCAATTTCTATATTAAGTGAGCGAGTTTTTCGGTATCAAATGCCATTAAAACAAAACTTAATAATAGATACCTCAGAGTATAAATGCGATCGTAACTTTCAAATAATATTTTTATAAAAAATTGAAGTTTAGAGTCAAAATTTCTCCAATCTGCTAAGTTCCACCATTCAATGTACTTTTCCGTTATTAACTTGTACAATGAACATGTGTTAGTTTATTTAAACTTTATAAACTACTAGTTCCAACTACAAAGTACTTCTAAAACATAGAATAACTTTAAATTTTATTGAATTTGAAATGCTTGAAATACTATACACATTACATCGTTTTGTTTTGATTTATTATATTTTAACCTTCACCTGGCCTCGTGGGGTACGTGCATACCCCACGTTCTTTCTCGTTTTGATTTGTTTGGAATTTTTTTCTAGTTTTTCGGATTTTTCATGAACGCTGGACGGATTTTTTTCAACTTGGACTATTCTACAGTTTAAAGTGGTATCCAAAGATCATCTCTGAATTTTTTTGAGACAAAATAATCAATATTTAAATTTTTACAAAGATTTTAATCACTGGGGTTCGTATGTCCAGGTACGAGTCCAGGATGTTACCCAGGATGAGCATGCCAGGTGAAGGTTAAATTAAAAATATGACTTAAAATTTTTATATGGACTCACGTATAATAATTTTGTCTTTCCTTTCGGTAGTCCTACGAAATTTACGTTTTCGGGGCACATTTTTTGTTGTTAAATGCATTCGAAAACGCAGAATAGCATAAAAAATGTCAATTATCGTTTCAGAAGACTTTGTTACTACGTTAGAGATTTCACTTTTTCAAAAAGTTTCAAAATTTGCTTGTGAGTTTCGGAGTCACAGGATCTACTTTTCCCCATACATACTTAATTTTTAGCTTTCAAATCAAAAAATTGTAACAAGAATTTATAGGTAACACAACAAATTCAAATCAATTTTAATTAGCTTACTAATTGATCACTAGATCGTTCTAAATTATATGTACGCTTTTTCATGAAATAAGTGTGAGAAAGACTTGAAATAAATTTATTTTTGTGCTTGACAACAAGCAATTATTTTTTTAATAAAAACAATTTACTATTTTTTGCGATCACATTAAATTTTCCGAAGATACTTTCAAACTTTTCCATCAAACTTTTCCATCATTTTTGATGACTGTATAAAACTTGTAATTTGGTACAGAGCAAAAACCTTAAAACAAAAAAACTATTAAAAAAAGACTAAGAACAAACATGCATTTCTAAAACTTGTGCATTTTAAAATGTTCATCATTGAAATTTTAACAAAATATTTAAATTAAATTGTTTATTAAACAAAAATAAAACAATCACATTCAATTATTTACACATATGACCAACACATTAAAATAATAAGAGCAGTTTATTGATTTTGAGTTCATAGTAAATTCTACTGAAATATACCTATTCTTGAAACCTTTTCTTAAATTATTTGTGTTAAGAAATTTATTTTAATGAAAAATAAATTAGTGTGTAGGAAAGCGTTAGTTAAAAGTAAGGGCATCCAATCGCGGGCAAGGCCTAAAATCCCGGGATTTTTGGGATCCCGGGATTGCCTACACTGCACTACTTCGCTTTTAGATAGTGCATACAAAATTTAGTTTTTCTAAAATCGCATTTTCATAGGTTAACAGCTAACACAAAATTATTGTTTTTACCTGACTTCACAAATTCTTACATGATAAACAAGCTGTACAAAATATCACAAAATTCTTACTTAGAAATACAAAAATTATTATACTATTAAAGTTTTTTCTAAATGACCTTGTTATTTATTTTGTTGATTTTATATGATTTAAATACAAATTCTAAATGTTTAATAGTTTAAATCATATTTGATTTTAAAAACATATTCTAGTTGTTTGATAGTTTAAAATCGTTTTTTGAGCTTTAGGTCAAAGTTAGAACAATTAATTGTTCTAACGAATCTTTCCAAAGAAACAACAACAACAACAACAACAACAACAACAACAACGTTTTTCAATATGAAATAGAAAAAATCACTAGCTGATTTTATTGCAATTTCGGCCCTGCTAAAGGCTTCATTAGAAATCTTTGTGATACCCGTGCAAGCGCGCATTAGCGCACTGCACCACAGGGCGATGAGATTTTAAGTGTAAATTTCTCAGTTTTTCTCCTATTTCATATTTTCACATTTGTTGTTGTATTTTTCATATTGAAAAAGTTGTTGTTGTTGCTTCTTTTGAAAGATTCGTTAGAACAATTAATTGTTCTAACTTTGACCTAAAGCTCAATAAACGATTTTAAACTATCAAACAACTAGAATTTGTATTTAAAATCAAGTATGGTTTAAACTATCATACATTTAGAATTTGTATTTAAATCATATAAAATCAACATAATAAATAACAAGGTCATTTAGAAAAAACTTAAATCAAATGGTAGAGCACTACCAAACAGAAACAAGCTGAAAATATATCAGCAAAAATCTAAAACCAACTTCAGTAACGATGCTTTGTTAGTGGAAGCCTTCCAGCAAAGTGTTGGACTTTGAATAATAACGTAAGCATAAAGACTAAAGTAAAGCAAAAATACAACAAATGTGAAAATATGAAAAAATATGAAAAACTGAGAAATTGACACTTAAAATCTCATCGCCTCTGTGGTGCAGTGCGCTAGTGCGCGCTTGCACGGGTATCACAAAGATTTCTGATGAAGCCTTTAGCAGGACCGAAATTGCAATAAAATCAGCAAGTGATTTTTCCTTTTCATATTGAAAAAACGTTGTTGTTGTTGGTGTTGTTTCTTTGGCAAGATTCGTTAGAACAATTAATGAGTATGATTTAAACTATGAAACATTTAGAATTTGTATTTAAATCATATAAAATCAACATTATTATACTATTTTATTTTTTTTAAGTAATTTTATGAAGCTTCTGAATGATCTCATTTTATTAATTTTTTTTTTAAGAATTTATCTTTGTTTTTCAGAAATAAACAATATGCGCTTTTTTCCAACTTCCAAATCCGATTTCCATACAAACAAAATCCTGCTATGGATTTAGATTTTGTGAACTTGTAGTTCACACATCACAGCCAGGTGGCGTATAATGAAGTAAGTGATCGCAAAAAGCATTGTTGACATTCTCATGTTTGCATTCAACGCCATCTAGTTATCAAATACTTTTCACGAGCAGCAAATCAAAATCACAATCAGATTTGGATATGGAAAAAACGCAGCTAATAAATGCTATCCAAACATTTCCCGGTATTGTGTTTTTAAAATCCCGGGATTGCCGAAGTATCCCGAAATTGGATGCTCTATTTAAAGTATTTAAATCAGGGCAGTAAAATATTGCATTCAATCTGATTTTATTCACAAAAAAGGGAATCAGTGAATAACGAAATAAGAATGCATTCAATGAATGCAAAATTGAATTGATTTGTAAATAAAATTTTTAATTCACATTCATTTTTTTTTTAAATGGATAAGTATTAATTTTTGCTATTCAGAATAATGAATTAATTTTTATATTCATTTGAATGCTATTCACAAAGAACTCAGTTCACAAAGAATTTCAGAATTTTCAATTATTTTTTTTTTATTCATTATTAATTTTTTATTCGTTATCAATTTTTTATTCATTATTCAGTTTTTATTCATTATTAATTTTCTATTCATTATTCATTTGTTATTCATTATTTCTTTTTTAAAAAGAAAAAAATCAACCGGAAAAAACCAATTTATGCTTTTTTATCTTTGTATGGCTTTAATGGTAATAATATTAAGAGGGTTTAAAAGCAAAGATCTAAATGGTTGAAAACCCTTCCAGGTATTAAATACAAAAAAAATTGTGCCGAACAGAAGCAAAACAATTATTTCGTTGTACAAGCTTGCTAAACGTAAGTAGCGCAGGTAAAAATCAAAGGTATGCTTTTTCATACTTTTAGGACCCAAATGATTGAAATATTACCTCAAAAAATATTTTGTTCTTAGTTTAGCCTAACCTTTTAAAGGGTTAATATCGAAATCGCCCTTTTCTTTTTTATCCCTCAAGCTGTTTATGCCAAAAAGAAAATTTAAAAAATTGATTCAGAGACAACCGTCTTAAAAATTTAAAGCATAATCTTATATACATTACGCAAACGCAATTTTTTTCCAGGGTAAGGCTTTTTAAGTACAAGTCCAATCTTAACAAATTTAGTATGGTTTGGTAGGTTTAGACCTGTAGATGTGCAAACTGGACTTTTTATTTCTTAAAAATTTATATTTTTTAAGTTATAGCGAGTTAAGGTTTGCATATAATTGCTGTTATGTTGCTTTTTCTCTTCTTAATTTCAGCATATGCCTAAAAATGTGTGATATATTTAGCGCCACCTATCGGATAATAGCTAAATCAAAGTGATACTGGAATGATTTCTTACAGTTGAAAAAAGATTTCTAAACTGTTGGTCGGAAAATTTTTTTATTTTTAAAAATTTACAGAAAAATTTAATAAGAAATTGGAAACTGGTAATGAAACATTTTTGTTCAAGCATTTTTCAATTGGAAATCAAGAAATATTCTTCCTCCTGTATATTTAAAATAAATTTGGGTATGCAATTAAATATGCTAACATTAGCTGCGTTTTATTCGTTCTGGTTTAACCAGTGAACGAATAGATCGCATTAGTTAAAGCTTTGTAAGTTTTGCCTTAGACCGTTTGGGGCATTGTCGCCAAATGATATGACCAAACGGCTGATTGCAAAACAATACCATTACTGCTTCTGACCGCTTAGGGCATTGTCGACGATGATATGACTAAACAGCACAGATGTTTATTTTGCCAGCATTAGGTGACTAAGAAGGGTTGTAAACCAAACTCTTACTTGCGAGTGCTGCCACAAACTAAACCAATAGCGACATCTATAGAGCCGTAGCGAAAAAAAAATAGTTCAACGAGATGAACTAGCTACTGAGCAAGTTCATCTTTTTGTTAGTGTTCTGCATGTTATTTAGAACCTATTTGGTTTAACCAGAACGAATAAAACACTCCTATTATATCATCGTATACCGCGTATATTGCAAAAAGGCCAACATTTATTTCATTTCAATTTTAATCAGTTGAAAATCTTTTCAATAGTTTAAAATAAAATCTAGGTATGTTTGATTTTGGCGTTTTAACTCCACACGGGTTTAATAGTTATATTAATTAATGCTATTAAAAAGAAGAAGCAAAAGGGAAAAAATAGATACAGAGGCATTGTGGAGCCATGCATGGCTTTTGCTAAGACATAGCTCTATGAGCTTCAGGACTCCTGCCGTAGGCTATATAAACTGAAATAAAACAAAATATGTTTTTACATATATATATGTATATTATTATATAAGCATTTTATTATAAAACTTACTTTTATGCAGTTTTTCGCCATATTTAAAACCAATACTTTATGAAATGAAACGTTTAATTCTTATGAAAACAAACTGCACATGTTGTTTTTCTTTTTCAAACAATTCTAAAAATTAATGTGTCTCTAAAAAGTCGCAAGACATTGTCACAAGACTCTGTTTTTGAGCTTTCATTCGATGTGACATCAAATTTGAGGTGACTTTTTTGGTATATCTTAAGACAATGTCATGTCGTCTAGAAGCAGCTTTAAAAGATTCTGGTTACTAGGCTGTTTAACTTTCATGGAATTTTTTAATTAGCAAGTTTTATTACTATAATATAGTATTTTTACTATGAAAGCAATTTTTTATTCACAATATATTTTTTACTAACAGCTAACTAATTTATCTGAAAATGAAGTTTTGTTTTCTTTTTAAATTTTTTTAAAATATAAATTAATGTTGTTTGTTTTACTTTAATTATTTACGTTAATATTTTTATGTTTATAATCAAGTGAAATATTTTTTGATATTTGTAAATTTTTTTATTTTTATTCTGAAATTAATTTTCTGAAATATAAGAAATCATAATGTTTTTTATTAATTAAACTTATTATATAATTTAAATACTTAAAAATTTTGCAAATATCTCTAATTAAGGACCGTTAAGGTTATGATTTTTTTTAAAAAGTCCTCATACCATAATCTTTATTTTCTAATTTAATTTTTTTTTATCTGGTTTTATCAGGTGGTGTAGTATACTTTTCAATGATAAAATTTACTAGTGTTTCCCCTGAAAATAATAAATGGTATTTCGGAATTCGACTTTATCTTTTTGTTGAATAGTTTTCCTCGTCTCGTAACCCTTGTCTGCTTCGAATTCGTCTTGGTGTTGGCTTTTAAACTTTTGAGTGTTTTGAATATTTTAAGTATAAACAACGATTGCGTTTGGATTTCTTTTTTAAAAATAAAGAAAAAAATAATTATATGCAATACATCTTGTCAAAACTCAGAAATTAAGCCTCTACTGCACACGAAGCCATATATGGCTTTTCATTTTCAAATGCGAATTTCCAACGGATATTAGATGTTACGAAAAAGAACATTTATTAAAATTCAATAGTGACGCTTGTTAATGTGTGGTGAATGTTGTTGTCATTTTTTTACACAGCTACTAAGAAAATCTCAGTATAGTTTAACAGTGCGTATGGTTTTTTATTTTTAATTCAGAAAAACAGAGAATTCAGAAAAATAAATCATTGCTTTTTCTAAGTTACGTGTAAGTAAGTTTACTTATATATTTTTTTATAGAGTCTATAGCCTACTGATTTAAGTATGTGATTGTTTTTTAAATGCATATGTAAAACTCATGAAAATAACGCATTCCTTCGAACCATAAATGACTTCTAACGGAAACGAAAATACTTTTTTGAAAAAAAATTTTTTTTACGAGTCTAATTATTCCATTTCGAACACAAATCCAAAAAACATTATTTTTTCTTTCTGGATCATAGTGCAGTAGAGGGTTAAGAGAAAGAGTTATTAACGGTACTTCATATATTCAAATTTATATAAATGCCATATATTAAAATTTTGACATTTCGGTATCCCGAAAAATCCCAGGATCACGAATTTCATATCCCGAAATCCCGGGATTTGCCAAAACCCTTCGGGATTGAAAGTCCTAATTGTGACCTCAATAAGCAAAATGTTACGCTTTAAAATGTCAATTTTTATTAAAAAATCATTCCATCTATCAACCCAACTACAAAGTGTAAAAATATGCGTTGTGATAAGAAAAAACAATACTGTGATTTTGTAATTAAGTATGTTTGGTGCAGCAGCATAACATGGGTTGGGAAGCGTAGAGGTGTTAGGGTATGGACACAAAAGGTATTGTAGAACGTGTTGTTAAATTACGTTCAACAATCGACATTTTATATGCAATAAACGATATTTTAAATAACGAGAAATTACCATAGTTTGTCGTGGCTTTTTTTTTTTTGTTATTTTAGTTTGATTAGTTTATGGAAAATATCACTCGCGAAGATAGCCAGCTAGCAGAAATGGTGCAAAAAAACATGTTCGGCATAAAATCATAAAATAAAGTAAAAAAAAAACGAAACATAAAGTATAATAGAAATAAGCGGCATAGAGTGTGGAGTGTGGAAAACTACGTGTATACAAAATAAAATACAAAATTTTGTGTATTTTTTTGTGTTTCAGTTTCTATATTGAAGGCAGAACGACAGGCAAAAAAAACCAGCCAACGTTTTGGTGGATGTTGAGCATAGGTTGCGTTTGTTGGTTGGTAAATGTTTGGAAGGCAGCAGCAGCGCTGTTTTAACGTTTGTCAGTCATACTACATACGTAAGTCAATGCTTGCTGCCATCGCTACCAATTTGTGCTGTTGTTGTGTTGTGTTGTTTGTGCCTGTATTCTTCCTATTTTAATTTTTCTATATGTTTTTCTTTCATTCACTGTACATATTTAGGTTGTTTTTGGTTTTTAACCAAGCGACGAATTGGATGGATGATGAAGTAGTCTATGTTTTAAAGAGAATTTGTAGCAAGAAGTGTGTGCATGAGGGCAAAGCTGGTTGCTCCTGCTGCTGCTAGTTTTGCCTCTACTGTGGATAGAAGGTTGATGTGATGAAGTGATATGTGTGCGTATTTTGTTGTATATTTATTGTTGGCAAAAAAGCGAAAACTAGGGCGCACAATATTTGCTGGCTAGCTGATCATAGAATCAAACTAAATTTAAAAAAAAAAAAACACAACGGTATTAAAAAACCCATAACTTCAAAGCAAAATCTTGATTTGGCTACGTATCATTTTGATCAGAAGGCGGTGGATTTGATAAAGAAACAACTGAATTAAACATTTTGAAAAACTCGCATCCTTCTTTAGTTAGCAGCTGTCATTTTTAGAGACTACATCTTTTTCAGCACGGTAGCTAGTATTTGCAACCCTGAAGTTTTAGTGTATTTGACAGTGGCGCGCATTTCGCATACAATGCAAAATAAAAACATGGAAGAATAAATTAAAAAACGCCGACTGCACCACTGTAAAAAGCCCAATAACAAATGAAGAATGAGCACAACAACAAAACCAAGGTAAATACGAAAATTGTACGAAACGTGGAACAAGAACAGAAACAAGGGCAGCGAGCATGGCTGCCATCAATAGCCATGCCACTATGAAGAATGTATGGAATACTTGGCTGTGGAAGCCTCGCTAACGGTTGGGCAGTGAAGTACTACATTGAACCGAGAGCAACAACAGCGACGAGGAATCAGCGAAGGCACACACAGGCCAACGATTGTCTAAATTGTGGTGATGATGTAGTAGCTATAGCTATGGCGGCACAGAGACAGACCATAGCGCAGTTCAACTGCAAAGACTTGCAATAGGAATTTTATGTATTTTGTGTTGTTCACTTTTCACTAGGTTTATGTTTTTTTTTCATGTGCAGTATTGGTTTTTTTTCGGTACACGTTCGTTGTGCTCGTCGTCAGTCACTTGGTTTGTTTGTTGTACAATTCTCGCTGTAGTTAGTTGCTGAAAAATAATAAAAACGGAACGTCTGATGATGACGACAACGGCTGACCGGCAACGTTTGCGAGAGCTGTGACGATAGCGACTGTCGCTCATGAGGCAACGTTACGAAAACTTTACTAAATTAATTTCTTTATAAGCAAAATATACATACATTTAGGCATAAACTAGTGAATAAAAGCAAAAAATTAAATGTAGAAATAGAAACAAATGTATAACGAGGTATGTTTTTGTTATATATTGTGGTGGATTGATGTGCTTAGTTACGAGTTTTACAACACTACCTTCTCCTTCTTCAACCAGTACACATACCTTTCATGAATTCGCGGAGTTGTTCAGCGCTTATATTCCGGTAGCCCAGTTCATTTAGATACGCAAGTATTGCACGCGCGTCCAAAGTCAGATGAGACATCGTTCATACAGTGCATTATATGCTTCCACAAACGATATAGTGAGGGGGTAAAGAAGGGATCCCCAATTTGTTTAACTGTGTCCGGTATACCTTGGCGCTCTGCGTTTGTTTGCTGCTCCTGCTCTACCCACTGTCTTTGCACACTTGAAAAAGTTGTTCTGTCTGCTTTACAAATTCTTGAAAACTTTGCTTGCCTTTTATTAAATTTTGCAACAGCAAAGTCGAGCGAAAAGATCTTAAATTGATATTATATTCATACAAACGAAAAAAAAACGAGAAGCAACGTATAACAAAATGAATCGCAAATGAAAAAATTAACCAATCCCAAAATCGTCGTTTTTTCTTCAACAACTTTTGAACACACACGATTAATACAACTTTTTGATTTGTTAAGCTTTGTATATTTTATTAGTTTCAGTCAATTATACTTTAAACTTTGCTTTTTTAATATCTTTATGCATTAATTTAAAACACCATTTTATTTTATTGAATTTATAGACATTGATGTGAAATTTTCTTTCGTTAACGACGCTCGGTTTTGCTGTTTGGTCGGTTCGCTTCGTTTTCGTTCTTGTTGGCCTCAGTTGACGTTCTCTGCCCTCGGTCGCTGCTTCGTTTTCGTTATTCGTGGTGAAGTTGAGTTTCTGGCGCTGTTGTTTTCGTTCATTTCCGATTTTTGACATTCGTTGGTAACTCAGTGTTGCATTTTACTTGAATGAAGTATATTCCATGGTAGAACTCTCCAGGTAGCATTGAAAAGTACTTATTTTCTCTTCTACAAGTTAACTATCTCCCGTCAAAATCAGCTGTTAGTGAAACGAAGCGGAAATTAAATAAAGTGTCAAAAACAAACATTACGAAAGTTAAATGGTCACATTCAGCGGAAAACAAAAGCCGACTCTTAATTTAGTGCAAGCTTTTTGACAACATATTATATTAAAAAAGTGTCAAAAATGCTTAAACTAAATTTAGAGTCGACTTTTATTTTGTTTATGATAATGGGCCATTAACACAGAAAAAAAATGTTCAAATTTGAGTGTGAAACCTTTGCAAATAAATTATGTACATAATTTTTCATTAAATTAAATAACTTACAACTTGGTTAGCTCTTTTTAGCTACTTCCCAGCTAGAACAGTAACTGTTACATACGGCGTATATAACACGAGCGAACACACGATTTGCGTTACGTCCATATAAAATTTTTCATCAAAACTTGTGACCATTGCTTAAGCGGTTATCAAAATGTCACAAAGTTTGCATCTCTGACTCTCATCTGTGTGATCTGGCATCCCTTTCTGCCACACATGTTTTTAGTATGAGAAAAATATATAGCTAAACTGCTCACACCAATTAGGAATTCAGTTGTGCGCTATCCTCCCCTTCCCCCTATGCCGTTTTGTCTAGCCCACCCCCTAGCCGATAAGTTAGAGCTCTGGCTTGTTATATGCAAAATTATAAACGCAATTGTTTTAAGTTTTTGAATTATTTGTTTAATAAAATATTTACCTTCCGGATAGATTTTAATTATGATTATAAAATTTTAACCAACAAACAACTATAAAAGAACAAATCGGCATTAACACCACAGAACATCAAAAGCACATTTTTGCAGTTGATTGTTTTGAAACAATTTGTCCAAAATATTCACCAGCAGCTATTCAATTTGTTAATCTAAAAAGAAAAATTATTAAACTTCGTATGCACTATTTTTAATTTATTTTCAAAACTTCCATTCGACTTCACCGTTTTGTGTTGCGTGTTTATTTTTCTTGTTGAGTTTATTTTATGACCGCAAAAGAGCTAGACATACAAACACATATAACTTTCCTTGTTTCATATAAAATGACAGAGTAAGAGTGTATTGGTGAACACCAAATTCTGTTTCGTTGTGTATGTAAACTTGTTACAGCTGTCCAGCAGGGTTTTGTTAGCAATTTTAGCTACAGGTTCAACATTTTTCTGGCAGCACTGTTCAGAAGAGTTGAATTCGCTAAATGCGGCCATTAAGAATTGTGGGCGCTTTTTTTTGTGAGTATATTTTTTTGATATGAGACAAAAATAAATAAATTTTTATTATTTTCACTCAAATCAGTGTGAGTTGGTCTGAGTTGCTGCCATACAGCAAGAAGAAATAAATTTGACAATTCGATCAGTAAACAAAAAGCCCGTATGATACTTCATTGTTTTGTCCAATTTCAAATTTTGAAAAAAGTGGCGCGTGAGCTAGACAGATATATATTGTTTTAAAAGGATGTAAACATGCATCGTGCCACTTTTTTACATCTCCGCAACATGACTATTTTATCTCTCTGTTCTTCTTGGCTGTGGAAGAAAGAGCTCGAGCTTGTTTTTGACACTTAACATTTGATCGAAACTTAACGACGAACGAATTGAGAGAAACGTCAAAAAGAATGCATTGAAAATGCTGTCCGTCGCACATTTTTTTGTCCAATTCATACTATATACACTCACACTTCTTGAAATTTAGCTTTAGCACTATTTCAACTGCTCTAGTTTCATTGTCAATGAATAAAAATTGGACAATACAATGAAGTATCATACGAGCTTAAGCAAAACATAGAAATATTGGGCAGTGCAGACAACAGTTGGCAACTGTTGTGTAAAAATTCACTGAATGGTACTATTTTGGGAGCGCTCACTAAAACTGATAAGGAAGCGGACGCAATTTAATCGAGTGAACTAATTCTATTCTACATGGACACAACTGTTAAATTAACAGTAAGATGCTGCTACTGACGCTGTTTAATTAATTAATACAGAAAGAAAGCAGCAAATTTAAGTGAGGAACCTTTGCAAAAGAATTATTTACATTAAAAATTAAATGTAATTAAATTAAATCTAATTTCTGTCATTTAGAGCAGCAACACATTCAGACAAAAACATAGCTCACTTAATCATAACGTCAAATTTTCATTCTTCATTATTTTTCGTGGTATAAAGACGTGCAAAGAGTGACACGAACGATCGCATCGCGTATATTGTTATATTAGCAAGTTTTATTTTAAAGCGTTAAAATAAAAGGAGGAGTCAATAAACTCTGCCAAAAATTGTAGCATTGACGTAGCTGGAGCCAATTGAATGTTGTCATATTTATGTTGTTCCTTATTAGCCATATCTTTTTAGATAAGATCGTCAATCAAGTCCATATGCACATCAAGCCGTTTGACTAACATTGCAAAATGTTTAGAATTTGGTTAATCAAGCCATCAACGAGTCTGTGTAACGCCCATATTACACGATGTTTGTTTGTATGACGAACAATGAACACTTTTAACTCTCTTTCAAATTTTGTGCGGTGGTAGGTCACACGACAGAAAATATACAGCAAACATTTTTGACATTTCATTACTTTTTCTCCTCCTTTAGTTGGTAATACTATTTTTTTCATTACGTTTTAGTAGAATAGTAGTACTTTTCATATAAAAAAATACTTTTAATACTTTACTCTAAAGCTTAGCAAAACTATAATTTCATCACCCAGCAACACTGTTTTGTACGATATTTCCTAATATGATCATCATATCAAAAATTAACATATTTAAGCAGAGATAAAGAGTTAGGACACTTACATTTTTTGCGGTAAAAGCATGGTAAGACTAGACAAGGTAGTGATAGGATGGAGAGCCGGTGACAACGGTCAAAACGAAGTTGACAACTCATTCAAAATCTGCAAGCAACGAGAAAGCAAAAATTGCCAACAAAAGTGAAATGGCAGCTATGGTCACTAAGAAAAAAAGCAAATTCAGCCCTTACACTACCTTGCTTAGTTATACCATGGGTAAAAATATATGACTGCATTTTATTTTATAATTTTTATGTACTTTGGTGAAACTAGTGATGCCATGAAAGAATTTTAAAGTGTACCTTTCTGATCAAAATCTTACTAAAAATTAAATGTTAAGTTTTTACTAAGGGTAAAAAGTACTTTGCTAATATTAAGAAGCAATAATGCGTATCTTTAGTTATCAAAACAAATGTAATATACTAAAGGCTGAGTAATATACTATTGTAATTAAAATCAAAAAATTTGGTGAACAATATCTCTGACAAAAAGTTACGTAAAGCTAAAGCCGGGAAGCTTGAGACGAATAGTTAGAGATGAGTAGCCATAACGGGGCATCTCGGCAGGCAATAATTCATTGCTTTCCATCTGTCAATTGGCAATTATTGCCAATCGAGACCACACAATTGCCATGGTTGGCAATTCATGGCTAGCAATATTGCTTTCCATTTATTGGTAAGAGGGAGTTTGACAATGAGCTGAATTTTTTTTGTTTGACAGCCATTTTTTATTTTTCTTAAACATTTTATGTGTGTAAATCTTAAAAATTAAGTAGCGTGCAGAAGAAACTTATAAAATAATTTATTTTTATTATAAATGATAAAATTATATGCATGTTGATTTCATAACATGAGAAAACCCACCCTTACAATATTGCCATTGCTTGCAATAGAATTTGACAGATGGTAAGCAATGGATTATTGCCTTTCGAGATGCTAGGTAAACAAGTAGCTACAAATTATTGATTTCTTTATTGGTAGCACTTTTAAGTTAAGGGCTCCTATGCACTGAACGTAAAGGTAAGTAACACATCGTCGCTGCACCTACAAAAATTGTTATGTGATTTTTGTAAATTTTATTATTGCCTATTTCATTAACACTATCTATCACCCATATTTCTGCATTTGCTGTTTTTTAGATCTCTTTTAATTGAGAAGTGATGGAACATAGCTGAAGGAAAAGCTATGTGCTCACAGTAGTAGAAATGCTCTGAAAAAATAATTTTTTTCTTTCCTGAAAAGTTGCTGAAAAACACAAAACCATTTTTGTAAGCACAGCGACGACATGTATATATAAAATTTATTTAGAAACAAAATTTATAGAAGAACAGAAATGTTCAATTTTTGAAAAAGGAGTACTTGCGCACTGGCGGTAGTAAAAGTGTATCTCAAAAAGTACAATTGTACCGCTTGCGTCATCACTAAATGAAACTCATTTATTGTGTGCTGTGTCTATGATAAAGGGTGGGAGGGTATGATACCTGTAATTTGGAAAATACTTTGAATTTCAGATCTAAAGAATCTAAAACACGATTCGGAGCCTAAATGTCATATTTTCTTAATTTAACTATAAAAGTGTTCACTTTTAATTGTAGGTAGCCGACTGCATGGTGTAAATTGATTATGTCTCCATTTTAGTACGAGTATGTTTGTGTTTAATAAAAATGTCTATATATGCCTAGTTTTAAGATCTAATTTAAGAAACCTCATAAACGTTTATCTCTCTGCCAAATAAAATTAATAAAACAATCTTCATTTCCCTGTATCTTCTTAACGTGTCACAGTTTAAGCTAAGGCGAGATTTGTTTTAAACCAATCAAAATAAGAGGTGATACACTTCCTAGTGGTGATTTGCCACCATTCGATGGTGATTTTACTACCACAGTATAACATTTTCTGATTTTATTCATGCTTTCCCTCTCCTACAAAGTTTCTTAAATCTTTATCTCTGCTACAAAGTGTTCATCCGCTCGTACTCAGAGATTTTGGACAGTTTGACATTAAAATGAACAACAAAATATTTTGTTCGTACAAACAAACATCGTGTAATACGGTCGTAAGGCATACAAACACATATTTACTAACACATATAAATGATTGATGTCAAATGATTGACCGTGTAAAGGGTCAAATAGACTACACAGACTGACTGCGCAAATACGTGCTTGCGCAAACTGTCGAACAGTGTTTTTGGCTGTTATAGGTTTGCTCAGATATCTGCACAAAAATTAAAATATTTTTTAAGAAGTATATATAAAATGTAACCCTGCGACTGATTGATATGTCTGGACAAGTCTGGAGCCTAATCAAATTTTTGACTGATTCAATCATTTGATAGACCTGTAAACACCTACAAACTTAAAAAGAAAGCCATGGAAAACTATGATGAATACGATGATCAAAGAAGAAGTACCAAGTTACTAAGTACACTAGGATTTATACGAAAATTTAATACAAGCTGAAAGCTACAGAGTACATTTGGTACTTTGGTATTCCTTGCAGTTATGTTTTCTTTGCACTTCATACATAAACAAACATCCGAATGCTAGAATTGCTGCCAAAAAGCTATAATGCAAGTTAAACGAAACGAGTTTGGCCACACCAAAAGAAAAATACAAAAAAAGGGAAAAGTTGTAGCTTACGGCAGACGCGTAAATAATTCTTTCTTATTTTTATTAAACGTATTTGGGCCTCTTTAGTCCAAAAGTGTAAAAATAAAATGTGGGTTTCGAGTGGTTTCGGAGATAAAATTAGTTCAAACTTGAAAAATTACAATTTCAAGCTTGTTATTAACACTCCGTATAAGGGCAAGTAATTTTATCTGTTAATTCCAAAATTAATGAAAAAAAACTAAATGTATTTAGTTTTCTGTTTTTAATAGGCGGCCTTCGGCAGCTGCATAGGGATTACAACTCTTAGTAATAGAGCGTTTACACTAGGGAGTCCAATCCCGGAAGCTTTTTTCAATCAAGGGCTTATCGGGATTGAAAATCTCAATCCCGGGATCGCGGGATTAGTTCGGGTTTGAAAATTTTAAGAAGTAAATAATTTAAAACGTTTTTAAAACAATTTTTTGTTTTATATTACTTGAAACTAAAAAATGTAAATTAATTCATTTATAAAGTTATAAAAACAAAACAAAACAAAACACATTAAGGGTATTCACAATTGCGTTGTTTTAGAGTAGGTAAAAAATCACGTGGTATTGATTCCACACTTTGCCGAGCGGTTTTTATATTTTTTGTTGTTTTACATGAAATCTCTAAAACTAAAAAGTGTGGTAATTTTAAGTAGCCCAATGATATGTTAAAAAACGTGGTTTTTAAGGTTCCACGGAAGGAAAAAGCTCAAAAAGCAAGTTAAACTTTTTTATGCCATATATTAATAAAATATATCAAATTGGATAGTTAATTTATTTGCATAGTAGCAAAAAGCTATAGTGGGAGGTTCCCAACCACAAATTCTATTTTAAAGGGTGCTCATAATTGTGATTTTTAACTATGGCAAAAAAACCACAATAAAACTATACCACACAATTGTGAATACCCTTATTGTAAATAAATACACAAAACTTAAATTATATTAATGACTAGCAAATTGTATTAATATAATCCTTTCAGTGGATTTGCCCAATATATTGGACACATCAGAAAGTAATTTTTATATGCATTTATTTTGCAAAGCTTTTGTTTAAATCAAATTGTTTGGTTCTACGAAAAAAAAGAACCAACATGATAAAAATAAATTTAGAGAGATATTTGACATAAAAGTCAGTTGGATTTTCGGTTTTGTGGCGAATAAAAGCAAACAAAATTTTTTTCCGAACCAAAATCAAATTTATGGTTTTTTATCTTTTTTGACCTTAATGATAAGAATATTAGGAGAGTTTAAGAAACAAAGATCTAAAGGATCGAAAAACCTTTAAAGGATTAAAAAAAAGACTTTGTGCCGACCAGGAGCAAAATAATTTTTTCTTTGTACAAGCTTGGAAAATGTAAGTAGCCCAGGTTAAAATCAAAAGTATGTTTTTTCATAATTTAAGGACCTAAATGATAAGAATATTACCTCAAAAAATTATTTTGTTCTTTGTTTAGCCTAGCTATTGAAAGGGTTAAAGAACAAAATATATAAAAAAATAAAATACAGACTAGTTTAAGTTATTAGTATATAAATGTTACACTTTTTTACACCGTCTTCATTATTTTTTGTGTTTAGGGCATATTAATTTTGGAAAAGACTTCTCAAAATTAAATTTTTTGCTAAAATTATTTTTAAACTAATCATTAATCTGATCAACGTGTTTTATTTTTTATTGGAGAGTTTTTTTCGGATATTATTACAAATATAACCCACGGATAAGAAGCACCGTTCTGATTCTATGCTAGTTGTATAAATAGTTGTACGATAGTCGTAAGCAATTTGTATGTTTCGATCACGATTGCCTTCACCACAAAAAAAAAATTACTTCCTGAGTCAGAATATCTGACAAATTTGAAACACATAGCTTACTTCCCAATTTTGCAATTCTTCTAAAACTTTGCAAAGTCTTTGCACCAGTGGTTCACACTCATCGTCCTAATAATCTTTTTCTGCCTCAATAAAACGTTTTTCTAATTATTAAAATAGAATCAACTTAAAATGAAATGTTTGCATTTGCATGAATATTTGTAATAGAAATTTTTTATTTAAAAATCCCGGGATCCTGAGAGAAAATCCTGGGATTTAAAAAACTTAAATCATCCGGGATTGACTTCCCTAGTTTACACCAAACCCTCAAAACGTGTTTTGAGCATTTATTGTCAAGTTGCCAAAACAGGCTGTCAAAATATATAAAAAACTTAGTTTGTCATAAATTATTTTAGTATTTATTTTAACCAATATTCGGAAGTAATCTTCAGGGTATCTAAAAAAATAAATATAATGACAACAAACTAATCACAAAACTTTTTTAAACAATTTTATAGTGCGTTTACACCAAACCCTCAAAACGTGTTTTGAGCATTTATCGCGTTTAAGAGCCAAAACACAACTTATTTTGAGTGTTTTACCATACAGCGCGTTTTATTATAAAACACCATTAAAACACTGTAAAGGTCGAAACATATCATAGTAAAAATGAAAGGTGGTAACACCTCAAGTGTCAAAGCTTAAGGCTTGATTACCCAAGCGTAAGGTAACGTAGCGCGACGTTACCAATTGTCAAGCTAAAATCGGTTTAATGATAAATGTGTACAAGTCGTTACCGAAATCGTAACGTGGCGTGACGCAGCGTAGAAGTCTGTAGAAAATAGATTTCTACGCAACGTTACGATTTTTGACAGTACGACAGCTGTGGGACAAGCGAAAAATGTTGTTTAACTTCACATTACTGTACATTTTAATACAATATAAGAAAGGATGCAGTCTTTTATTACGATTTCGGTAATCACTTATCCTCGAGGCAACTTCGCACTACGCTACATCCCGCTGCGCCACCTCACGTTACGCTTGGGTAATCAAGCCTTTATTTTTTCACGAAAATGAGCAAAATAAAAGCAAAAATGGAACAGTACGAAAACATAAACGTCAAACTAAAACGTGAAAAAGGCGGTGTAAACAGTCGTGTTTTGAAATAAAACTCAAAGCGATAAAACGTGTTTTAGTTTCGGTGTAAATGTATTATAGGCCCAACTCCGGCTTCGCTGTCTACAACACCTCTGGATAAATTTATCTTTCTATTTAATATGATTTCATATCCAGTTTTGTTATTTTGTGCGATATTTCATTCTTTATTTTGGGTGTTATTCCACACACTTCATATTTTGAATTGAATTTTGAAAATTTTGCGTATTTTATCTCCTAAGCCATTCTAAACCGATATTTTGTTTTTGCATTTTTGGACTAAAGAGGCCCAAATACATTTAATAAAAAAAAAGAGAAAATAGGGGTATTCACTATTCAGTGCACTTGCCAGTGCAGTTGAGGACTTGAGGACTTGTGCACTTTACAAAAACAAAATTTACGCGTGGGGCGTAAGCTGCACTTGTGCACAAAAAGCGGAGACAATCAAATTGTACTAGTACGAAAAATTCGGCACTTCGTACCTAAAGAATAAATACTTATTCTAAATGATACGAAAGTACGTACATATGCAACATTACATGGCGGAGTATGTCTATGGTGAGTTAAACAGATGAGAAATAGAAGGGATGAGTAATAAAAAAATGTCGGAAGATGAAATAAAATAACGACCACACAACAAAGTGGATAATAATTACAATCCACGTTTTCTACAACATCGCTGGAACAACAACAAAACATTTGACATTTTTTGATTCCTTGAATCTTGAATCATTCCTCACACTCATTCTGGCTTTTTTTATATAGTGTGTGGCAAGTTTGTAAATTAGTGCGACCAACAGGTTTAACGCTTATAAATTAAGTGAAATAGTTATTTTAAATTGTTTTTATTGAAACAATTCTTTTATTTTTATACAAAATCATGTCAACAAAATGCACCACCAGCTTGTTTTCACTGCTTATAATTGGTTAGTATTGAAATCGAGTTTTTCTTTAATAAGAAAATGAACAAATTGGTCCATTTTTACAACACAGCCACGCTGTTCTGCTCGTCATTACATGCTGGACGCACTAGTGGACGATCCAATGCCTACAGTGGAAGACGAGGCGGTTATTATGGCAGCCAGCAGCAGCCGTCTGTGACACAGGAGCCCTCACAAACGCCCAAGGAGTATCTTGATAATAAATCTGGTTTTTCCACCTTTGGTATCATATCCATAATCTTCGCCGTAATCGTCTGCTGTATGGTATTCTACTACAGCATTATGTGCTATCCCTTAATTTGCAGGGATGAGAAAAAATATCGTTTCATGGATGTATCTTCCACCATTACTGCGGCGACATCACGCTCGATACAGTCGATAGAAAACTTTCCTGTGGATCAAAAGCATTAATGTTATTAACAAATGATCATATTGCATTAAGGCTTCCACATCAATTGAGAGATGATCTACATCTATACAATATTAGAATTTTTCGCGGCTTGCAATTAAGTTAAGCCAAAATCCAGCTTTTAATGAGCAGCTCCAATATTTTCATTGTGAAGTTTAACAATAATTTTACTTCACACGAATCTTTTTTTATAATCCGTAATAATTGTAAATTGAGTTTTCATGTTTTTCCATACACCTTAACACACACACATACATGTACAGAGATACGTTCGTACAAACGCCTGCAGACAAATAGCTTGGTAGAAGGTTGGCTCTTAAGCAACACAAAACAGAAACAAAACTACGAGAAATCAAAGCAACGCAACCTCAACTTCATTTGTAATCACGTATAATCAACAGCACCAGAAGCAGCAACAACAACAGCGGTATGCTGCAAGGTTTTGTTTTCCCCTTGCAATGCCATCCATCTTTTTGGTGGGGAAGAAGACGTACACAGTACAGGTAAATCCGTAACATCATTCAGCGCATAATATCTGTACATATTCACACGTTTCGTGTCTTCAATGAGCAAAGAATCTTAGGATAAGGTCAGGCCAAGCTAGTGTGGCTTCTTGTGAGTCACTGTCTGCGGTGTTTTTTTTTTGTATTTACATTATTTAAGTTGCGTAATAATCATTGTAATGGGTTCTTTTCAAATATTATTATGTGAGGTACAAACAATTATGTTTCTTTTAAAAGTTTTAAATCAACAACGGCTTACTTTTTCGCTTGAACTAATTTAACTTGACGCGGAACGATAGTGTTGGTTAAGCTGGAAAAACTCGGTCGGTAGCACTTCCAACAAAACATTAACAAAAAACAAAATAAAATAAATTAATATTTATATATTTTTTTTTGCAGATGGTTGAATGTTTCACATAAATATTTTGTTTAGTAGAAGAATTCAATCAACTACAACAACTTAAGACGAATCATGAACCGATTTTTTTTATTATAAACGCTATGCCTTAAATAAAATCATGTGACTCTCTAGCTTCTTAGAACTTAAAGCAACTTTTTATTGCTTACATCTAGAATAAAAAAAAATCTATTTCCTCAGTGCTCAAAACATTTTAAAGGTGATCTATAACTTAATGATGGTGCACTTTTAATTTTTTTACTATCACTTGTTTGTTCGTTTTATCGTTTGAAAACTAAAATTTTCGTTTATTCTAAATAAAAAAAGCATCATACTTTGAGCTCGAAAAGTTTAAAAAATATACTTGTATACTACTTTGCTCAAACGGTACTGGTCACTTAAAACTACGCGTGCGATTAATAGATACGGCAATATTGTTTTTTTTAGCACTAATTTCAAATGTATCATATATATTCTGTGGCGTTTTATAACAACATCTTAAGTCGACTTAAGGCAGCTCTGAGTTATTGATATAGCTGTGTTATACTATACTATAATATAGCACTATAACCACACAAAATCTAGAGCTTCTAGCACAACCGTAGCCAAAGTTATGGCTCAAAAACGCAACACCCTTTCACATAACTTGTATGGCGGTTGAAAACTTTGAAGCTAGATTTCTTAAAATATGATTTTTACACTTAAGATGTTATTATAAAGCCCACAGATATAAAAAACATTTATTTTCAAACGGTTATATCAAAAACAATGGACGTGATGGGAAAAAATAAATACACCATTTTTCTTATCATCTACACATTTACTTAGAATGGATCTTTAAACATTTTGAGCATTCAGCATAAATAATTTTTTTAAAATGTTCTAAATAGAATGTACTTAATTAATTTCAAAATTGGTTTTACATATAATTAAGACGTGTTGGAATAAACCCAGTATGCCAAATTGCTTCTCGTCGTTGATTTATATAAGAAGAATTATCAAAACTCGACCCCTTTTTAAAGTCTGTTTTCAATGTTATTTGTCTTATTTTGAATCAAACTCATATTCTTGCCAAACCCTTTTGCTCTGCTGCTCAACATTGAGTCTTCTAAACTAAATTAACTAAAATTTCCACATATATTTATAAATTATATATACATAAATTAGCCATAGAAAATAACACACAATTCATATAATGTAGTTTTTAAAAATAGTCTATAATTCCACATCACGTTTTCTTATTATAAAAAAAAGTAAAAACTTTTGTGATTTTTATAAATTCAACAAATTTCCGGGACTCTACTGCATTTTATTGCTTTAAAAGAATTTGAACGTATGTATCTAATAATAATAATAATAATAATAATAATAATAATAATAATAATAATAATAATAATAATAATAATAATAATAATAATAATAATCTACTTAGGTTGTGTAAAATGTTATGCTTAATATTTACATTGTCCAGTTTTCAGTACTTAATTCGTTAGGGTTTCTTATATATTATATATATTCATTAATTTATACAATGGTTTTTACAATAAATTCATTATAAAAATATTTATAAGTAATTAGAATTAATTATTGAATTTTAATATAACTCAAGTTATTTATTGATCTTTTATAACTCGAATTTTAAATGTGCATTTTGCAAGTATTTTATATATGAACAAATTTTCTTATATACTACAAAATGTTTGTAGCTCTTGTGTAGCTCTTAAGTTGTAATGTAATTTTTTTTAGCATTTTTTGCAATTTTTAAGATTTAAATAAAAATTTATACTTTTATACAATATATCATTTTATTATTATTTCTCTAAACATTTTACTTTTCTAAGAACAAAAGCTACCTTAAAAGTTGAAAGTTAAAAATTTAATAGTTGAAAATTTGTGTGTATGTATTGGCTGACTTTTTTAGCTATTTAGTTTATGTTACTAGTATGATTGTAACAATTGTAGTTAAACTAAAAGTTTATTATTAACATAATTTTTAAAGATATTTTTTGATGTAGCAATATCTAAATCATCATTAGAAGAAAACTCATTAAAAAGTAATAAGGTCCTGGTGAAAGGCTCATTTCAAGCATAATTTACTTTATAAAGTTTTATGAAAATGGTTTATAAAATCTGAGTTGTCTGGATGGAATATTAAACAGAGTTCGTTCTAAAAGCGATTGACAGTCAAAATGTCCAGAAACTAAATCGTATATAAATACCAGTGAGGCAATCTTACTCCTTGACTCAAGAGATTTGAGACCTAAAAGCAATAACTGTGAATTATAGGTTGGTAGTTTTTCATTAAAATTTGAGGAGCGGAAAGCAAACCTTGAAAATGTTTTTTTTTTAATTCTTTCCAGTCTAATAGTGGCGTTATCAAAATAAGGATTCCAAATAAAGGAAGCATAATCAACCTCAATCTTACAAACGCATTAAATAGCATTTTCAAGATGTGGGGATCAGAAAACTCGTAGCTATTTCCTTGAATGAATGAAAGCAAAGAATAAGTCGTTGGATTAGGAAAGTTTAAATGACCTACGAACGCAAAATTACAATCAAAAACAATAAACAAGATCTCGATAAGAATTAATCGAATGGAGGTGAATATTAGCTAGATAAATTAAATTGAATATGGTACGTAAAGTGAGTGTGGGGAAGGTACAAAGTGAGTTTGGAAACACTTTTTAAAAAATTCAGAGCCAGACTATTTACTTCACAACAGACTGCAAGTGAGAGACGTCTGTCATACCAGATATTTTTAAAAATACTTTGAGATCATCTGCAGTAAAGTAGAAACTCCATTTTCAATAGTTTCAAAAGCAGTCATTTGTGCGAAACTCTGTCGAAAGCCCTCGAAAAATTGGTTTATACAACATCAACTTGATAACCTAGCTCAAACGATGATATACAGTACTCGGAAAAGACGCCAAGGCTAGTTACTGTAGAACGACCCGCTACGAAACTATGAAGCTCAGGGTAGATATGGTGTTTGATTAAAGTATATATCTTAGCTTTCATTATACATTCAAGCAATTTAGAGACTTTGGATAATTTAAAGATTGGACGGTAATTAGAATTTTTTCCCTCTGCTTTAAAGAAGGAAATGGAAACAATTTTCCAACACT
The DNA here is from genome assembly GCA_963920525.1 of Dichetophora obliterata. NCBI lineage: Eukaryota > Metazoa > Arthropoda > Insecta > Diptera > Sciomyzidae > Dichetophora > Dichetophora obliterata. The sequence continues at coordinate 209,682,396 of OY986436.1, read as the reverse complement.
TAAGATAAACACCATCAGATAGGAATTTATTAAAGATTGCTCATTTTAGAAGGAAAATGGAAGCATAACCACCAATATCTTCCTTGACTGAAATTTTCATATTACATAATTAAGTGCTCAATGACATCACTAACAGATATAGTTGACGACCACAGAGGTCGGATTCTGAAATACGTTAAAGCTAAATCTCCACCGTTAAAGCTAAATTTATAGTTTTAAGCGATATTGCAATTCTGAAAAACTCCATTGCTTACTTTCATGCTAAAAATTTAAAGACTGAACGGGCTTTTAACGAAGAATAAAATTTTAACGAAGAAGCTGCCATTGCTAAATTTTTAGCGATTAATGCGATTCTAAACTTATTTTTAGCGATTTCAAGAAACTCTAATTGTATTTTTAGCTTTAATTTTGAAGCCCAATTGCTCCAAAGTTGCTGCTAAGTTTGAATTTAAAAGATTTTTTTATTGGAGGTTGGAATTAGTTTTAAAGGTTTTCTAAGAGATGGCGTAACTATCAATAGATCGCATCGGGCACACCTGTGACTATATTCATTTTTAAGCACATTGTCTAAGCTTCATTTTTTAGTATGTGTCATTCCACTGAAGTGTAAACAACATATATTTTTTTCTCTGTGAACATGTCGACTTTCGTTCCAACAAAACGCAATTTGCGGGAAGGTTTACTTTTGTGCTTCCATTTGAAGAAAAAAGCGGTTGAAGCACAACGCACGCTTACTGAGGCTTACGGGGACTATGCTCCATCGATTTCTACTTGTGAGTACTGGTTCCGTCGGTTTAAAAGTGGTGATTTTGATACGGAAGACAAAGAGCGTCCGGGCCAGCCGAAAAAGTTTGAAGATGAGGAATTGGAGGCTTTGCTCGATGAAGACCCGTGTCAAACCCTTCAAGAATTGTCAGAATCATTGGGAGTCGACTTATCAACGGTCGGCAAACGCTTGAAGTCCATGGGAATGATTCAAAAGCAAGGAAATTGGGTGCCGTACCAGTTGAAGCCGAGAGACGTTGAACGGCGATTTTGCATGTGCGAACAACTGCTTCAACGGCATAAAAGGAAGAGTTTTTTGCATCGTATTGTCACTGGCGATGAAAAGTGGATCCATTACGATAATCCTAAGCGAAAAAAATCGTGGGGACCACCCGGCCATGCATCAACATCGAGGGCCAAGCCGAATATTCATGGTGCCAAGCTTATGCTGTGTATTTGGTGGGATCAGAAGGGTGTCGTGTACTATGAGCTGCTAAAACCTAACGAAACCATCTCTGGGGAACGCTACCAACAACAGTTGATGCAATTGAGCCGAGCATTAAAGGTTAAACGGCCGGAATATGCCAAAAGACACGACAAAGTGGTTTTTCAACATGACAACGCACGGCCACATGTTGCAAGAACCGTCAAGGACGTTGGAGGCGCTGAATTGGGATGTGCTACCCCACCCGCCTTATAGCCCAGACATAGCCCCTTCCGACTACCACCTATTCAGATCGATGACGCATGGCTTGGCTGAGCAGCGCTTCACTTCTTACGAGGATACCAAAAAATGGGTCGATTCGTGGATTGCCTCAAAAGACGAATCGTTCTTCCGGCGCGGAATCCATATGCTGCCAGAAAGATGGGAAAATGTTTTAGCTAACGATGGACAATACTTTGAATAATATACATTGTACCGTTGTTTCTAAATAAATGCTCAAAAACCGAAAAAAAACCTTTAAAATTAATTCCAACCCCCAATATTAAAATCTTAATTTTTGATTTGTTTTTTCTGAGACAAATGAACGCTTTGTCTATATGTTTTCAATCTAAATGTTTTCAATGATAAATATACCAATTTAAAGCACTTTTTCGAAAACTTGCTGTTTGTACTTATCAGTTGTCTCAGTATTAGGGGTATTCACGATTCAGTGCACTTAACTGATTTTATTAATTTTTGTGAAAGTTTAAGTAAATTGATTAAGTTGAATGAATCAATTGAAATTCAGAAAAGATCAATAGAAATTTAGAAAAGATCAATTGAAATTCAGAATAAATCATTTGAAATTCAGAAAATATCAGTAGAAATTTAGAAAAGATCAATTGAAACTCAGACCGTTATTATAATAGCAATGGTAGTGGAAGTGGTAATGGTAATGATAGATTTAAATTTTTGGCAGTGATAGATTTAAATTTTTTTGATAATTGTTTTTTTCTGAATTTCAATTGATCTTTTCGTAATCTCAATAGATCTCTTCTTTGATCTTTTCTCAATTTTAAATGATCTATTCAAAACTTAAAACACTATAGAATTCTGGATTTTAATTGATCTATTCTGAATTTTAATAGATCCTTTCTAAATTTTAATTGATATTTTCTGAATTTTAATAGATCTTTTCTGAAGTTCAGTTGATTTTATCGGAACTTTAGTTGATCTCTTCGGAATTTCATTTGATCTTTTCTGAATTTCAAATTATCTATTTTGAATTTCTGTTTATCTTTTCTGAGTTTCAAGTGATCATTTCTGAAATTCAATTGGAAATGGTGTATTTAAAAGGTTTTCAAATAAAAACTACGCTAACCGCATTTCTAACAAGCTTAATAACTATTTTCATGTAATTTGAAAAGCAACAAAATAACTAAAGGAAATAATAAAATTGCAGAGTGGAATTGAAGACCCTATTGTGGAAACTACATTTCATGCTGTATCTGTATCTGAATAATCTGAAGAGAGCTGTTTGATATATTCAAAATAGCCCCCTAATAGTTCGTTTTTTGGAAATCTTATACCAAAATAAAATTTTTTGGCTTATGAAACATTACTTTGCAAAATTTTAACGAAATCGATTGGTCGAAAAAGAAGTTGGTGAACTGTGAATATTAACACAGTGAAGTATTTCGAAAGAAAAAAAATTTTTTATGCACATTTCAATTTGTACTTTTCACATAACTTTATTGATAAACAGTGCTGTAACTACACAAATTTGAAATTTTTGACATTTCTTGTTGCATTAAAAATGGGAAACTTAAAGATTAAATTTTATATAAGAATAATTTTTTTTTTTAAATTTTGTTTGTTTAAGTTAAAAAATGCATAGCATAACGTTTAGACTTTTAGCTGAGAAAGTTGTCGAAGATGAAATGCGAAAAAACGGATAAATCAAAGACAAATTAGTGATTCTTCAAATCCATTGAAGTTGCCACAAATATTGTAAGTGTCTAATATTGCATATAATTTATCCAGTTAAATGATTTTTTTTACTTTCAGATTTCAACAGCATTTTAAGGTGAATAAACGTGCGTTCAAAAATTTACTGGACATTCTTTCGATGGCAGTGAAACAACCAAATAAATCTTTTGGTGTTTCTCCTGTTATTAAATTGTGCGATTGCTTACGTTTCTTCGTTGAGGAGGATATTAAAGAGCAGTTGGAAAGTATTATGATGTAGGGCTTGCACAATCAACTTTTAGTGAAGTACTATCAGAAGCATTAGAAGTTTTTAAAAAAATAACTTTGTCCAACTCGATCAAAATGTTAATGACATCAGAGGAGAAATATAAGATACCTGGCATTATAGGATGCATAGACGAAACCCACGTAAAGATTATAGCACCTTCGGCAAGCAAACATCTTTAATAGAAAAGGCTGGTATAGCTTAAATATTTTAATGGTAATTTTTTGCTGTTGTATCTTAACATAAATGTAAAGAATAAATAACATTTCTAGGTTTGTGATAACGTAGTGAGAGTTCGTTATGTGGATGCAACCCATCCTGGGGCGTGCCACGATTCCTTTATATGGAATTTAAGCGAACTAAGGGCGCACCTGAAGCAAGAATATTGAAATGGTGTGAACAATTGTTGGTTGTTAGGTAAGATTTCACCAAAATCTGAGATGATTATTCCGTAAGGCCGGTACGTTCAAAATGGAATTGCTGATATCCAAAATGGTAGTCATTTAATTCGACTATTTATTAGGAGGCGCTGGTTACCCTCTGGAACCTTGGCTGTTCACACCCTATAGGACACCAGAAGAAGGTTCAAATGCTCAAAAGTTTAATGAAGCCCATACGCGATACCGGAATATCATTGAAAGAGTTAATGGCGTTATTAAAAATAAATGGAGATGTTTATTAGGTGCAAGAGAGCTTCATTAACACCATCAAAGGCAATTCAAATTGTAAATATTTGTTGCGCACTTTACAACATATGCATTCACTACAAGGCAGATTGTGATGTTGCAACTAATTGTAAGCAACAGGAACAAGAAATTTCCGAAATAGTTGATGAACCAAGTCACACACAGAACTTGGAAGTGGCACAGCGTATCCGAATTGATATAGCAAATACATTATAGACTTGTCAGAATAAAAACCAAAAAATCTTCATTTATTTTTTATTAAAAGGATAATTAATATTCAAAAGAAAATAATACAAATTAATGAATTTTAAAATTTACATATTATCTTTACCAATAAGCAAGTTATACTTTAATTCCTCGATTTCAATAAATCTTCTATTTTTTAAATTTTGCTAACTACCTCCTCTTGTCTCATTTTTTCCATAACCATATTATGACGAGCTTGTTCTTTTGTTTACTTTTTTTTCTCCTCATAAATTCGATCGATTCCCCGATATAACTTTTTCATGCTGGCTTCCATTTCATAATTATGGTTGCTAATGTTGCCAGAGATATTTGCTTGCATATTTCCTCCTGGACGTCAAGTTCTTTTGAAAAACGTCAGTTGCACTTGTTTTATTTTTATTATTGTTTGTTCTCATAGAAGGAGTCTGTTTACTGCATACAGCAGGTTCATTGTACATTGTTGGCTCATTCGATGTTGATATTAGATCGCCAATGGGCCCACATTCGTTATCTATGAAGGTGAATTCATGACTGTCATCGTTTATCAACATATTGAAGTCTTCTTGGATATCTGTAAGTGACACAATCACGCCTTCCACAGAATCTCCAGTTTTTGGTGCTTGTGCACGTGAAGTAAACCCAATTTTTTTTGCATGCGGAACTCCTTCAACCGATTCCTTCATGCCGATTAATTTAAAAATAGCTTCTTCAGTTAGAGATAGCTTTCTGCCGGACATACTTTTTTTTTGGTCATTCCACACCTTCAGAATTAATAAAAGGTGTTTAAATGTACCACGGAAGTAGTCTTTTACCTATTTACTTTTTCCATAAGTCTCTTGCAGAAACCTCTCCAATTCCTCATTCAATTTGAAATTTTGGGTATGTTTAGCGTAGCTTCCTCTGTGCGCACGCCGAACAAACACTTATTTCTTGTTTTTAACCTTTATATAAAAGCAAAATTGTTAATTTTCCATAAAAAATGTTTAACAATTCCGAGAAACAATTTCATATTTTGTGTCAATAAAGTGGCTGATATATGTCCGGTGCCCGTGTCGGTAAATGTCCGACCTCTGCACCGAAAGAAGTGCTAGTTCTGGAACACCTTGGGCAAGAACAATTTACGAACGAAGACCGATTCGGGCACTCGTCAGTTTTTTGTGTCCGAATATAGTCGCTCGTTTTTGAACACTTTATTGACTTAATACAGACTTACTACAGTACTATTTAAGGTGACTTTCGAAGTACTTGCTGGGTATGTTTCGGGTACATTATAGTGGTTCAGGGAAATAACGCCCAATGAAATAACGCCAGAAATAAAAATGAAATAAAGCCCAAAAATTTTCCATACATTTTAGGGCTTTATTTCATTGAAATTGGGCTTTATTTAATTTTTCTATTTTGGGCGTTATTTCATAATGAAATAACGTCCAAAAATTAAAAATGAAATAAAGCCCAAAAATTTTCCATACAAATTTGGTTGTAATTTCATAATGAAATAATGCCCAACATTTTGGGCGTTATTTCATTGAAATTGGGCTTTATTTAATTTTTCTATTTGGGCGTTATTTCATTATTATTCAGATATAACTCTTTTTATGTGAACTATTTGTCATCAAAATGTTAGATCAATTTCAAATTCAATTCAGAAGTACTGTAGACAGCGAAGCCGGTGTTGGACTTACTGAGGGTTGTAATCCCTAAGCAGCGGCCTAAGGCCGCCTATTAAAAAGAGAATTATATCCAGAAGTACTGTAAAACGAAAAAAAGGGCATGTCCGCATAAAGCCCAAATGGTTTTTTTTTTATGATATAACGATTTTCCCTTATACGAAATGTGGTTTTGAAATTCCGTACAAGGAAAAACCATTTTATCGGTCAAATATCATTTTATGTGGTGGGGCAATATTTCGTATTAAAAAGAGATCCCGAATTTGGGCCCTTATTTAATTTTTCATTTTGTGTGCATTTTTCCAGAGGTCTAGAGCTCGCTTTATTGTCCCTGCTCGCTTTATTGTCGCGGTCAGAAGAACCACAATTGTTTTTTTTTATATTCTGAAAATTAGGACTTAATTTTTCATTTCCGTTTAGGTTTTATTTCATAATGTGCATACTCCTAAATGTCAGGTTTTATTTAATCTTTTCTTTAGGTCTTATTTCACCAGGAATTAGGAGTCATTTCATCTTTCAACGTTCAGTAAATGAAATAAGTCCTAACGTTAGGATTGTTAGGAGTTCTTTCATTAGGAGTTTCGCGGAGCCGGTAAAATTTTCCCAATTTTTTCCAAAAAGATTTTGGGTTTTATTTTATTTTATTTTCAGTTTGGGCGTTATTTAATTTTTTTGGGCTTTATTTAATTTTTTATTTTGGGCGCTATTTAATTTTTGTAAATGTTTTGGGTCTTATTTCATTTTCAGTTTGAGCGTTATTTCATTTTTGGGCTTTATTTAATTTTTATTTTGGGCGTTATTTCCCTGAACCCATTATAGTTATTACTCAGGCCAGTTTCGATGCATATCAGCTACTTTGTCCACAATCTGCCTTATCATGAATAATTTTTCATGCGGAATTGAAAAAGGGAGTTTTCTTTTTTAAGAAAAAACTCAAGAATATTTTGAAAATTTTTAATGCAAATTTGTTGATAAACCGTTGCTGAACAAATTTGCATTAAAAATTTTCAAAATATTCTTGAGTTTTTTCTTAAAAAAGAAAACTCCCTTTTTCAATTCCGCATGAAAAATTATTCATGATAAGGCAGATTGTGGACAAAGTAGCTGATATGCATCGAAACTGGCCTGAGTAATAACTATAATGGGTTCAGGGAAATAACGCCCAAAATAAAAATTAAATAAAGCCCAAAAATGAAATAACGCTCAAACTGAAAATGAAATAAGACCCAAAACATTTACAAAAATTAAATAGCGCCCAAAATAAAAAATTAAATAAAGCCCAAAAAAATTAAATAACGCCCAAACTGAAAATTTGTTCAGCAACGGTTTATCAACAAATTTGCATTAAAAATTTCCAAACTATTCTTGAGCTTTTTCTTAAAAAAGAAAACTCCCTTTTCCATTCCGCGTGAAAAATTATTCATGATAAGGCTGATTAATATATGAATTCCTTTCTCGAGTCCTCCTGTTCGCTGAAGCTCGATGTCAATGTGCAATTAATTTTTTCATCGTAGCTTTTAAAAATAAAATTGAGTCCGATACTCGGAATTTTTGTGCCTGAGTAGTTTGGTACAAATTGCTTCTCGGGAATTATACATACTTACCTTTTTCCTATTTTAAATTCTCCAGCTAAATGAAAGCGGAAAATTTCAATGGAAAATTAAAAAAAATCAGTTTTTTCTTTGCGATGCCTACTTTCCTTCAAGGGAATTTTTTTCCTCTTTCGAAAAACTCTTGCGATATGGGAATTGCATACGTAGGAAACGATAGGGCCGTAATTGTTTGTGATACCTACTTTTTCCCTTTCGAAAATCATTTGTGATAGGAATATACTATAATTCCTAGGGCCAAATACACTCTAGTTGCTATAGACAAAATAAAAAACCTTTCGCTTCTGTTAAAATGTTTGTTTTAATTTGTTTATGTACTTTTTTCCATAAAAAATTTATTACATTCAATATTTATTATAGCATAATGTATTATTTATCGGTAGTATTTTCACTATATTATTACAATCATTATTATTATTTCATATTCACGTGTTATATTTAAATTAATACATAGAAATTGTATTAAATTTTCTTAAAATTAATTGCATACTTAGGAAAATTAGAAAAGCTTTCACGTTAACGTAAGGAAAAAAAAAATACCAATGTGTAGATAACAAGTAGCTTACTGAAAAAATGTAGTAAATTTTGACGCTTCTTTTTATTTTTTTGTTTGTTGGCTAAAAATATGAACGCCCACCACTTTTATCAATGCGATGCGCGAACAAATGAGCAGACAGTCTTAAATTCTACACGACGACAATAACGAAGACTACGACACGAATTGATGCCAATTATAATTTAGAGTTCATCTTTGATATCATCCAATTCTACGTCAGACAAATCAATATCATCCTCGGCGGGCAGTTGGCCATCTTTGCCATCCCATGGCTCAACTTTGACGATAGCAGGTTTCTTGGCACCACGAATTGGCACAGTTTGTCCGCGACCATAGGAAATATCACGCAAGAATTCATTGATGCCATCCTTAGAGAAAGAACCTTTGAGTATAGAGAATTTCATTTTCTTGAAGTTGACCAAAGCCATGGCAGGATAACCGAAGCCGCCGAATTCGAATGTCTCTTCAAGTGCGAGTTGTGCACCACCCTCAGCCCAAACCCAGCCCCACATTTTTTTCTTGTATTTCTCGCCCATTTCACGTAGTGTGGCAAGGAATGCATTGCGGCACTTGGCATCGCAGTCGAGTATGTGTGGCAGCACAGAGACAACACACAGTGGTTTACCCTCGCAGGCGGCATCGAAGGCAGCTGCATCGGTAATTTCAACAAGCTCTGGTGGAGCTATGCTTTCTGTGTGCTTATCTAGGGCCCAGGTAACAATATCTGAAGCAGTGCGCCCACCGTCGTAGTCCTGAGCATCACTTCTGCTCTTCTTGCCACCAGGGAAGAATTTGATGCTAGGATAGCCCTGCACACCATACTCCTGCAAAAGTGAGGTTAAAGCGAAACATTAGCCAAGATTCTATTGATGACTATACCAGTTAAGCAAACTTACCGCGGCCTTGGACTGATGTGCTGTGGCATCTAGAGCACCTAATTTGACCTTGCCCTTGAGTTCTTTAGCCGCCTTGGCCCACTCGGGCTCCAGATTTTTGCAGTGACCGCACCATGGGGCAAAGAATTCAACCAACCAAACATCATCGGATTGCAGCACTAATTTGTCAAAGTTGTCCTCGGTAAGCTCGATGACATCAGCGGAACCACCTGAAGAGCTGCTACCACCACCACCGCCGCCCAGTGCCGCCTGCACCTTCTTTTTAGCCTCGGCGAGAGCTGCTTCTGCAATAGCCTTGGCTGTTCGCTGGCCATTGTAATCGCTAGGCGACCGTTTGTTAGCACCGAAGATTTTAATTGTGGGGAATCCACGTACACCATATTGGCCACTAAGCGAATTATGATCATCGGCATTGACTGAACCAACCTTGATGACACCCTTCAACGCCTTGGCCAACTTTTTGTACTCGGGCACCAGCGACTGGCAGTGACCGCACCAGGGCGCAAAGAATTCCACCACCCAGATGGCATCGCTGTGTATGACCAAATTATCAAAATTGGTGGGCGTCAATTCGACGACATCATCGTCGGTTGAGTAGAACGCTTGCGTCACTCCGAACAGTAGCGTTGCAGATAAAACCAGCGTAGCTGTGAAATATTTTAATATAATAGAGGATATTTTTTATGAAATATATGATTAAAAACTTACAAAACGCCAACTTCATTTTGTGATGTATGGCTTGCTTCAGTTAAGAATCTTCCAGAAGCCGGTAGACTGCTACGTGTACACTTTTTCTGCTCCACAGAATTTGGTTTGAATTTTGGACTCAAGAACTCAAATTTATTTATGCAGAAACGGAAGACGACGGAACGTTAATATCACAATTTGTTCTTATGCACAGTTTGTAGCAACAATTAGCACTTTTAATAAATTTTTCAGGATATTTTCCTAAATTTGAGCGATGCCATTCGTTTTCCTACACAATTCAGAATGTCAGAAATTCTGCGGTTTTTGCTGCATTTTCCTTTTCGGCGTTTTCTGTTTCTGTTGTCATTTTGTGGAATGTAAGATATCGTGGTTTGTTTTGATTGGTTAACGTGGCAGCAGCTTCAACTACTACATGCTTGCATTGTGTATGTGAGCGACAGCTGGTGGCGAGTAGTGAGGATGTTGTACAAACTATGGCTTATAGAGTGACCTTCGCTTACTTGGCGACGAAACAGAGATGGCGCTCAGGAGTTGAATTCTTAAATATCAATAGGTTGTTGTCTTTACTTAGTCTTATTTATGTCGGCAAAAAGGGTTTTTTGTTTAGAAGCCAGGGATGCAAATATGTAGGAAATTTCCCTAATTGCGATTAATTTGAGTTTGGTTTTATCGGGGAATGGGTGCTCCACAGTTGGGACTTCAGTTCGATAGAAATATTGATCCGGGTAAAAAAGTATTTTTTTGATGAAAAACGTACCACATAAGAATATTATTAGGAAGCAATACGGGTACAACTACGATTTCTGGGTCGCCGCGGCTTGAAAGTGTTTTCTAGTAGAGCACCAAAAATTTTTTGCGGAACAAAAATCGATTGCTCAACTAGTTATCGACTTTAAAAATTTTTTCCTGCTGAAAGTTCTGTTCAAAAAAAGGTGGCATATAAGTGCAGAAACGGCCCAAGCGTTAATAAATTTTTTTCTTATTTTTATTAAACGTATTTGGTCCTCTTTACTTCGAAAGTGCAAAAACTAGCGCAGAGCTTATAAGCGAAATTGGGGTCCCACCAGGATCGATACTTGGACCAAGACTCTACCTTCTATATATAAACAACATTAAGAGCTGTCATTTTAAGTCAACATACAACATTTACGCTGATGACACAAATTTTATAACAACAGCAACAACAGAAAAGGAGTTAGAAGACAACATAAATCATGACATGAAAGTATACTACGACTGGGTTTGCGGAGACAGCTTAAGCATTAACATACAAAAAACCAATTATATCGTCTTTCGGTCACACAGCAACATTACTATCAACCTAAAAATCAATATCAACAACATCAAAATTCAGAGAGTGTAACATACAAAATATCTTGGAATGATAATAGACGAGAACCTTAACTATGAAAACCACATCAAGGATAAAAAATTCAATACTACCGCTAATTATGGTCATCAAAAGAATTGGCAAAATCAATGAAAACGCTGCGAAACTTATATACACTGGACATATTCTATCCAGAATATGATTCAACATATGCAGCTGGAGCCAATGTAGCAAATTTCACTTAGAGCAGATAGGAAGAGTGATGAATAAAGCAATAAAAATATTATTCAATAAAAATCCAACAATCTCTACTAGAGAACTATATAAAAGCACCAAACAAATGGACATTAATCAGCTAGTTTTCATCGAAAAATGCAAATACATACATAAAGTACAAAATAGTATGCTCAAATCCAAACTCATACTCACAACTAGAAGCACAATTCATCAACACAACACGCGTCAGAAACATTACTTTGAGGTACCAAAAGCACGAACATCAAAACAACTTAAGAGCTTGAAGCACAGCGCCATAAAACAATACAACGCATTACCTGAAGACATAAAGAAGTCTCCAAATTTACACATCTTTTGCAAACAAATTGAAATTTTATGTACAAAATCTTAGATAATTATATTCTTAATTCATATGTATACATTTTTGATGTCATATACTTGTGATAATAGTGTGCCTTAGCTTACACTTTTTTTAGTACAAAATGTTAAATGAAACTAACATCTTAGTGTTTATTAATTTATTTCTTAATTTCACACCTCTTATAATCTTAAAAAAAAAAAATTAAATTATAATTCATGAATTTAATTTAGTTATATAACCCATAACTAGGTGGCGATCGTAGCCTAGTGGGTATAGTGCGTGGCCCCTAAGCTAAAGAACCGCGGCAGCCCGGGTTCAATTCCAGCTCAGACAGAAAGTTTTTTCAATTGAATTAATTTTTCTGTTCGGTCGTCACCTCTCTGCAGACAATGGCAAACCTCAGAGAGTAAAAATTGCCATGTAAAGCTTCTTGAGAACATGAGCCGTTCGGAGTCGGCATAAAACACGTAGGTCCAGTTCTCGGTCATTTGTGATCAAAATTTAATAACACGCACAACACAATTGATCAATAGAAGCTAGGTCAAAGTCCTTCCAAGGGCTGAAATGGCCAGTTTATTTTTTTTTTTTTTTTATATAACCCATTTATACAAAATGTTAAATTATGAACTGGTGAATAAAGACTACGTTTTCTAAAAAAAATAAATAAAATGTCAGTCTCGAATGGCTTAGGAGATAGAAGTTTCGCGAAATTGGAATAAAGCCCAAAATAAAAAAGTAAATATCGCACAAAATAAAAAATTTTATGAAATCCTATTCAATAAAAAATAATTTTATCCGAAAGAACTGTAGACAGCGAAGCCGGTGTTACACTATGTTTATATATAGAGATTAAAACGAGGTTAAGGCCCTTGAGAAGATTAATTCCTAAATCTTGTTGAATTTTATTTGATTAGCCATAGAAAATTTAACCTTATTTTGAAGTAGTTTAATAATAAATTAGAGGTGGGTAATAGCAAAATTTTTTGTGTGTTGACTCACCAGCACATGTGTACCCTTGTGTGTCAGCACACTAAGCTAGCACAATTGTGCCACAATCGAACAAAGCACTAATAAAAGTGTCGATAACAAATAGAGTGCTAACGCCCTTTTCTATAGATTTGTTTACAATATTCACAAATTGCATATTGTCAATTATTGCAAGTAAACCAAAGTAAAAGCAAAATCAACTGTACTAAGCAAAAACTTACAAAATGTAAGTAATACAGTGCACAGTAGCGATAACCAATGAGTGTCAGTGAAGAAGCTTAGCACAACACTCTGCTATTCATCCCAGTACAGCATACAAAAGTAACTTTAAGCGCAAAATTTCGTCAAAGCATTGCTCTTTGCGTGCTATTGTGCCACTATGTGAGTCAACGTAGTGTGTTAGCACACATGGCACACTACAGGGAGTCAGCACAGTGCCATAGCACAGCACTGAGTTACACACCTCTATAGTAAAGGCTTGATTATCCAATCGTAACGTGAGGTGGCACAACGGCATGTAGCGTAGTGCGACGCTGCCTCGATGATAAACGATTATCGAAATCGCAGTCCAACGTAGTGCAGGCGCCGATTTGTAGCCAGCAGAAAATTTGTTATAAAGGCACTCGTTTTTTTCTAGTTGGCTTATTAACTTCTCCTCTTCACTAAAAAACTGCATCATTTCTAGCATTAAAATTTACAATTTTGTGAAGTTAAATAAAATTTTTCGCTTGTCCCACCATCTGCGTCCCGCCATGTTACGATTTCGATAACGAATTATACACATTTATCATAAAACAGACTTTAACTTAACAGTTGGCAACGTCGCGCTAAGTTACCTTACGCTTGGGTAATCAAGCCTTAAATCTCCTTGCTTATCTTCCAAAAAAAGTTTGCAACTCTGTAAATATTAGGGGTATTCACGATTCAGTGCACTTGCCTGTGCAGTTGAGGACTTGTGCAGTTGTGCAGTTAGGTTTTCGTGAACACACCACCATCACCATTTCAAAGCTGTCAACATTTTTCAATGCACACAAGTGCACAACTGCTCAAGTCCTCAAGTTGAAGGTAATAGTAGAAAAGCACTTGTGCAGATTTTTGACTTACGTGCAATTAGTTTTTGTAAAGTGCACAAGTCCTCAAGTCCTCAACTGCACAGGCAAGTACACTGAATCGTGAATACCCCAATTGGGAATTTCTTAAAAATTGCAATACTGCAAGTGCTAATAAAGTAAACTGACTTATTGAAGGTCAATAAGGGCTATGTTATGGTGGCGGTCATAAGATCCCCGGTCACGCGTTTTCATGCTAAAACACGTATGTTGTGAGTAAATTCATAACGTAACAACTTTGATCCCATGATTTCGTCAAAATTTATTCCCTTGCTCACTCGCTCAAATAACATAGTCCTAAGCTAAAGCAAAACATAACGAAGCAACGCAATGTCAAAATTAATCTCTTTTACACAGTGTAGATTACATAAAGGGAATTTTCTTATTCTTGTTTGTTTTAAACAAAAGATTAAGGCCCTCAACGAGATTAACTCCTAAATCTTGTTGATTTTTTTTAGATTAGCCAATGAAAAGCGAACTTCATTCTGAAGTAGAATAATAATTAATCACCATGCTCATCTTCTAAAAAAGTTTGCAACTCTGTAAATATTGGGAATTTCTTAAAAATCCCAATACTACAAGTGGGAAAAGAAAACTGACTCATTGAAGGTCAATAAGGGCTATGTTATGGTGGCGGTCATAAGATCCCCAGTCACGAGTTTTCATGCTAAAACAGGTATGTTGTGAATAATTTCACAACGCAACCTACTTTGATCCCATAATTTGGTCAAAATTTATTCCCTTGCTCACTCGCTCAAAGTTCCCATTTACATTGAAGCAACAACAATTCATGGTGTTCCCTAGACCACCACCACAATATAGCACTAACATAAAACAAAACGAAATTTCAAAATTAATTTCTTTCACACTAGTGTAAACAGTGTAGATTACAAAAGGGGATTTTCTTAATCTGGTTTGTTTCAAACAAAAGATTAAGGCCCTCGACGAGATTAACTCCTAAATCATGTTGAATCTTTTTAGATTAGCCAATGAAAAGCGAACCTCTGAAGTAGATTAATAACACTAGTTTAAATGACCAGGTCTTCTTTGTGAAATTTCTATTCCTAATGCTTCCTTAAGCTAAAAAAAAATAAAAAAATTATCTATGGATAGGTTTCTGAGATATCGACCAAAGAATTTTTTGCTTTTTTTTCGAAAAAGGTGACCTGTCATTATTCGTAATAAATTCTATTTGAATTAACGGATTTTACCAAAATTACAATTTTATAAGAGACAATTAAATTCGCAATAACTTTTTTATACATATTGACCTCATTTGAAGAAGAGTTGGAGCTATGAATTATTATTTAAAAAATTTACTTTTTTTCGTGAAATTCTGTGGTTGAAAACTCATTTAAGCACCTGAAGAGTATAGAATATGGCAACTGACCACAACATTTTTGCTAAACTTTTAAGCCTAAAATAAACAAAATCTATGGACTAGTAAAAAAGTTACAGACATTAAAGTGAGATCACCCATTTTTAATTTTTTTTTTAATTTTTAATTTTATCTCTTTCTAATGATAAGATTGCTTTGTAATAAGATTACAAAGTGAGATCACCCATTTTTAAATTTTTTTCAAATTTTTAATTTTATCTGCTTCTATGAAAATTTTCTATGAAAGCCATTAATAAAAAATTTGTTTTAAACCTCTAAGCATTGCAAAGCTGCATTTTATCATCTTTATTTTTAAAAATGACTTAGAGTTTTACTATTTTCCTTGTTGTCATCCTTCTGAAATTCTCTTATAAAAAACCAGTTGTAGTCTCTCATCATTGCTGCATCCCAATATCCTTGGCATCTTTTTTCAATATTTTTTATTTGTTGATGAAATCTTTCACCATGTTCATCACTTACATGTCCAAGGTTTGGTGGAAAGAAGTCCAAATGAGAGTGAAGAAAAGTATTCTTAAAGCTCAAACAGTTACCTTTCGTTTGATATATTTTATGCAGAATAAAAATTTTATTAATAAAAAAAGCAAAACAACTAAGGTAAATATGCTTGAAATAACTTTTCGTACAAGGGCAAATCATTTTATCACAAAAAAAAAAAACACCATAAAACATTAAAAATCACAACCATATATATTAGATATCAAATGAGAGATATATTTTTAAGCTTAAATAATTTATTTTCCATAATACATAGTAACGGTTATTTTTGAGAAAATAATACACACCAATAGCTACAATTAATGAAATATTCAACAATAAGCAAAACATAGCCAGTTTTTTTAAAAGATTTTATAAAAAAAAATTCTTAAAAACTCGATAATTTGAAAACAAAGAAAGAACATACAAAGAAGTTGTATTATAGTTTTAAAAATAGTAATGTGGTGTCAAGAAGTTTAAGATTTAATTTTTGACATGATTTTGTTCCATTATATCAAGATAAAAATCACTTTAAGCTAGATACTAGGGGTATTCCCTATGTCTAGTATAATTGCATAAGAGCACGGATTGTAACAATCCTATACTAAAATATTCAATGGATCGAGAGCGCCCTATTGTGAGAGCGTAGCATAGTAAAATCAACAGCTCAAAGAACTCTACAATGAGAACTCTACAATGAGGCTGCCAACTCGTTCCAATCAAATTCCCCAATTCTGTTCATCAATTTCCCCCATTTTCAAACGATTCCCCCAAAAAATACATGTTACTCAAAACAGTCTTTATTCAGTAAATATTATAATAAGTAAGGTTTTTTAGCCCATTTGCAAACATTCACAAAAAATTTGACAAAATTTTTTTAAAAAAGAAAATAAATCCTTTTAAAATTCAAGCATAAGCATTAAGGTGACTCAAAAAAAAAGTTCCATTTGTACCCATCGCAAAATGAACCTTGATATTTTTTATGGCGCTTCCCAAAATATTTTGGCTATACCGAAATCCGTCAGTGACCTAAACCATTTTGCAAAAACCTCAAAAAATCATGTTTTTCGTAAATATGTTGGCTAGTGTAATAATTGTCAAAAATTTAACTGTCACAAATATTAGAAAGAGTTCTTCTAATCTGCATCAAAACTTTCTAAATATTTGCAATCGGATTTACGATAATTATGTTTTTTATGATTTATGTTTTCCAACGATGCCTTGAAAACGAGGATCGCATGAGAAATAATAAAGTTATTTGAATTTAAGTGAAAATAATAAAAAAACGTGTTAAAAAATCGAATAAAAAACATAATTATCGCAAGTCTGTCGATCCGAAAAACAGGATTTTTGGAGGTTTTTGCAAAATGTTTTAGCTCACTGACGGATTTCGGTATAGCCAAAATATTTTGGGAAGCGCCATAAGAAATATTAAGGTTTATTTTTAGATGGGTACAAATGGAACCTTTTTTTCCTCCATACAAGTCGAGTCACCTTAATAAACATGTTTTAAAATGTTTTACTTTTTCTTAAAGAATTTTTGTATTATTGACTTTTTTATAAAACCTATATATGTTCATATATTGCATATTTGTGGGTAAGACTAAGTGCAAAATTGAAGTCATTAAGTTGATTTTTTTTTGGAATTTAAAGAGATTTTTGCGTTTTGGTAAAGTAACTTTGTATGGGAGCAAGGCGTGGTTTTCATAAAATTTTGACAAATTTTAAATATGTGATGAATATTTCACGCCAAAGCATGTGTGCAAAATTTCAAGTCAATCAAGCATTTATAGAGATCACTTTTGCTAAAATCCGTTTTGCTAAAAAATCACTTTGTATCATCCGATTTTGCTCATTTTCGAACTTGATCTAATTTTTTTAATATAAGCATATGTTTTAAATTCTTATTCAAAATTGCGGCTGTAATCGTGTCGACAGACAGACAGACAGACGAACCTGGCTAAACCAACTCTGGAGGTGATGTTGATCAACAATAAATATACTTTTTTATACCTACCACGCCTTCTTATTAGCGTTAAAAACAGAGTGACAAAGTTAATACAGCCTTTAAGCAGTACGCGTGGGGATTAAAAAACAAGTTAACTTCTTGTAATCACTTCTTGTGATCGTAAATTAGCTGATTTAACCAGTCAAAGCGAATGCCAAAAACTGAAAAAGCTGAAGAAATGCATGTTGCCAACTGAGGTTTTTAATCCAATGGTAATGTTCAGCAATAAAGAAGCTTAGCATAAGTTTCTAAGCATCATAATACGGAAAATTTTTAAATTTGCTATGATTTTTTTAAGGAATTTAGAAACGAAAGTAAAATTAAATTTTTTTCCCCAAAAATTAAGTCATTCCCCCTTTCCCCCAAAGAGTTAAAATTCCAACCAAATGGGGGAATTTCCCCAAGTTGGCAACCCTGATAATGAGCTGCACTTCACGCTTATTCCATCTTCTGTTTGTTTTCTCTCATGATACAAAGAACTACAGATAAAGTATTGCGCATGTCCGCCATCTTTGCTGTGACGTGCAAGGTGCTCATTGATTGCAACCATACGGTGTAAAGATTTTAAAATGCCTACATTTTCTTATGAAAACTTGTTTTACTGAAATGAAATAAATATTGTTATATAAAGCACATGTCCAAAATAAAGTAAATATTTTTTAGTACTGTTTGTAGGGGTGCTTTTTCCCCTTTTTACCGATTTACACAAAAAGCGGCTACGTTGCTTGATGTGCTTGACAGAATTTTGACTGTTTGCTCGTTTTCATTTTGCTATCTTCTGTTATAATTTATTTAAGGATCGTTTTATTTTTTTTTATAGCGGCAGAGTTTGCCTTCGCTATAGACTGCAGTGTTTGCCGACTTGAACTATGTCCAAGGCAAACAGAGACGTTTAAAATAAACTGAACAAGGCAGAGATCTGCCAGCTTGTGTGGTTAATTAAAGTCTGATTTATTGTTGGCCATCTCGGCTCTTTTATAACATTTTTACAAAACTTACTTAGTAGTCTTAATCTATGGTCATACTTCTCTAGTTAATTAATATAATTATAACCTATGTTGCGTTTCGTTCTTGCATATTGAATTTGAATCATCGAAAGGATTCAAATTACATATTTTTGGTTTGACGAATGATAATTTGGCACGGTCAACAATATTGAGTGAGTAATAAAAATATTCGCATGCACTGAGTGCAGCACACGCCGATAATGCAGTGCTAACTTATTAGTCAGTCAATATGTTGCTGTTTATAACAACGAAACTTAGGGTCGGCAGTGTGTATAACGAGAGCACACTACACTTCGTCACTTTTCGACATTTTCTTTTGAATGTATTCATCAAGTGTCACATTTGACGAGCAACAATGACGAGGTGCGCAGTAAATGTTGTTCGTTGCGTCGGGAATACTTTACCTGTAGTTCTTTGTATCATGGTCACAATTTATTCGTACAGTGTAAAGATTTTAAAATGCCTAAATTTTCTTATGAAAACTTGTTTTACTGAAATTAAATAAATATTAGGGGTATTCACGATTCAGTGCACTTGCCTGTGCAGTTGAGGACTTGAGGACTTGTGCAGTTGTGCAATTAGGTTTTCGTGAACACACCACCATCACCATTTCAAAGCTGTCAACATTTTTCAATGCACACAAGTGCACAACTGCTCAAGTCCTTAAGTCCTCAAGTTGAAGGTAATAGTAGAAAAGCACTTGTGCAGATTTTTGACGTACGTACAATTTGTTTTTGTAAAGTGCACAAGTCCTCAAGTCCTCAACTGCACAGGCAAGTGCACTGAATCGTGAATACCCCTATTGTTAATAAAGCACGTGTCCAAAATAAAGTAAATATATTTTTTAGTAATGTTTGTGAAAAAATTCCATATTTTGTAGGAGTGTTTTTTCCCCTTTTTACCGATTTACACAAAAAGCCGCTACGTTGCTTGATGTGCTTGACATAATTTTGACTGTTTGTTAATTTTTATTTTGCTATCTTCGTCTCTTTTTGACATTTTCTTTTGAATGTATTCATCAAGTGTCACATTTGACGAGCACCAATGACGAGGTGCGCAGTAAATTTTGTTTGTTGCGCCGGGAGTACTTTATCTGTAGTTGTTTGTATCATGGTTTTCTCTCTCACTACAAACACAGGGTTGCATTTCATAAACTATGCCTTATAGCATAGCCGTATACATGTGTTGCATACATAGGGAATATTGTACGGTTATTTTACTTGTATTTTGTTGTTGAGGTGGTGCACGGATTGAATTTTTGCTATTATTGCTCCGACATAGAGTATACCCAATTGTTTTTGTCGTGTTTCTCTTACCCACAATTTAGTACCAAGGTTCATTTATAAAGTTGTGGCACTTGAGAGAAATTCACTCTTTTTTAGCCTTTGTTTGAACTGTCACTGTGCTTTTCTTTGTTTTATGCATTAACTTTCTTGATTTATTTTCACCCATTCCGACAGTTCGACCGAGCTCGCTCTCAAGTGCCACAACCTTATGAATGAGCCTTGGTTGTGGCACTTGAGTGAAATGCACTCCTTTTCCGCCTCTGCTTGAACTGTCACTGTGCTTTTCTTTGTTCTATGCATTAATTTTCTTGATTTCGTTTCATTCATTCTGACAGTTCGACCGAGCTCGATCTCAAGTGCCGCAACCATGGCAGAATTAGAGAAGGTATATGAATTTTGGAGAGGGAGACTTCCGCAACTGTCAAAACGAAGTTGACAGCTCATACAAAATCTGAAAACGAAGAGAATGCGTTAAGAAAGCGAAAATAGGCAAGAATAGCAAAATGCTCGAGTTTGACAATTCTGGCTATGAGAAAGAGAGCGCAGTCTGAAATGCATATACCTTCTCTAATTCTGCCATGGCCGCAACCTTATAAATGAGCCTTGTTTAGTACATAAAAGCTAACTATTGTCACAAATGGGCCTCTTAGGTTCACTCTTTTTCCGGTTGATCTTGACGTGAACTTACCCTCTGAATCAAGGTATATGTATGAAGGTACTGTTAGTAGACAAAATTCTCTCTTGTGATGGGTACCTTAGCTGTAAAAATCAGTTGTTTACGAAAAAAAGCAAAGCAAATAAAAAAAGTTTTCAATAAGTTGTCAATAAGTTTTATTGAGTTGTCAATTTTTGTGTTTTAAATTGATTTAAAGATTTTAATTAAGTTATATAAAAGTGATTTGAAGTGATTTTTAGTGATAAAATACCACGAAGTTGTCGAATTTGTAGAAGTCCTTCTTGGTCAAACGCACAATGCAATCATCGGATTTACCCGAACGTCTGATTTCGCCGCAGATTGCATAGGCTTTGGAACCAACTCTGATTCGATTGGTTTCTGCATCAACATTCACCAAGACCAATCGCACAGAGGCGTGGTCCTTGATATGGATGATTCTGTTGGATGCCGAGCACTTTCTGGGGCAGCACAAATCAACAGACTCTCCGGCGTCGTTTTCCATGTTTATAGATTTTTTGTACAAATGTACAAAATTTATGACACTCGGCAATGGAGTCGAAAAAAAGCGAAAGAAAGTTTTCTATCAGAATTCATTCATTGTCTTTTACGCTCTTCTTATGTTTGACAGCGACGGTACCCACCTCTCTGTGACGACACTACCATGTTGAATATACCTTGCTCTGAATAATAGGGGTATTTACGATTCAGTGCACTTGCCTGTGCAGTTGAGGACTTGAGCGCTTGTGCAATTGTGCAGTTAGGTTTTCGTGAACACACCACCATCACCATTTCAAAGCTGTCAACATTTTTCAATGCACACAAGTGCACAACTGCTCAAGTCCTCAAGTCCTCAACTTGAAGGTAATAGTAGAAAAGCACTTGTGCAGATTTTTGACGTACGTACATTTTGTTTTTGTAAAGTGCACAAGTCCTCAAGTCCTTAACTGCACAGGCAAGTGCACTGAATCGTGAATACCCCTAATGAAATTTCACAGGTTTGCATTTTTACTCAAGTTTGCTTGTAGAATGAAAAACTGGAATACTTTTACATGCATAAACTTTTAAATAATATTTTTCTGTCATAACATACAAAAGGCACGAAGTTGATAGCAATTGTATTACGGTATGTAACGTAAGAAAAATGTAACGAAAAAAAGTATAAAATACCTACATTTTCTCAACTCGGATGGGTTTTTTTATGCAGGGAATTAAATCTTTATGATTTTTGAAAATTATTTGCATGAAATTTAAAATTATATATAATCTTTTTGCTTTAATTTTTTATTATACCTAAATTGGATTAAACATTAGTAAAGAACCTCGTTGCAAGCTCAAACCGGGTAAGTTTTCATCTACGAAAAACACATATTTTAAAAAAGCGAAGAAACTCATGACTCTGATTTAAAAAATTAGTTTTTCTTTTAATGTTTATTTACCCTCTCAAGGTTTATTTCGGAGGTTAAGTTCAATTTTATATTTTAAAATTATATCATAATGGAAAAAAAATCTAAGTCAGTAAAAAACACTGCGTAAAATGTTCTGTAGTATATATTTAGTATAATAATAATAATATTTTTTGGAATAAGGAACATTTTTTAAATCTGGACAATTAATTGGTTCAATATATCCACCTGAAGAGTTGCTATCACAACTATCGCCCAGTGTGGCCTATGCCTTCTTTTCATCTATGGCTTTAGCTGCCTTTGCAATAGCTTCGGCTGTAAACGGACCTTCGTATTTGGTTGGCGAATTTTTGTTGGCACCAAAGATTCTAAATTCCGGGAATGTACTTGTACCATGTTTGAGAATAAGATCACTATTGCCATTGGCACTGAGCGAGCCGACCTTGATAACACCCTTTAGCATCTTGGCCAATTTCTTGTATTCGGGAACCATCCGCCCGCTGAAAATGCACCAGGGTGCATAATATTGGACCACCCAGGTGGAACTATCGTTTACGACCAAACGATCAAAATTGGATTCCGTCAACTCGACAACATCATTTGAGTAGAACGCCTGCGCCACTCCGAACAGTAGCGTTACAGATAAAACCAGCAAAACTGTTAAATATTTCAAGACAGTTAAAGCCAATCTTTATTAAGGGTGTGTGCGAAAAAAACTAAAATTTAGTAATTTGCTTTTCTTTTTATTGGAAATTTCCATCCCTGAAATAGTTTAGCAAAACAGCTGATGAGACTGTGCGAAATAATAAGGGTATTCATGCAAAGTGGCAATCTCCTAATTTGAAAAATTAGTTTTATCAGCAGGTTCAATGAACAGCCCTTACAGTCGATTGTTCACTGCGCCTACAAAAATGGTTATGTGTTTTTCAGCAACTTTTCAGGAGAGAAAAAAAATTGTTTTTTTCCAGAGCATTTCTACTACTGCGAGCATATGCTGTTTTGATCACTTCTACAGCAAAAGAGATCTAAAAAACGGCAAATGCAGAAATATAGGCAATAGATAGTGTTAATAAAATATCCAATGAAAAAAAAATTTACAAAAATCACTTAGCCATTTTTGTAGGCGCAGCTACGATATGTTGCCAATAAGTATTTAAGTTGTAATTTTCAATTAAATATTTGTTACTTTTGCTTCAATTCACAAGTTCTTACCTCTCTCAATGCTTGTTTGCCGGCTACTGATAAGAAATTGATTTATTTTCGAAAAACGAAAACAGCTGATTGCTCATATAAGTTTGCCACCTCGTTTGCTCACCTAAATCGAAGAGCAAATATGTCTGTAGTGGAATTCCCAAACGCGTTAACGACGATTTTCGATATCGTTAGTTGGTGAAAACTGTCATTTACTATCAACGTGGCACGCACAATGACCGATAATGTCAACGATTATTATAGATAAATTTTTGGGAATTCCACTACTGGCTTGTGCAAGGGCTTCTCCATACAAATTTGACAGTTAATGTATAAGGCTGATAAACTTATACAGCCTATACCATTTATAAGGGTATTGCCCAATTGCATGAATACCCTTAATATATGACAACTAAAATATTGTGCTGTTGTTATTTCTATCTGTTGTTACCAGAATACTGCCAAATAATTGAACGGAATTAGGTCAAGTACAATAGAAATATAATTACGCAAAGAATTTTCAGAAAAAATATATATAAATTCATGTAAGTAAGTGAACTGATATAAAAGGTAAATAATAATGTTGCTATAAATACATGAATTTTGTGATTTTATTTGCAATTTACATGGTTATGAACGTAAGCGTCCGCAGGATTTGCTCTATGGCGGGAAAAGGGTATAAAGTAGTCAGTCTGGAATGCACATAAAGAAAATGTAACCAATATAATTCTATTTTCTGAGATTTTTGGTACACATTTTGTTGTCCTGATACGCACACTACACCGGCTGACACACGCTTGTACACATAAGAAAATTTGATATATTCAAAAGATGGAGTAACAATTTTTCTCGCATCATGCCCGAAACATTTTCAAATTTAATTTTATTTTTTTTGTCATGTAATTTCAAAAGTTTTTTGCTCAACAAATATTCCTAGTAATTTCATAAATTCAATAATTCTCCTTTATCCTTAAATAAAATAGCATAAATTACTATTGAGCCCCCACTTTTCAAATACGTATGAATAAATAAAACGTATGAATAAATATATAAAGAGGTACATGTATAGATGGGCTTTAGGCTCAATTCATTTTCTAAATATATTCCAGAACCTCCCTGCAACGCTCTTGATGAGTGGCCGCCGCACAATGGCGCGTTCTGCCTGCGGTCGTGGCAAAAGTAAATTTTCGAGTGGTTTTCTTTTGCATTTTTAATATTTTTATCAGATAAAGAAATGCTTGGAGCTAAGGACAAATTTTGACTCATTTGGATGATTAGTTTTATTTGTATAATTCGTCAAAGTTCAGTGATTTTTCAAGTTTGCAAAATAATTATTTTTTTGAAAAAACAAAATCACGTTCATGCAAATTTCTGAGAAACGTTTAAAAACATGGACATATTTTTGTCAAAGAAGTAAGTATTAGTGTATATGAAAAAAAATATATTAAAAACTAAGTGCTTTTTTTGTTTTTTTTTGCGTTTTTCTAAAACACTGATTTGTCGTTGTTTTCAAATTTAATGTGGAGTTTCAAAAAATCCACGCGTAGTTACACGTTCTAATTTCTAAAAATGTATTTTTTGGCTATTTCTTAGCATTCTGTAAAAAACTCAGCTGCAATTATGCACAACTTTCTGCGCTAGAGCGATTTTTATGGAGAGGTCTTGGTTGTAGGAAGTTGCGTCCGCCAGTATGTTATACACAGTGAATCTTAAATTTTGAGTTAGAAAGATGAAATTTGGGAAGCAGATCCCTTTTGGAACATAATAGTTACAGTTAAAAAAATTTTGAAATCATCTGACTAAAAAGGTCCCTCTTTTAAAAATTGAATTTTCTCGAATTTTTTACCTTTTGTTTCTTATTTAGAAATACTTATCTTTTTTAAGTTTATTTATGCTCGGATAAAGAAACAGGCAACTTTAAATTGGTTATTGGAATTTTTTATATCAGGTATTACGTCTAAAAATTACCAATCGATCCAAGAAAATCAAGGCAGGTAAGAGAAAACAGAAAAAGCCTGTTCTTTAAGCATGTAAAAAAAAATAAATGACAGGAATTTCCCCTTACAGACAGTTCGACTACCTACCTTAATTATTTTTCTTTAAAAAATTCTTAGGAGCAGGTGACAAGAAGGTAAAAAAATATATGAAACCGTGAGATTGTCTTATTTTTATTCTCCGACAAAAATATTAAAAAAAAAAAAATAAGACAAAAAGCTTAAAAATGTTTATTAAAAATTCAGAATTATTTGAAATGTTTATAAACGCATTAGAAGAAGATGAGTTTAGTTTGGCAGTAACAAATCATTTGAGGTTAACCGAAGAAAGTTTGAATGCATCTGTGACTGACAAATCAATACATAAAATATACTATATCATTAAAAAAAAATGGATTTACATGCAATAACAATAGAGTTCAGCTTCTACAGCTTTTTCGCACTTTCTCCGCATTAGATCATCTTAAGAACCAGCCCAAATAACATTAAAACATCTCAATAAGGCCATTCACAGTTCGAATACGCTGGTCTGCCATTTGTTCGATCTGCTATTTGTTCGCCAATTATAGAGTCACATCGTATAAAACATTGTTTCTTCTGCAAAAAATAAAGACTCGCTCACAAAAATAAAGATAGTGAAAATATTGATGTGAACTTTGCCAAAAAGGATGTTATAGCTGCTAGAAAAGAAAAATTCAAGCTGCATTTCACAAGGAGGTTGGACTAAAAGTTGACCAACCAAAACATAGATATGGAAACAGCAATGATGGAAATACATCCTGAAAATTAAAAAAAAAAAACGATGTGACAGCTCGAATTACTGGTGTTGACGAAGAAATAATTAAAAGGCTGCAAGTAATTCTCAATATT
The DNA here is from genome assembly GCA_963920525.1 of Dichetophora obliterata. Classification (NCBI taxonomy): domain Eukaryota; kingdom Metazoa; phylum Arthropoda; class Insecta; order Diptera; family Sciomyzidae; genus Dichetophora; species Dichetophora obliterata. Next base: position 209,656,273 of record OY986436.1, on the reverse strand, counting down.
TTGTGCAGTAGAGAAAAAAAATGCCGACAAATTTGGAGAATATGCCACAACAACTGCAGATTTGCTGCAGCAAAAATATCCGGGAAAAAACTTACGCCTACCGTTCATAAAGTGCTAGTACACCGTAAAAGTATTGTAGAATATCAATCTTTACCAATTGGAGAGTTGTCCGAAGAAGCGCAAGAATCCAAAAATAAGGACTACAAAAAATACAGATATCAGAATACATGCAAAATTTCACGAAAGCGACAGAACGAGGACCTTTTCAACATGCTAGCAGCCTCATCGCACCCAAAAATTTCTTCTCTAAGGCATGTCAGATCAGATAAAGAGCTAAAAAAATGTTACTCTCTAGAAATGCTTAATTTATTAGATAATAATAATTATTCAGACATTGACGACTGTTTTCAAAAAACTAAATTTTTGTAAATTAGTTTATTTTGAATTATGTATGTAAAAAAATTATGTAAAACAAATTATGTTAAAAATTAAATAAAAATTTTTTTAAAATTTAATTACATAGACATTCCAGAATAGTAGTTTTATGGGATAGTTCTATTAAAGTGAGCGGAGCACGCCCATTTTTCGCACAATGATTTGTATTGATAATATAAAATTATTTGCCAATTATTTTTGATATATGAAGTACAAGCCGAAAGTAATGGCTCCTCAAATAGTTTCTGAAGTGGGACTTGTATGGGAGGTAGGAGTGGACATTAACCGATCACGCCCATTTTCAGTACCAAGTAGGCTATGGAGATAGGTATTCTATATACTAAGTTTCAATCTTATAGCTTTATTCGTTTGTCCGTAATCGTGTTTTCAAGGAAATGTCGGACAGGCAGACGGAGACTGATAGACTCAAGAAGTGAAGCTGATAAAAAATGTATATACATCTTTACCGGAGACATTTTAATCGACTCAGGGGGTGTTGCTGATCATATATATATATACATATGACTATACCGGAGACGTCTTATTTTCTGTCAATTCTACCTTTGTTCCCTCCCTGCAAACACCCAAACTTCAACAACGCATACCGTTACATCCTGTAAACCTATTCTATGGCATAATATTTCTATCCATTATGTGTTTATCTCAACTCGTTTAGAAGTTATGATTTTTGCAACGGGGCAAGTCAAATCGAGCCACTGTGCGCCGGTTAAAAAAAGTGAATTTGAAGAAGTATGAAATAAACGCTTCAAATCGAGTTTCCTATTTACATTTTAGTCATAAAAAAACTTTTAGCCATAACATATTCTAATGTAAAAGCGTTTTCTTAATCAGAAATTGCCATAAGATTTTTTAAAACTTAGTGCTTGATCTAAGATTGGCCTACTTTTTTTCAGAATTTCTTCGTTTTTTCTTTCGCTTGTGAATTAGAAGCTTTGCCCTCGCCTAGATCGCTGCAATTTTCTCAAATTTAAATGCTGCAAGATTGTTAGTCATTTTAATAAGTTTACGGAATATTTAAAAGTTATCCAAATTGGATCATCTTAATGACAGAAAAACGATTTTTTTAAAACTACTTTTGGGACAGCATTAGTGTTTATTTAATTAATTTTACTTTGTTTTATTCTTGCTTACAAAGACTTTAAAACATCAATTTTGCTTATCGTCCAAGTTCATATGCGTTATTGGCTTAAATGCCCCTTACCATCAGCTGCTCCGAAGAATGATCTTCGACTAATATTGATATCATTCCTCAATTTCTCATGCGAATTATTTCGTAATTTCTTCCTTAACATTCGTAGTATTTACTAATGGTTTCGTAATATTTACGAATTAAAATTGATATTGGTAGAAAAAATTCATTTGTAGGTTGACCGTACGCATTATTTGTAGTTTAAAAATTTACAACCGAAATCTTACAGCCTGGTTTGTTTATCATTTAGCGTATTTAAGGAAATGTATGAATGCAAAGTGGCTGTAGTCTACTGGTTTAAACTCCAGCTCAGACAGAATGTTTTTTTCGTTATTAGTAAGTGCAGCAAATGTATTCGTACAATATACATTTATTTTTCATTCTACGAATCCTATTCGTGACCGAAAACGAGAAATAAATTTTTAAAAAAACCTAAAAAAAGTATTTTTGTGTTCTCTTCAAAATATACTAACATATATAATGAAAATATCATCATACTATGTTGCCACCTGCTCAAAATCTTAAGATTTTGTAAGTGTTCGTAAAATATATATTGTATTCGACTGAGTTTTTCTCTTATTTAATCTTATAGTTTAAGATTTTATATCTTGTGATTTCAACAAAATCTAATGCAAAATCTCATAAATTGCAATGCGGCATCCCTGAAAAGTTATACATCACTATTCAGCACTATTTAGCTTTTGTCAAAATTTTCATATTGACAATTGGCAATGACAAATGATTAACTATATTAAAAAAACAATAAAAATAAAAATGAAATAGGCAAAACAAAGGACGTCTAAAAATAAAAGTGCTTGGAGCTTTATTGAGGAGCAATTGCCAGTAGCAAGTTGGGACATAAAGAAATTTAAGAGCTCCGGAAATGGCAAAAGAAATGCAACAACGTAATTGCTCCTTCACGATTTGCTCATTCATAAATTTATGAAATGAAGTCTTAATTGTCAAATGAAACCTAGTTGTCATGACATGCCAGATGGCAACACTTTGAAATCACATTTTTTTTTTAAATCGCAAGATTTCAAGCAGATGGAAACATAGTATCATATAAAAAAACCCGTAAGTTACAAAAAATTCAAAATAGACTTTTTGATTGATCTCCCGTAAAATTTTTTAATTGTAGCTTACCGCTTTTTTGATTTAAAATGAAGATTAATAAAAACCTTCACTGCCTAGGGGGGCAAGTGCCCCCTCCCCTGCACCCTGTGGATGCCCATGGTTATGGATACTTCCCCAATTTTAATTCCCACATTTTGACCCAAAAACACAACACAACCAAATATGGCAACTTTACCAATGTAGTCGTGAAAAGTATGCCCGAAAATTTTCTACATTAAAAGTAAGCACTGTACTACCAGCATACTTCTAATAATTTAAAAAAGTCGGTAACTTAAATTCAATTTAGTTCTTTTCGCACACAGCCTAAATATATGTTTACAACTTACAAGACGCCAACTTCATTTTGTGATTTGTTGTTTGCTTCAGTTGAGAATATTCCAACTGCTCCACAGCTTTTACTTTGAATTAACTAACGACTTAAGAACTTGTATTTATTAATGTAGAAATGGAAGAAGAGACGATATCACAATTTGTCTTATATTATGCACAGTAGAGATGCTTTTTTGTAGTGAAAATTTCAAAATATTTGATTTATTATAAGGTATTGATATTTATTTAGGATAATCAGGATTTATATATAAAGAAAGTATATAACCAAATAGTAAGCGATCGGATAATATTTGATAGACCCTATTTTAAGCTTAAGTTTAACATGTGACTTATATAAAAAATTGCTCTTTAAAAAAATTCAATAACTTAGAGTTAAAAAATGGTTTGCACCTCGTTTTTTTTTATTGAATTTTTCTTCAAAACAAGCCATCAAAAATTGAAATTGAACGAAAACTACCAGAGATTAAAAAATAATCGGAAAAATCTAAATATAAAATTAGTGGAAAACCTTTCCTAAACTTTAGTTAATATAGAACCCAAAACAGGATTACGTCGAAGAAACGAACGTAATAAAATATTTTAGTTACACCATTTCCAATTCTAATTCAGAAAAGATCAATTTAAATTTAGAATAGATGAATTGAAATTCAGAAAATATCAATTAAAATTTGAAAAAAGTAGTAAGGAATTATCTTTGGCTGGGCCGAAGATCAAATGTCAAGGTTTTAGTCTATTCGAAGTCTTGAATGTTATATTATTTTGATGACGTAATTTTGATAGGGAGTGGTTTTTATCGACATTAAAAAGTCAAAGAATTTTTTATTTATTAAAGCTTATGGGCATTAAGGCGCCTTACGCTCCATAAAAAAAAGCTGTTCGGCACAAATGCTCAAAACAATCCTACGTGCATGTTATGATGAGTCCCCAAATATTTCAACTCTAGCGACAGCCATCCGTGAGCTGGAATGGTTTAAAATAACCTCTAAAAAGCGAGTTTTTTTTTTAAAAAATATTGGCTAGTGTAATAGTTGTACCTACCTATACATATAATAAAAAAAAAATAACAATTGCATTATAACGTATATGAAAATAGTATATAAATGATTTTTAAATTAAAATTAAAATCATCAAATTAAAATTTTTTTTAACAATTTATTTGCTTCAAATTTTTATTGGTTTTGTTCTAAATTCGAATTGATCTTTCCTGAAATTGAGTTGAACTAGTCTGAATTTCAAATAGAATTTTTAAATTTTAAGTGCTCTATTCTGAATTTCAAATGGAGTTTATAAATTTTAATTGATCTCTTCATAATTTAAGTTGATATTTTCTAAATTTCCATTAATCCATCCTTAACTTCAAATGAATTTTCTCAATTTCGATTGATATATTCTCGATTTCAAATGGATTCTCCATACATTTCTAGTTAACTTTTCTGAATGTGAATTTATCTATTCTTAATTTTAAATTTAATTTTGAAGTGTCATTTGGGATATTTTGAATTTACAATGAAATTTTTATATTTTTTGTGACCTTTTCTGAATTTTTACTATATATTCCGAATTTCAATCGATCTAATCGGAATTACAAATTTAATTTCTGAATTTCAATTAATTTATTCTGAATTTCAATTGATCTTTTCTGAATTTTAATTGATCTATTCCTAATAACAACCGGAATTTCTATTGATCTTTTCTAAATTTCAAATAGAATTTAAATTGAAGTTAATGATCAATTGATCTATTCTAAATTATAATTTACTGTTTTGAATTATAATTTAGAATAGATAGAGTTTTGATTAGGTACTTTCACAAAAAAAAAAACTCTTATTAATCCAAAAATTGCAAAATGAAAACAAAAAATTTCGCCCCATAGTCAGTCTTTTGGGCAAAAGTAAATTTAATTATATTAAATTTCATAAAAAGTAGTCATTTTGGGCAAAAAGTAAAAAAAAAAGTAAAATTCGGTTACTTAAGTTGTAGATGTTCAAACTCGACCTTACTATTTTTTCTTCTAATTAAGAGACTGGAATGTAGCAAACTTGGAATTTAAAAAAAAAAATTTCACATGAAATTTAAAAAATATTTGTATGGAATTATTAAAACCATTCCGAGTGAAAAATATGTAAAAATTTTCTAGTGTTCGATTGGCCATAAAATTTTATTTATTAATTTAAAAAAAAAATCCTGTTTGAACATCTATAACTTTAGTATACACACTTGGATTCTTAGCTTTTGCACAAAAAGCTATTTTTGATCTATGCTATAGATCTTTAGCTATAAGGCTATGCTGAAACTATTTGCCAAAATATTTTGAAATATTTTGCAGGTTTTTAACATTTGGGGATTTCTTTCGTAAAAACATCTAAGCTCGTTCTCTTCGAAAAATTGCAACTAGCTTTGTCAAAAAATTTCACAACGGCCCGTTTCTTCAACGAAATCACTCAATTCTGTGTATACATTATGTATTATTTAGAAAATATTTCGTAAGTATTTTTTTGGAATACTTTCATGTGTCGATTTTTGCGATTTTCTTTAAAGTACTCGTAACAAAAATAAAAGCGAGATTTTTTCGAAGATTAAAACTTCACAACTGCAATAGTTTTACATCCATTATAATGTTTATTAGCTTATTTTTAATAAAAATTTATTGAAAAACCAGGTGCATACATTTTTTTTAAAATAATGAATTTCTGTAAGTTATTTGTGTTCTTTTTTGAAACAAATAAAATTTTTCCATATAAATCACATGTTGAATTTCGTGTCGAAATCGAGTTTATCAAATGTTATCCAAATTTGAATTGGCTTTAAATTTTATATAAATTTTCTTTAGATATAAAGGATTGAAAATTATGATTATGATTTAATTTTTTTTTGTAAAGAAGTCTGCTTCTAATCAGAGCTGGGCATTTTGCGATTAAAATTACTTCCCAATTATAATTACAGTAATCGTAAACTATAAAAGTATCGATTACGATTACTGTAATTGTAATGTAAAATAAGGTATTACGATTACTGTAATTGGCAGACACACAATTTACAATTACGATTTCTGTAATTGTAATAGAAGAATTTATAAATTACAATTACAGTAATCGTTATCAAGGAAAAATTCCAATTACGATCACTGTAATTGTCATCATTGTTTTTTTAATTTAATTCTAACATAAATAATAACTCTTATTTATGATTTTTCACCGTACAAAAAAAATCAATATTTCCATTTAACAATACTTCTGTTTCAAATGAGAAATCAGAAAGAGCGTGCCGCCGTGGACTATTCCAGCAGAATAAAAAGAATTTCTACTGGCGCCGATAAAGCAAGCAGTGTGTTAATATATGACTTCAGAATTTAAATTAAACTTTCACATTCCATTCCTTTGTGAATTAAACTAAAAAACAATATGGGTATTCACGGTTTGATGCGAAACGCAGTTGCGACGATGCAAAAGTGCAATATTGCGAACTTTCCAACATTATTCCAAAAACAAACAAATTGACAACTCTTCTCGAACTACGCACTGTTCAAACTTATTGCGAGAACGCACAAGCAGTGATGCCAAACAGCTGATTCATGTTTTGGTTGTTTTCAAACATAGGTGGCCCTTGGGTAAAACTTTAAAAATATTATGTTTGAACGCTGAATTTCATAAAATTTTGTGATTTTGAAATGAGTTGGTAATATATTTACTGTTCATTCGCAATACAAACAAACTTACAACACTAAAGTTGCAATATTGATGTTGACTTGCATTTTCGCATTCTTGCAATTCGCATCAACCCATGAATACACCTGATGATTGAGATTATTTTCTTTTATAGCTAATTCTGTAATCGTAATAAAAAAAATTTTGGATTACGACTACAGTAATCGTAATAACTACACATCACCACAGTAATCGTAGTTGTAATTTTTTATTGATTGCAATTACTGTAATCGTGGTACAAAATATTTTGATTACGACTACAGTAATTGTAAATTTTGGTTTATAGCGATTACTGTAATTGTAATTAAAAATATTTCCATTATGATTACAGTAATCGTTATCTTTATTTGTGTTAAGATTACGGTTATCATTTGTAACTGTAATTTACCTGTAATCAATTACAAAAGTAATCGATTACATTCCAGCTCTGCTTCTAATACACAGTTTGTAGCAACAATTTGCACTTTAATGAAATTTTTTCAGGATCTTTGTCTCAAATTTGCGCGATGCTTTTCGTTTTCTTATACAATTCGGAATGCCAGCAATTCTGCGGTTTTTGCTGAGTTTTCATTTTCTTTTCGACGGTTGTGATTTCATTGATATTATGTGGAATTTAAAATATCGTGGTTTGTTGTGATTGGTTGAGGTGTAAGCAGCTTTGCCTACACCATGCTTGCATTGCGTATGTGTGCGACAGCTGGTGATGAGTAGTGAGGTTGTAGTCTAAGCTGTCAAATGTCTTGTGGAGTGTTTCTTTACTTTCTTTTTGGCGTTAGGGAGTTGAAACATAGTAGGTTGTTGTCTCTGCTTAAGCTAAGCACGTCTTTCATTAATATTTAAAACCAGCGATTCCAACTTGCGAAGCTGGCGCAAACTTAGTTTTACGCAAAAAAAACTACATGTGCACATTTCCAAACTGGCGTTACGTAGGATTTGTACGAAGAAATAATAAGAAAAAAGAATGAAAATGTCTTATTTTTAAAAAGTCTTATAAAAATTAGCATAGTAACTAAGCAGCACTATATTAAATAAAAACAATGACAATAATCGACCCTAAGGATTTATAGATACAAGCAAACATATTTGCTGGCGTTACGTAACAAAAAGTGATTTTTGACTTGGATTACAAAACTCTCTGTGGTAAAATTTGAAAATCTTCTCCTGTGTTTTTTTATAAGGCTTTTTGAACTGGCGTTACGTTACTGAAATTTCCATTGAAGTTCAATTGTTTAATTAAGTAATTAGCTAGTTAAGTAATTATGTTATTTAGTACTTATAAAACATATTTAATATATTGCTCTTTAATTGCATCAACCATTTTGTAATTATTTCTGGCGATGTCTTCCATTACTAAGACAAAAAAGTTTACAAAACATTTACTAAACATTTACGAACAAGAAAAACTACAGTTGAGAAATAGTGCACACGATTTGATCATCATTAATAAAATTAAATTGAATTAATAAAATTAAAATGCTTCTCTTATGCTAAATTCACACTAAAAGCCAAATGCGCGTTTAGAGCATTTACTCTATATATTTGTCCCTGTCACTCCTACAACGAGTAAAGGGCCGTTCGTAAATGTGGATTTCGTTTATGTGCATTTGGCTCTCAGTGTGAATATAGCATTAGATTATATCGTCAAATAATAAGTTTTTAAAAAGTTTTGATTTTTTGGTCACGGTAGACTTTTCTGTGGAAATTCCTGTATCTTAAAGGTCATAATATAATTTTAAATAAAAAAACAGATGCGTCGCTGGACACACGAGAGAAGCGAAACATTTTTGTAGTTTCATAAGCATAACAATTTAATGGTTTTTTAATAAAATAATTTTTAAATACCATCATGTTAACTAAATATTAACTAACTAATTAAATTGTATTAACTAACATTATTATTTTACATTAATTTTGAATTATTTTTGTAAATATGAATGAAATTATTGGTTTTAATTTCTAAAATATAAAACGTATATAATATAGATGTAATGTCATCGATATTTCTAGCAAATATTACATCAATAATTATCCTAATCATGTTGTGCAAATATTTCGATCGCTTATCATTTTCAAATTATATTTTTCAAGACAACATTGTTTAAGGCCTAGAATTTTTATGAAATTGATTTCTTTTTTGTATTTCAAAAGTATAGTCTTTCTGACGTTCTTTTCACCGCTACAGCCGTTTTAGTAGGTGTCGAGCCACAGTGTTTCGACCACATTCATTCTCTTTATACTCATTTATCTCAAAACTACTTTTTTCGGCATGGTGTTGTAGAAAAAACAGAAACTATTCAGCCGAATTATCTGAAATTTATAAATGCTATTCAAAACATCAGTGGTTATCGCTGGAACTAGAGTCAAAGTTTTATTTCAAAAACATCGTATATTTAATAAGCTTGTGCTTAGCAGTTCCATAGACGGAACGGACATGGAACGATTCTTTTGAAGAAAGGAACTAGTTCACGGAAACATGTCCGCGGAACTATCTAGTTCCTTTGCTTATTTGAACAGTATAGACTATTTGGACTGTCTGCTTGTTGAACTACAAAGGGAATTTGAAGTATGTCCGCGGAACTATATAGTTCCTTTGTTTATTTGAACTGTAGAACTATTTGAAGCATTTATTTTAATTAAGTGCTTGTTGAACTGCGGAGAAAATGTGTAAAGGTCCATGTAGATATTCAACACATCATTCTGACTAGTCTTAAATCAATTAAACAGAATTTTTTGCTTTTTTATTCTTTTTATTTCAATATTTTTAACTTAAAGAAAAACATTTATTTAGTTTATATAAAAAAAGGAACTTCTACCATTTAGTAAATAATTTCATTTAGTAAATAAAGTTCATGAAGTAAATGTATAAAGTTGCTGAAAAGCGAGCAAAAATAATATGCAATCAGTTCCTCATAAGCTCGAAACTCAGTTGCATGTTATAGTTCATCAGCTTTAAGCATGTTCACGAAACTATATAGTTCCAGCAGTTCTATTTATAAGAATGAAGGTAACAAAAGCATGTTCAATGTCAGTTTTGATTGTTTTGTTTCATAGGTTAAAAGCAAAAATAAACAGCAATGCTGAACAATGCACACAACTGGAATAATGATATATCATTTTTTGTTTTATCTATTATTTCTTTCACTCTCTTTCACATGCATAATTGGCTTACTTGTCGTCGCTCAAACAATTTGATTAAGTTATGTAAGTGCGAGTGAGATGTCAGCTTATGTCGTCGCTCAAACAATTCGATTAAGTTATGTAAGTGCGAATGAGATGTGGCTCAATTAAAAAAATGTTATTGCAATCGGAACTGTTTGGACATGCTTAAATCGTACAGACGGAATGATTGGAACTATGTCCGAGAGTGAACATACATAGTTCCATGAACTATGCAGGTTCGGAACGACCCAACTCTAATATTTAACATTTAATAACCGGTAGAAAACAAGAGTTCATTAAACTTTATAGAAGAAAATTTCACACATTATAAAACAGCAAAAAATTGTTTTGCCATTGCGCGAAGCTATCTTCTTGAACGCGAAAAAATAATGAACTCCATCCCACATGTAGGATAGCTCGAAAGTGCGAACAGACTTTCCCGTTATTCTGCCGTCCTGCATGTCCATCCTACATGTAGGATAGTCCGAAGCCCCCTAATACACAATGTTTTTGATCGATTATTGTGATCTGCTGCATCATAGCTTCACGCATTCACAATAGAATATGTATGATAGCTAATGCACAATCCTTTTAATAAATTCCTGTCATCTACTGAAACATAGCTTTAGTTAATACTTAATAATGAATGAATGAATAACATTATAACACAAAGAGTTTTGGAGTAGTGGTTAGTGTGTAGAACTCTCGATCGAAACGGTGCGAATTCGATTCTCACGCCAACAAAGAAATATTTTTAATTTTATATCCTCTTGTTGTAATAGACGCAAGTAAAAAGCAATAACAATTCTAAGAAAAGAGTGTATGCAAAAAAGTGTCGTTTTTGAGATTTCACTCAAGCAAATCACAAAACGAGGCGTAAAAAGCTGCGCTTCAAAATTAAGCAGTAGAAAGCGTAGCAGCAAATGGGTCTTAAGAAATCTCGTATGCCGAAAAAGTATGATATTTAGGCAACTATTTAACGATTTTAGGGTTCATTCGTTGTGAATACGTCACAGACCTATTGCAAAACTGTCATGTACTCCCAAAAATTTTGAAAGTAAATATTATCTATGACATTTTCTTTTTTCATTGCAAACCTATTTTCCTCCTAGCCAACACGGCTTCCTCAAGGGAAGATCGACTACCTAACCTAACAAAATTTGTTTCAAACGCTTTGTGCTCGTTGGAAAGTGGGTAGGAAGTTGATGTTGTTTCTACCGACTTTAGTAAAGTGTTCGACAAAATCTCACACACTAGCATCCTTATTAAGCGTAAAGCCTTTGGTTTTCCATCACTGTTTATATCATGGGTTAAATCATATCTCGAAGAACGTCGTTACAATATCATCTTTAGATTTTCCAATTCAGAGTCTTTTACAGCTACCTCTGGTGTCCCACAAAGTAGTCACCTTGGTCCTTTGTTGTTCGTCTTAACACTCTCTGATGTAGATGGAAGAATCATCAAAGATTCCAATCTCTCTGTGTTTGCTGATGATAAGAAAATCTATACGCAGAGAAAAGACATGGTTGAGACATGATTACTACAAATATATTTTTTTTACAAAAATTATTGTACTTTTTCTGCAAACACTAATTTTTGCCTTAATAAAGTCATTATTTACCAAATGGTAGGTGGTACCAAAAATAACATTATAGTTGAAATCATAACATCATTGAAATCGTCAACAAACTATGATTGACTATTAGTTGCAACAAAAATGTTGTGGTTCTGTCAATCATGATAAATGTGAATATTATTATAGGGACAAACATACTAGAATTTTGAATGTTTGTCTGAGCTATTCTTTGATTGTGAGCAAACGAAGCAAAACATAGCCATAAATCGAAAGAACTTAATGTGTCCGAACAGTTTGCAGGAAAACTTTTAACTTCATTCAGACACAATAAGTTTTATCGATTCCTGGCTATGTGCCGTTTCGTTTGTCAACTGTTGTTTGGGATTTTTTCCCAAACTTTAAAATATTAAAAATTGCATTGACGCCCCCTACTTAAGCTTTAAGTCTTATATACATAAATTAAATAAACTGGTTTTCTATTCTTTGCTAGCGCAAGTTGTGTACCAATTTGCAATAAGAATAACTGTACACATAAGTTACTAAGTGCGTTAATACGCACTTTTTTTGTACACTCATCTGCTTTCATTTACCTGCACATATATGTATATAGAAAACAACGGAAATATCAGTCGATGGTCTAGTTTTTATATTACTTGTCACGGCAACTAAGATTCACTCGTTTTGTTGAGCTTGCTGTGACCAGAACAAAAAAAAAAAAGCTATGAACTAATAAATAACTGAAATTAAATTAAATATGAAACTAAAATAAAAGAAAAATAGTCTTTTTCTCTACGGGTGTTCTGATCATGAGCATCAGAAAGAACAACACAAAAATTTCCTACATTTAAATGGTGCCGAAACCCGGGACTATGTGACTTGTCAGTGATCATATCCATATCCCTCTAATTCGTGAATAATTATTTTACTTCCGATTTGTCGACTCCATCATCAACGTACATATTGTACAGTTCCTGACGAATTTCGAGCTAACTTCAACGGAAAATGGAGACGACAAATTCAGCTATTGAAGATCAAAAGAAAACCTTCAATCATATTCAGCGTGTGGCTAATGCCTTCAACGCTAAATCTAAGGATGGTCTATCCAGAGGTTATGTTCAGACTATTCTGGAAGGCCTGGAAAGCAGCTAAAGAACATTTAAAGATGGCCATAACCAAATCGTTGACATTCTTCGCGAGAATTCTATATCGGAAAATGATGTACCTTACATAAGTACCGAAACTTACTACAAATGCTACGATACATATATTTCTTTAAAATCAAATTTGCTTGATTTAATGTTTGAATTTGATTCTTCACAGACTCCAACCGTTCACGCAAGTACTTTCGCAGCGGCGGGCCGTAACGAATCATTTTCGAATCATTGCTGCAGCCAGACTCCCTAAAATAGATTTGCCAAACTTTTCAGGGGAATATTTAGACTGGATTTCCTATCGTGACATGTTTAAATTAAGTCCATCAGAACAACTCTCTCACGAAGGTACAAAAATATTTTTATTTAAAAAGCTCGTGTACTGGTACTCCACTTAGCATGATCAATGAATATCCAGCTGCAGAATCAAGCTATGAATTGGCATGGGATGCTCTGGAGAAGAGATTTCACAATGAAGGCAAGCTTGTAGAGCAAATACTAAAACGCTTATTTTCAATTCCATCCTCAGACGGTGCGTTTAAAAATGTGAAAGCGCTTTTAGATACCACTAGGACCTGTTTATCCCAACTAAAGTCACTGAACATTGATATCTCAACATGGGATTCCATTTTAATCTACCTTGTTACTCAGAAACTCGATATGCAGACTCGAAAGGAATGGGAACAGTCTCTAAAAGCTAGCGCGTCTATTCCCCCCATGTCTGAAATGCTGAAATTTTTGGAAACTACATTTCGAACTCTCGAATCTATTGAAGAAAAAATAGCTGCTCCTACCCCTAACACAAAAGAAATTCGTAGAAAGCCAATAAAAATGGTACGAACTCACACAGCTTCGACTGTAAACGATGCCAACTGCCCTTGCTGTCAAAAACGTCATCCTCTTTACAAATGCTTCCGATTTATAACTCGAAGAATTTTGTAAATCAACATCACCTTTGCCGCAATTGTCTTAACTCTGGGCATATGCAACCGTCCTGCCGACTCAGCACTAGATGCCACATTTGCCAGGAGCCACATCACACAATCATACACAACGAATTTTCTAGGAACACTTCGCAACAAGTATCCCCACCTGGGCAACACAATACTAGTGAAAATACGACATTTCAGCCACCTGCTACAACCTCCACTCCTGAATCTGCTGCTTCTGTAAGTACAAATGTGTCGAATCTCAACGCTAAAAATCTTAATCCTGAGGGCGGATTCTGAAAAACGCTAAAGCTTAATCTCCACCGCTAAAGCTAAATTTATAGTTTTTAGCGATATTGCTATTCTGAAAAACTCCATCGCTTATTTTCATGCTAAAAATTTAGAGACTGAACGAGCTTTTAACGAAGAATAAAATTAAAGCTGTCATAACTAAATTTTTAGCGATTGCTGCGATTCTAAACTTAGTTTTAGCGATTTAGAGAAACTCTAATTTTATTTTTAGCTATAATTTAAGAGTCCAATATTTTGTTGCCGCTAAGTTAAAATTTAAAAGATTTTTCAATTAAAATCCTAATTTTTGATACATATATTAAGAAAAATTAATGCTTTGTCTCTTTTGAATGTTTTCAAAGAAAAATATACCAATTTAAAGCACTTTTCCGAAAACTTGCTGTTTGTATTTATCAGTTGTATTAATATTAGGGGTATTCACGTTTCAGTGCACTTGCCTGTGCAGTTGAGGACTTCTGCAGTTGTGTAGTTAGGTTTTCGTGAACAAACTACTAACACTTTTTCCAAGCTGTCAAATTTTTCAATGCACACAAGTGCACAACTTCTCAAATCTTCAAGTTTAAGGCTGCAGTAGAAAAGCACTTGTGCAGATTTTTGATTTTGATATTTAGATTTTGTAAAGTGCAGAAGTCCTCAACTGCACTGGCAAGTACACTGAATCGTGAATACCCTTATTGTTATCATATAACATGCTTTTCGAAAAAGGTTTCATCTCTTAAAACTTTATAAAAATTTATTAAATGAATTGGTAGTTTACAAATAAGCTAAAATTGACACACTCTTATGTGATAGTTCTGTGTCACGAAGAAGCACACCAACGATAAGAAAGACACTTGAAGCAAAACAATTATACATGGAAGAAAGTATTGCTTCTTGTGTCTTTCTTATCATTGGTGTGCTTCTACGTTATACGGAATAATGCAGTTAGTTTGCAATTAAGTCATTAATTGACAAGAAATTTTGGACCTAATTTTTAATATGTAAAATGTACTCTGAGTGCAAAACTTTGAAGAATTGAATGAAACCTAAGCCTCCAATAAGCCACGACTGTCTGGGTATTTAAAGTTGAACCAGTCAAAATAAATCCTTACTAGTTTTTACATACATTTATTCTATGACAACACGAGAATATTTAATGAAAAATCATAAAGTACTCGTGTAAATATACTTAAAAAATTAACCACAAATTTTTAAGTATGTTAACTTAAGTTTATTTAAAATTTTTTCAAATAACTGAATGTTTTTATTTTGCACTTTTTATTTAGATATTGGTGCAGTTAGTAAACCATTTTAAAAATAAGAAACAAGCTTATTTTAATTATTATATTAATTTAATTAAGGTTCTAAAGAAACTTTAAAAAGTTTTCGAAAACTTTTCACTCGGATGATAAATTTTTGACAGTCGGAAGTAGAATTTTTGATATCATTGAGGTGAGTTTTATTGTCAAAACTTCATGTAGCCCCGGGGACTAGTAGAAATTTTGACAACCGGCACAAGAATTTTTGATTGAAGCAAAAGGGTTGTGCTTTACAAAATTTTTAGTATCAGTGTTTTGCTGTGTATTTTTTCTGATAAAAGTAGTTTTATTTATGTTTCCGTATAAAAAAAAAGGATTGTGATTTGCTTTTAATATTTAGAAAATATTTTTTCTTAGGCTAAATATGCAGGCCTGAGGAGCAATTAAAAAGCATAGAGTCACTTCAGTCGTCTTTAATTTATTTTAGTGTCAATAAAAATAGCTACAATTCTTTTTTAAGAATTTTAAAACTAGGCGAGTCTTAGGAGCTAAAGAGTTTAAAATAAATATTTATGTTAAATTTGGAAGTTCATTACTTCTGTAACATGTAATAAGTTTTTTCTTTACTGCATTCAACTTGCAAAACTAATACATTGAATATACTTTTTAAATCTTATATATAAAAATGGATGTATGTATGTGGGTATGTGGGTATGTGGCTATATCACGTATAGACTCCAAAACCGCTGAACCGATCTTTATGAAATTTTCAGGGAAAATAAAGCTACATCTTGAGAGTGTTCCTGTGAGGTTTGGTAACGATTGGAGAAGGGGGCGTGGTACCTCCCATACAAGCCAAATTTGCTCCATCGATCACAAACCAAAAAAAGGATATATATCAGGCGGTTTCAATCGTAAAAAACTAAGATTTGGTAATTTTGTTCAGATGGTTACTGTCGGTAACTGTACAAAAAATGGGCGTGGTCGTAAAATAAATACGCCCACTTTTTCGAAATCATGGCAATTCCAGAGTTCTATACACTTTTACAGTGAAACTTACTGTATAGGTGCTCCAAGAGGCGGTCACTATATATAAATGTTTTCACGCCCACTTTTACCGCCCACAAATCAATGTCTATATATATAAAAAGCAAAACGATGTGTGTCTGGCTGTGTGATGTCTATAGACTCCAAAACTACTAAACCGATTGACCTGAAATTTTGGCAGCCGATTTGTTTCAGGTACGAGATGGTTGAGGGGAAAAATGTGCCACACCCCCCTTTTACCGCCCCCAAATCAATAAAAATATTATATTTCAGTCAGTTTGGATCGTATAAGGCTAAAATTTTGTAATTTAGTATGTACGGTTACTGTCGATAACTGTACTTAAAATGGATTTCCACGCCCCCTTTTACCGCCCACAAAGAAATGAAAACGCTTTATTTCAGACGGTTTTGGTCGTATAAGACTTAAATTTGGTACTTTGGTTTGTGTAGTTACTGGCAGTAACTGTACGAAAAATTGGTTTCCACGCCCACTTTTTGCGCCCACATATCAGTGTAAATACTATATTTTAAGCAGTTTTGGCCGTATGAGACTAACATGTGATACCTAAGTTTGTATGGTTACTTTCGGCAACTGTACTAAAAAGGGGCGTAATCGATATATAGCCACACCCAATTTTTGAGAAATCATTAAAATTTACTACTGGTCGATTGAGCTTAAATGTTGGCTTAGTTTGCACGGTTACTGTCAGCAACTGTACTAAAAATTGGTTTCCACGCCCCCTTTTACCGCCCACAAACCAATGAAAACGTTTTATTTCAACGGTTTGGGTCGTATTAGACAAAAATTTTGTAATTTAGCTCATATGGTTACTCTCGGCAAGAGCACTAAAAATAGGCCTGTCACACTTTAGTTAAACTGACTTTTCGGGGGGGTCAACGTAAAGTGAAGCAAAGTGCGCCAGGCTTTAGCTAAATTGAGCTAAAATTTTGGCAGTCGATTTGTTTCGTGTACGAGATGGTTTAAGGGAAATAATTTTGCCGCACCCCTTTTTACCGCTTACAAAACAACAAAAATTCTATATTTCAAACAGTTTTGATTGTATTTGACTAAAATTTGGCTATTTAATTCATATGGTTACTTTTGGCAGTTATACTGAAAATGGTGAATATTTTTGGCATTTCTTGACATTTTCGTATATGGCATTAAGGCGGTCTGGGGCCGAACAACGTCTGCCGAGGAATACAAGTCTTATGTAACCACTCTTGATGTAAACACTAACTGCAAAAGCGGGTCGACCGATTTAAACGAAAATTTTAGGGTACTATGCCTGGCATCATACAATGAAATCAATTAAAAATTGCACATCGGCGTTCCTTTCATATGACATAGCATTTATTTGCAAAAATTCTTCCAGCTAAGCGCAAAAATTATTTTACTGGTTTTGTCATCAAAACAACAAGGGTACCCTTTCTGATTTTTTTCGCGATATATATTTGTTCCAAAATGTTGTTTTAATATTTTTTACAAAAAGTCAAAAATAATTTATGTGAAAAATTACCCCAATATCTCTTTCCAATCAAATTTACAACATTTGCTGCCAAAGCCTATATCTCAAATAATCAAAATTTATGATTAAAAATCTATTTTTTCATACAATTGACAATCTATAGTAATAAAAATAATTTTCTGTTTGTTTGTTTGTTTGGCCTTTATACAAATCTAAACGGCCCACCGGATTTTGCTCAAACTAGGTGCACATATTATATTTATTCTAACTTAAAATGTTACATACTAATTTTTTGCCACGCCCCCTCCGAACTTTTCCAACTAACGGCAATTCTGTTATTAAAATAATTTTTTATCGAAGTTTTTTGTTTTTAATTTAAAAAAATTTCTGTTATTTTGGCATTAAAAATTGTAGAAATTTTTAGTACAACGACTTTTTCAAAAAACATCGTTACCAAAAAATGAGAAAAAAACGCCATGAAAATCAAAGTTTGGTCTTTGGATGCAAATATCTCTGCTGTCCATTAATATATTTGATTCAAATTTTTTTGTTCAAAAGTTCAATACATATACTTTACAAAAATGGGTTGAACTGTACCTTTTAGTCAGTGAAACTATGTTTTATAATTATGTCAAAAAAGGTCCAAAATATTGACTTTTTACTCAAAAAATGACTTAAAAATTGTTTTTGTTGTAAAAATGAAATAAATTAAAAATTGCACATCTGACTAACTTTCATATGACATAGCATTTATTTGCAAAAATTCTTCCAGATAAGCGCAAAAATTATTTTAATGTTTTTGTCATCAAAACAAGGGTACTTTGATTTTTTTCGCGAAATTTATTTTTTCCAAAATGTTGTTTTTATATTTTTTACAAAAAATTCAAGTCTTAAAAATAATTTATGTGAAAAAATTACCCCAATATCTCTTTCCAATCAAAAGTAATGGCTTTTATGATTAAGTTACTTTATGATTTATCGAATAGCTTTGGAATTACAGGTAGCACAGATTTAGTATTTAACCACAATTTAAACATGCTTTGTTCAATGTTAACATTTGATGGGACGAGGCAGCAACGCGCCGGGTTTCAGCTAGTATTTATATATATGGCTGATAAAAAGTTAATACGTGTAAGTCAATAATTTCTTTCGTATTACAGTCGATTGAGCTCGACAGTCGAATTTGGCAGTAAGTGTATTTCGGGTATGGCAACCTTTAGGTATAGTGCGATTTTTATCCTCGCGTATAGTTTAGGTTAAGGATTTTTAGGTCCAGTTGACAAGAAAACTTTAACACTGATACTTTTTTTACTACAGTATATTTTATAAGTGGAGTAAAATCTAAACATATAATTTTAAAACATGTTTTTAATTTATTCCATCTCTAAGCTAATTAGATAAAATACATACAACAAAATTATCATGAATAAAAATTGTAATTTTTTAAAAGTTTTTAATGTTTACACAAGTTTTGGTTTTATAAGTTATTTTACTTAAACAGTTACATTCCTTGTAGCTCATAATATCATTTTGAATACAAAAATTATTTGTAGTAATAGTGGCAGTCAAATGCTTCTTAAAAAAAATTTTCATTTCATAACATTTTCAGGTTTCATTTACCACAGCAAAAAATTACAATTTAAATACAACAGATAGAAATTTTTTTCAACTCAACATTTTCTTTCCTATAGAACCAATAGTGAAAAATTTCCAAATGGCACACAGCCATAACCAAGTCAATTTTTTGACATAAGAATCGCTAAAACAACGCTTCCTGTGGCGAGTAGTAGAAGCAACATTTTTAGCTAGGCGATTTGAAACTCAGAATCGCATTTTAGCGAAATCGCTAAGGAATTGAACGAAGCATTTTTTTAGCATTTAAGCGATAGATATTTAGCTTTAGCTAGGCGATTTTCAGAATCCAGCCTCTGCTCTCTTACCCACGGTGAAAGAAGTCGTTAAAACCTCAACTCAAACATTTTTGGTAAAAGCTCTAGTAGACCAAAGATCTCAGTTATCATTCATGTCAGAGCAACTTTCACAAGTACTTCCTGTTCAAAAGTACAGAACAAGAATTAATGTTTCCGGAATTGGGGGAAATCCAGCAGTCACCGTGAAAAAATCCGCTCGATTCACTATTCGCTCGAAATACAAACAACAATTTGAATTGCCGATTACTGCCCTTATCGTTTCTAATGTCACATCATATGTTCCAACTAAAATCATTCCCACCTATATTCCAGATCTCTCGGATTTCTTTCTTGCGGATCCAGACTTCTTATCACCACAAAAGATTGATCTTCTTTTAGGAAATGATGGGTATGGCGACCTGCTCCTGCCTGGAATGAAGAAGTTCGAAAACAGTTTTTTTATTACAAGAAACTAACTTGGGTTGGATGATATCCGGTTTTCCAAAGCCACAAACGCAAACAACAATAATTTCTGCCAACCTTTGCTCCTTAGATGAACAATTGCGTATGTTTTGGGAACAGGAGGAATTATTGGACATGAAACCGTTAACAAATGAAGAGGAACTTTGTGAAAATCTATTTACAAAAACTCAAACTCGTGATGATGCAGGACGATACACTGTCCATCTGCCGTTTAAAAGGTTACTTCAAGGTCAAGAACTACCTAACTTTTCCCACACGGCTTATAATGCCATGAAAAGGTTCAAACAACTAGAATCGTCATTTAAGAAGAAGCCAGAGTTTGCCGAAGAATATATGAAATTCATGACGGAATACGAATCCCTCCAACATATGGTTAAAATCGGTGAGTACCCTCATGCTATTCCACGAAATGCTTATTTCTTTCCTCATCATGGAGTGCTCAGAGAAAATAGTACGACAACAAAACTGAGAGTTGTTTTTGATGGTGGAAATCGGAGGCCCCCACCAACTTCAATAAACGAAGAATTGTCCCCTGGCCCTGCTCTACAAAATGATTTGCCAACCATCATTACCCGATGGAGAAGACATTGTATTGGTTTTACTGCCGATTTGGAAAAAATGTTCCGACAGATAAATGTCTGTCCTGAGCATCAGTCATTTCAAAGTATTCTCTGGAGAGACAAGCAAAATATGTGTGTACGCTCTGAAGACTGTAACCTATGGCACAACTTCTGCGCTCTACTTAGTGATTAGAGTACTACAGCAGTTAGCAGCAGATGAAGAAAACAACTTTCCAGAAGCTAGTCAAACACTTAGAACTGATACATACGTCGATGACGTCATATCTGGTACGGATACACTACAGGAAAGTCTGCTGCTACAAACACAATTGTCTCATCTTTTGAAATCAGGTGGTTTTCATTTAAGAAAATGGAATTCAAATTCACCCGAACTCATGGAGAGTATTCCAGAAGAAGATAGTGAGATTAGAAATCTATTTGCAATCCAGCAACCAAAAATGTCAAAAGCACTTGGCATAAATTGGGATGATAACAATGATTATTTTTGATTTTCAATAAACTTTCAATTTTCTGATCCTATAACTAAAAATAGTTTACTTTCAGATGCTTCAAAATTATTTGATCCTCTAGGATGGCTATCAGCTACAACCATATTTGCGAAAATTTTATTCCAACAGCTATGGAAACTGAAACTTAATTGGTAAGACAAATGAATGGATCAATTTTAGACTGAAACTGAAAGATCTTGAAGAAATTCGTATTCCAAGATGGATTGGGTATAGAGCCTCCAAGTCCACAGTTGACCTTCATGCATTCAGTGATGCTTCACAATCAGCATATGCAGCCGTTGTGTATGCCCGAATAACAACAGAATCTGGTGAGATATCAATAAACTTACTACAAGCAAAAACTAAAGTTGCCCCCCTAAAAAACGAAACGATTCCACGATTAAAATTAACTGCAGCTGCACTCTTGGTAAGATTAGTTGCTAGAATCAAGACCAGCATAGAATTTAACCTTGGCAGTATTGTATACTGGATCGATAGTACAATCCTGCTTGCGTGGTTAAAAAATAAATCTTCGCGGTTGGAAATCTACGTGGCAAATAGAGAAATTGGATTCCTCAAAACCTGTGAACTAAGGAAATCTCAGCAGATACTCATTAAATAAACACAGGCAGTATCATTCCATGAAGGAATCAACAGTTTGAAATTAAACAATAGGATTTCCGATTCCAGCAATATTGCCAAACTGTCCCCATTTTTGGATGAATTGGATATTTTGCGAGTTGAAGGCAGATTATCAAATGGTTCAATTTCCTACAACACTAAACATCCATATTTATTATCAAAACAAAATCCTCTCTCTTATCTTATATTTGCAGATGCTCATCTAAAGACAGTTCATGGTAGCCTCCAGATTATGCAGTCATACGTGTTTCGTAACTATTGGATCGTTTCTGCGCGCAATTTGGCAAAACGCGTCCAACGTGAGTGTACCGTTTGCTTTAAGTACAAAGCTCAGACTTGCCATCAACTTATGGGCAACATGCCAGCAGTTCGTCTCAAGCCAACCCGAGCATTCAAGCATAGCAGACTGGATTATGCTGGTCCAATAAACATCAAAGCATCTTCTCTTAGAACAGCATCCACCCCCAAAGGATACATTTGTCTTTTTATCTACATGTGCACCAAGGCAATACACTTAGAAGCAGTTACAAGCCTAAATGTTGACGCTTTTCTGGCTGCTTTCCGACGCTTCACTGCACGCAGAGGTATATGCACAGATTTGTACTCTGACTGCGGTACAAATTTCGTGGGTGCCAACAAAGAGCTTCAAATCCTGTACCAGCGCAACAAGGCTTTTCTTCCTGAACATCTTGCTGAAACTCTTGCGAACCAAGGCACAACGTGGCACTTCATTCCTCCTGCTTCACCCCACTTCGGCGGACTGTGGGAAGCTGGTGTTAAGTCAACAAAACATCATTTGTAACGCATAATGAAAGACCGCCTACTAACTTATGAAGAACTCAGCACGCTTCTCGCCCAAATAGAAAGCTGCCTAAATTCCCGAACTTTATGTCCACTATCGAGTGATCCCGCAGATTGTAATGCACTTACACCTGCGCATTTTCTTATTGGCGAAGTGACCAATTGCATCCCCGACGATGACTTACTCGATGCTCATATCGACCGACTAAGCCGTTGGAAACTTGTTCAACGTCTCCATCAGAATTACTGGTCCCGCTGGAGCAAAGAGTATCTCTGTAGACTCCAATCACGTCCAAAATGGAACAAAATTGAAACAAATCTAAAAGTTGAAGACTTGGTATTACTACTGCACGAACGAAGCGTTCCCGGTCAATGGCCACTTGCTAAAGTGGAAGAATTACACCCCGGTGCAGATGGCTTAGTACGAGTAGTCACAATCTTCTGTAACGGCAAGTACCTAAAACGTCCAATATCAAAACTTTGTTTCCTACCATCAAACGATGTCCACAAAGATAACGAGAATCCTACAGCATAAGAACAGACGTTCTTGGCGGGGAGAATGTTTGGGATTTTTTCCCAAACGTTAAAATATTAAAAAAAATTGTATTGACGCCCCCTACTTAAGTTTTAAGTCTTATATACATAAATTAAATAAACTGGTTTTCTATTCTTTGCTATCGCAAGTTGTGTACCAATTTGCAATAAGAATAACTGTACACATGCGTTGCTAAGTGCGTTAATACGCACTTTTTTGTACACTCATCTGCTTTCATTTACCTGCATATATATGTATATAGAAAACAACGGAAATATCAGTTGATGGTCTAGTTTTTATATTACTTGTCACAGGTTTTCTGTCCATATCGAATAAAAGGGCGACACAAAACCAACCAAAGCAGTCTTGCTTTAGGTAAGCTATACTCAATGACTCAATGGCGAGCCAGCTTGCTGGTTCTTCCCTTTGAGTCTCTGCTTGAGATGTCGCACTTGCGGTGAGAACCAGTCTTTGGTTCGTCCAACGCAGTCGGCATACTCTAATTGGGATTTGCTTGGTTTGGTTGCAGGGACTCGATGGCGAGCCAGCTTGCTGGTTCTTCCCTTTGAGTCTCCGTTTGATGACGTCGCACTTGCGTTGAGAACCTGTCTTTGGTTCGTCCAACGCAGTCCGGCATATATTAACTTTCTTATTGACTATATATTTACATGGCGCAAACCTCATAGAGGTTTTTCCACCATGACTCTCTCTAGTTGTTTCTAAAAATATTAATAATGAGTCTTGCTTTAGGGGCCCTGGCAGGATTCACCGATTTACCGATCTACCGATTACCGATCTTCGCTTTAGGGGCCTTGGCAGGATTCACCAATCCACCGATTTACCGATCTACCGAATACCGATCTACCGAATACTGATTACCGATTCACCGAATACCGATCTTCCGATTTACCGATTACCGATTGCTGATAACCGATTCACCGATTTACCGATTCACCGATTACCGAATACCGATCTACCGAATTACCGATTCACCGATTTACCGATTAACCGAATACCGATTTTGCCGCCAGCTGGACCTACAACCTCCGACCATTCGACCACTTACATTCACTGTTACCCAAACTGCTGACGTCACGCTGCATTAAGTATTTTTAAGGAGAATATATCAATAAAATACAAAATTATAATATTAAACCAACACCAACTGCGTTCTCATTTGATGAAAGTTTGTGGATCTTTCACTCGATCCTGGCACGGCTGAGCTGACCTCAGCCATAAGATAAAACCACTGTTACAAATGGGAACGCAGTTGGTGTTGGTTTAATATTATAATTTTGTATTTTATTGATATATTCTCCTTAAAAATACAAATATGAAACTAAAATAAAAGAAAAATAGTCTTTTTCTCTACGGGTGTTCTGATCATGAGCATCAGAAAGAACAACACAAAAATCTCCTACAACTGTTCAATTATTGTGTTTTGTTTTAAATCGCCTTATCCTAAAAACAGCACGCAGAAAAGTCACATTTTCGACTTTAATTGTAGCAAACTGTTTACCGTTCTGACTATATTTTAAAAAAAATTTTAATTTCGATTTGGAACGAACGAATTGAACAAAAATCGATTCAGATACGTATAGAAACTTTGCAGGTGAGAGTGACATCAGAGTGACATCAGAGTGACGTCAAATCGGTAATATGAGTCGGTAACTACGATCGCTACGAGTTACAGGAACAAGCTACTGATGTTCTTATGTAGCTGGCAGATAAGATTTGCGAAATTTTCTGCGAAAATGCTATTGCTGCTAAACTTTTAAAATGTTAAATAATGCAGTACTGCCAGTTTTTTCAGTCGCAGCGTCATCTAGCCGTCAATAACGGCTTAGTGTTGTCAACTATTACAGTTGCGCCCTCAACACTTAAAAACATAGAATTGGATCAATTTAAATGCCCAGTTCACTTGCTGGATCATTTGTTGTTTTTGCCTTGCTTGCAAATGCGACGATATGTTCCTGATCTCCCATTAAAAAACGCAGCTTATATATGTTTTAGTACAATAATTTTTAGTACAACGAATTTTTCATTAAATATTGATAGCTAAGAATGAGAAAAAAATTATATGAAAATCAAAGTTTTTACTTTTAATGCCAATATCTCAGCTGTTTTTAATATATTTCAATAAAATTTTTTATTTAAATTTTTGTTTAGATGTTAAAACGTCCATATATCTCAAGGAGCCATTGAGTCCCACCATAATTTTCATATTGTTGAAATGGTAGTTTTGCTAGCTTTAAGATTAATCAAATATTTAAATTATTTTTAATTTTTAACCCTCCGATGAGTGACAGTTCTGAACATCACGGCCGTGTGAAAAGATCCCTACGGACCTTTTTTGTAAATCATGTTTTTTTCATATAAAATTTTTTTTTTATTTTTTGTTTTTATTGTTTATAACTAAATTCTACATACAAAAAGAATTTTTTCAATTTTTTAATTTTTTTTTTGCTTGAATTTTCTTAAGACTATTATAAAAAAGTTTAAAAATTATTGTTGTTGAGCGTGTACTTCTTGTCCCCCGCCCTGTGCGCAAATGTTGCAGCGATGTAAAAGTGTGCTATGTTCTCCGCAAACAGCGTTGCCGCAGCCGAAGCAGTATGCCCTCGTTTTCCGCTGCCGCCCGTACTCAGAACGGCAAAGGCGACATGACGGTCTACTTGATCTAGTCGCAAACGACGGTGCATTGCCTTCCATCGGTCTTGATAATACCTGTAATGAAAAGAAAAATAAAAAACAAATAACTATATATTCTATTCTTGAATTTGAAGATGTTTTTCTTATCCTGACATCGAAGGCTTCCATCGCATTGCGTATCCTTGGATATGAGGTTATATGGTTGTTCAGGGCACGTTCTTCGATATTTGGTGTGGCCAATTGTTTCGTTAGCAGTAACAAGAACGACCGCCGTCTGTCACTCCTTTTTATAGGCTTCATTTCGTTGTAAATCGTAAAAGCAGCCAATGCAGCGACGTCCAGCATATTATAAAACATGGCCAACGGCCATCGTTGTATTGCTCTTTTGCAGCTGTAAGTGCCTAGCATTGATCCATGGTATCAACGCCGCATTTGTTGGCGTTGTAATCTAATATGGCATAGGGCTTCCGCTTCTCGGTTTACTCGTCAACGAGGCAGGTGTAGTGCATTGTGGAGAGCACGTTCACCACTTTATTTTTTTCCGGCACGTATGAGCATAACGCTATATCCCCTTCGTTGAACCCAAATAATGTACTATTGATGGTGCGCTTCGGGTTCTTCTTGAACTCCTGTGGAATGAATGTTTTGTTGTAGCGCACTGTACCAACATATGCGGTCTTCCTCCTCAACAAAATGCGCGCCAAGTCAAGAGTGGTAAAGAAATTATCCGCGTATATAGTACGGCCAGCATCTAAATATTTTTCCACAAGATCCAGTACTACGTTCTGCCCTTGGTTTATCTCCCGTTGTTGGTTTGGCAGTTTTACAGAATATATCATTCCCTTCACAGGATAATAACTCTGTGAGTCGCATAACCACCATACTTTCAAACCATACTTAGCTAGCTTTGACGGAATATATTGTGTGAAGCGGGTGCGGCCTCTGTAAGGGAACAACTGCTCATCAACTGTTAGTGCTTCATGAGGAGTGTGAGCTGCTGCCAAGTTATGTTGCAATATTTGCCAAATATCTGTCTGTAATTCCATAGCTGGTTCATGGTTTGATCTTGTGAGTCCAGCATACAAAAGAATAGCTACAAAAGCGTCAAACTCTTTCACTGTCACCCACTCCTTTTTCTTCGTGGGATTCGCCAATTTCCATGCAGCTGTAACCTCCCTGCCTTTACGATTTGTTTCACGTAGCACTAAGTGTATTATTTCCTCTGTCATGATTGAACGCATTATTGTATAGGGGTCGTGTATATTTCCTGTTGGTCCTGGTTTCTTTCTTGTGAAGTCGACCACGTTATGATTACGAGTGCGTGATGTTGGTGGTGCTTTTTTACTCCATTGGGTGCCATCTTTACCAATATAGTAACTTTCATTCGTTTCCTGTCCATCATTCCATCATTCCTGGCTCTTAGGGATGATGATAAAAACAAAAAATTCTAAAAAAAAATTCTAAGAACAGAAATACTAAGAACAAAAAATACTAAGAACAAAATACTAACAACAAAAAATTCTAAGCTAAATTCTAAACTAACTGGTTTATTGCTAGTAGTATAAAATTAGAATATTGTGCCTTTCCTTGAAAGCAATAAAGTTCATGTCTTCGAATTTTTCTTAGAATTTTTTGTTTTTATCATCATCCCTAATGTCTTTGAGTTTAGGTCTTTGTGTTCAGAACAAGTAAATTATGTGATGAAACAATAAAAAAGTTATAATGATGCCCAAAAACATGCATTTATTAGTGAAATTCAGTACAAGGTCCATACGGACCTATTCACACGTCCGCGTACTATTCTCACTAAAACCTCAATAACTCCTAAAGTAATGATCCGATCGGCTTGATTTTTTTTCCAAAAGATGCGCAACAAAATACTCTTGGAATACAGAGTAACTTTGGGGAGGGGGGGGGGTTGTAGTGGCTGAAGTAGGAGTAATTTCAGTTTGAAAAGGCAAAAAGGTCCCTAGGGACCTTCTCACTCATCGGAGGGCATGTTTTTCGTTTAAACTTCTTTAGGCGCGTTGAGCGATTTTGGTAGAGGGTAAATCATTCGTTTGCATCATTGCATTTTTCCAAGGAATTCGTCATTCGGCCGCAAGCTCACAAAGAAATCACTTTGCAACTCCTGAAATTAATTAGATTAATTAAATTAATCTGTTTGTTAGTATATAAATACTTAAGTTAGGTTGCAATAAGATGTTTGCAACCAAAACTTATTATTAATTCGGTTTATATTTATATATATATGCCTTTAAAGTTTGGCAATTTCTTCAGTTGTTGTATTTGTCAACATTTTTGAAAAATTTGCTTTTACTCAAACAGCTGCTATTCATGGTGAGATTTAAAAATGGATCCATCTTCTTCTTTTTCTTCTTTTTTCTGCTGGAACTTCGTTTGCAAACAAGAAAAATAATGTATGGATTGAGTGTTTTAACATTTTAATCTTTAAGTTGTGATAAAGGAATATGTTGAACATTCAAATAATTACATGCATGCTCCTATTTTATTACATATCGTCAAACAAAGTTTGACAATTTTTACACTTGTTGTATTTGTCAGTGGCTTTTTATTTTCACCACTGCGGAATTTTATATTCAGAGTTGTCAACTGTGGCTGTGTGTCAATCAGTCGTGGTAGGATAGAAAATATCAAGTTGAATAAAATTTGTGTGTGTTGAAATAAATTTGTCTTTTTTGCTGTGTCAAATGGACGATGAAGTTTTGACAATTACAAATTTTGACATTTCGGTCGTGTTTTAGCGCAAATATTTTATTTTATTTGCTTTTTATCGAGAGCTTGTACTTGCAACATATTTCGTAAACTTAAAATATTGTAAACTTAAAAAACTGTTAAAAAATTAAAAAAAAAATTAAAGAAACAGCAGGCAAACAGAAAATATAGCATGCAAAGTGCTGTATATTTTACGCCGCCAATTCGGTTCATTCCCTGCTGGGAACGCTGCGCAACCGCTGGGATCTTGTAATACTCTTTGCGTTGTTGTTGTAAATTTGCTAAGTAGTTATTGTTGTATAGTAAGCTTTAATTTTTTGTGGATGTTTATTTGTAGCTACAGTCAGCATATGACATCGAACTAATTTAGAAAACAGTTTATACATATGAATTAAAGAGTATATATAATATTGGTAAATCTATTTGTTTTTAGTAAAAGTGTTACCGTATCGGAAATACATATATATATATATATATAAATGTATATATTTACATATATATAGTTCATATATATGAACAATTTAGCTCATTAAGGAAATTTAAAGAATATTTATGTATATTTATATAATAACAATTACGTATTAAACCTGCAAAATAATTAATATTTTCAGTAGTAATTCAATAACTAAGGTCTGCTTATCCTAAGCATTCTATTTTTTAAAACTGTTTAGCTTAGTTTCTTATATGGATTGTTTATAATTTATAAGCTATAGATATTTCTTAATTTTAGAATATTCTATTTTTAATACACAACGCAATATAGATATGGTGAACATGTATATTGTGTTAGTGTAAATAAATTGATATAAATAAGCTTTAATTTTTTATATTAATCAATAATGAAATAATTTAAATAAATTACTTTAGTTATATGTATTTTTGATATGGTAACACTTTTGCTTAAAAGAAATAGTTTCAGTAATATATAAAAAATTTAATAAATTCTTATAAGCTCTTAACAAAAATAATCCTAATTTCATATGCCAACTGTAGCTACACGATTAGAATTCACAACACCTACAAAAAATTTCCGGCTAACTGCGCCAACAACAATTACCAAGGAAATCTACAAACAAGGACGCACAGAGAAGAACAAGATCAGAGCGGAACTTTTAAAACTTTTTGATTTCATCCTACATGTATGACGGGCTGCAGTATGAGCTTTCGCACATCCTACATGTCCGTCCGACCTTTCAAATCCATCCTACATGTAGGATAGTCCGAAACCCCCTATTAGCATGAAAATTCTTATATAGCAGTAAGGCGGTCCGTGGCAGGACAACGTCTTCCATTTATATTTTATGTATAGGTTTTCGCTTCGGTCGGCAGTCCTCTCACTGCTATACTTTTTTTAATATAATTAGCTCACTGCAAAAGATGGAACCCCCATCCAAAACTTTTTTGGCTTAAAGTTCGTTCGAATTCCTTTCTAACGGTAGCTCAAACTTAAAATTCAACATGTTTTTCATTATTCTAGAATTTAAAAAACATTTAATCGAGAAGTGTACATTAAAATGTTTATGTAAATAACTCTCGAGTAATACTGGGTATATCAGCTAGTATAACTATAAATAAGTATGTGAAATTTGAGCTCATGCCGCCTATTTCTAGAGAAAAAGTTATAATTTAATAAAATAAAAT
Source organism: Dichetophora obliterata (assembly GCA_963920525.1). Classification (NCBI taxonomy): domain Eukaryota; kingdom Metazoa; phylum Arthropoda; class Insecta; order Diptera; family Sciomyzidae; genus Dichetophora; species Dichetophora obliterata. Next base: position 209,626,107 of record OY986436.1, on the reverse strand, counting down.
TAATTTGACGAATTTTGTGTTCAAAAGGAAACAATTATTTAAGTTATTTCACAAGTATTACTTATTCGAGGCAACTCCTTTTTAGCCGTTTTGCAATAAGGCATTTTTTACAATGTTTAATAAAAATTAAGAAATTATGCGAATTACTGCTTTCAACGCCAATTTGTAGCTTTTTGTGCAGGGATTCACTTTTAATACCATAAGTTAGGAACAATTGCTTGCCATACAGAGAAGATGTTTGTCAATGACTTTTCTAAAGAAACTGTTTTTATAAATCTACTAATTTGACTCTTAATAATAAGTGTCAGAATACAAATGATGTGCATAACGTTTGGGCGCATCTTAAACACTTGCAAAGGATTTAATATGAAATTAATAGCGGCTGGTATTTAGTACCACACGCAACACACACAGACAACCGCACAAATCCAACAATCCGAAAAATCCCAACAATACAATACAATCCTTGTAAAAAGGCAAGGATAACACAACAAAAGAAAGTTTTGAGCCATAGGATTATATTAACAACTGGTCAGGATATCTGTTGCTTCCTGCTGCTGATGCAGCCCACCGAGAACAAAGCATAGCAGCAACAACGTTTATGATTTATGTATTTCCTATTCTTACAAGAGTAAATAAATTACCAAACAAGGATTATAATTGGCAAGTTTTGCTACCGAAGGAACCAGCTTTTTCTGCTTTGGTTTTTCCCGTGTTTGAGTCGAAGGAATAAGAAAAACAATTAAAAAATATTTATATGCTGTTTTTAATTAAAAAGGATTTATGTTGAAATAAAAAAGTAAACCATTTGAACGAACACAAAACAAGCAAGGATAAATATGAGCTTCAAATGAAGTAGCGTGTGCTTTTTTTGCTGCAACCTGTTGTTGTTATATTAAATGTTGCATGCTGCTGCTGCTGCTGCTGAAGTTTGGGGCAACACATAAATTCAATTTCACAAATAATTGCCGAAAATATGGCCACAACCAAAATGTAATAAAAACAAAATAAATCCAATTCAATATAAGAACTAAAATAAATCTTTCGACGCAACACTAAATACAAAAGCAACTACTACCAGCAGCAGCAGCAACAGCAACAATATCAAATTATAACAGCCAGCAGAAACCGGCTTAAACCCTATTAAGCCAAATTGACCACATAATTTATCTAATGGTCCAGCTGGAATTGCTGGCTTCCCACTGCGGCAGAGCCAACATAAAGCATACCACACATACACAAAAGCAGAAAAAAAAATCCACAACTAAGAAACTACAAAAACAAGTGTCAAAATATATTAATACCATTCCACCCACAATCAAGTAGCTCCACATGGTTGATACGTAGAGTGCTGATAGAACTCTGCCGTTACACTAAAATGGGCATCTAGCAGCGGCAGCAGCCCCCAAAATAACTAACCTAATGAAATCGCCTGCAAGTAGACTACAGAAATCAAATAAAAAAATAATATCAACCAAAAACTAGCAAATAATTGCGCACGATATGAGAAAAATGCGTAAATAAAATACTTCTAAAAGAGAAATGAAAAAAAAGGAAGCGAATAAAATCTGTGTCTGACAAGTGAGAAAATTTATGATCAACATAGTTTTATCTATGTTTAGGCTTTGGGGGTAGTATTATATACGAATTCTTATTTTTGATGTGAATCTACTTTATGAGAGATATTATTTTATGATGAAAAATTCACTTTAAAGCATTTTCTGTATAAGTATTTAAATGTTGCAATAAAAAAATGACGTTAAACATCATTGAAAAGTAGGCATTTGCAATTTGGCATTTAAAATTTACAATATACAGTTTAAAATTTGGAATTCATTTCAATTTATTATTTATTCAATATTCAGCATTCATTATTCATCGTTCTTCACTTAACAATAACATTTATCATTTCAAATTCTAATTTATAAATTATGATTACCTTTCCCTTTTATATGTATACATTAGAGTGGCCCTTATTTTTTTTTTGAGTGTAACATAATGCGGGCCGGATTTTTGTTCCTTTACTAAAAAGAAGTAAGCAGTGAAGTTTTCAGAAAAAATATTGATATTTAAACGTGCCGCTTGCAACCTTAAGTTGAAAATCTGATTTATATGGGGAAAAAGTGCTCTTTTTTCTAAAAAATCTCAATAACATTTTTTTAAGTGCATATTTAAAAAAAAAAAAAAACGGGTACGCGTCTTGTTTTTGATTTAATTTTTCTTCAATATGTGCTCTCAAATATGGAAATTAGACAAAAACTACTAGAGTTGTGATTTTTTACTTTTCGAAAAAAATCTAATGTTTTTCCTTGTTGTATTAAAAAAAATCGCAAAAATCCAAATTAAAAAAATTTTCATTGAAATGTTGTGGAAATATTTTCTTAAACTATATTAAAAATAATACAAAACATTGTGGGATTACGTTAAATAACCTGCTCGTTATGAAATTTTTTGGTAGAAGTGTACCTTTTTGGAAATTTCGAGTTTGGGTATTGTTACGAAAAAAATTCCAAAAAATTTTAAAATGGATAGGTAAGATATGTTGGCATCCCTAAAAATCCAAAATTTTTTCGCAATAAAATCATTTGTATTTTTTAAAAATTATTGAAGTCAATTTAAGTGAGAAACATAGTTTTTCCGATGTTTTATAAGTTTTCTTGTGTTCGAAGTGCCAGAAACAGGCACTTTGAATATTTTTGGAAAAAAAGTCAAGTTTCAATAGCTTTAAATTTGGTATCCGAATTTTGGTTTTTTTAATTTTTTCCACAAAATAGCTCACAACTACCCTTAATCTATTTCTCGGTGATTTTTTCAAAACTTGCATTTTAAAATTTTTTGGAATTTTTTTCGTAAAAATACCCAAACTCGAAATTTCTAAAAAGGCACACTTCTACCGAAAAATTTCATAACGAGCAAGTAATTTAACGTAATCCCACAACTTTTTGAATCTGTTTTAGATATCGTTTAAGAATTTCCACAACATTTCAATGAAATTGATTAAAATTTGGATTTTTTCGATTTTTTTTAATACGACAAGGAAAAAAATTAGATTTTTTTCGAAAAGTAAAAAATCACAACTCTAGTAGTTTTTGTCTAAAATCCATGTTTGAGAGCACATTTTGAAGAAAAATTAAATCAAAAACAAGATGCGTACCATTTTTTTAAAAACATGCACTTAAAGAAAAACTATTGGGATTTTTAAGAAAAAATAGCACTTTTTTCCCATATAAATCAGATTTTCAACTTAAGGTAACAAGCGGCACGTTTATATACATATTAATATTTTTACCTGAAATTTTTAGAATATACTTTTGACATGATAAGAAACAAACGAAGGCACCGCACATATTCAATTTATAAAAAAAATTTCCCATACAGTTAAGGGCACATTTTTACATCCTTAATAACAGTATAAATACATTATAATAATTTATAATTTATAATTTATAATTTATAATTTATAATTTATAATTTATAATTTATAATTTATAATTTATAATTTATAATTTATAATTTATAATTTATAATTTATAATTTATAATTTATAATTTATAATTTATAATTTATAATTTATAATTTATAATTTATAATTTATAATTTATAATTTATAATTTATAATTTATAATTTATAATTTATAATTTATAATATATAATTTATAATTTATAATTTATAATTTATAATTTATAATTTATAATTTATAATTTATAATTTATAATTTATAATTTATAATTTATAATTTATAATTTATAATTTATAATTTATAATTTATAATTTATAATTTATAATTTATAATTTATAATTTATAATTTATAATTTATAATTTATAATTTATAATTTATAATTTATAATTTATAATTTATAATTTATAATTTATAATTTATAATTTATAATTTATAATTTATAATTTATAATTTATAATTTATAATTTATAATTTATAATTTATAATTTATAATTTATAATTTATAATTTATAATTTATAATTTATAATTTATAATTTATAATTTATAATTTATAATTTATAATTTATAATTTATAATTTATAATTTATAATTTATAATTTATAATTTATAATTTATAATTTATAATTTATAATTTATAATTTATAATTTATAATTTATAATTTATAATTTATAATTTATAATTTATAATTTATAATTTATAATTTATAATTTATAATTTATAATTTATAATTTATAATTTATAATTTATAATTTATAATTTATAATTTATAATTTATAATTTATAATTTATAATTTATAATTTATAATTTATAATTTATAATTTATAATTTATAATTTATAATTTATAATTTATAATTTATAATTTATAATTTATAATTTATAATTTATAATTTATAATTTATAATTTATAATTTATAATTTATAATTTATAATTTATAATTTATAATTTATAATTTATAATTTATAATTTATAATTTATAATTTATAATTTATAATTTATAATTTATAATTTATAATTTATAATTTATAATTTATAATTTATAATTTATAATTTATTATTTATAATTTATAATTTATAATTTATAATTTATAATTTATAATTTATAATTTATAATTTATAATTTATAATTTATAATTTATAATTTATAATTTATAATTTATAATTTATAATTTATAATTTATAATTTATAATTTATAATTTATAATTTATAATTTATAATTTATAATTTATAATTTATAATTTATAATTTATAATTTATAATTTATAATTTATAATTTATAATTTATAATTTATAATTTATAATTTATAATTTATAATTTATAATTTATAATTTATAATTTATAATTTATAATTTATAATTTATAATTTATAATTTATAATTTATAATTTATAATTTATAATTTATAATTTATAATTTATAATTTATAATTTATAATTTATAATTTATAATTTATAATTTATAATTTATAATTTATAATTTATAATTTATAATTTATAATTTATAATTTATAATTTATAATTTATAATTTATAATTTATAATTTATAATTTATAATTTATAATTTATAATTTATAATTTATAATTTATAATTTATAATTTATAATTTATAATTTATAATTTATAATTTATAATTTATAATTTATAATTTATAATTTATAATTTATAATTTATAATTTATAATTTATAATTTATAATTTATAATTTATAATTTATAATTTATAATTTATAATTTATAATTTATAATTTATAATTTATAATTTATAATTTATAATTTATAATTTATAATTTATAATTTATAATTTATAATTTATAATTTATAATTTATAATTTATAATTTATAATTTATAATTTATAATTTATAATTTATAATTTATAATTTATAATTTATAATTTATAATTTATAATTTATAATTTATAATTTATAATTTATAATTTATAATTTATAATTTATAATTTATAATTTATAATTTATAATTTATAATTTATAATTTATAATTTATAATTTATAATTTATAATTTATAATTTATAATTTATAATTTATAATTTATAATTTATAATTTATAATTTATAATTTATAATTTATAATTTATAATTTATAATTTATAATTTATAATTTATAATTTATAATTTATAATTTATAATTTATAATTTATAATGTATAATTTATAATTTATAATTTATAAAAATATAAGGATATTTTCCTCTCCCGCAAGGACAAAGTTGTTTTTTAAGAAAAACAGTAAGAAATGATATCTCAAAATGCTTTTATTTTTGTAAGAAAAACAACATATGTATTAAAGTAAAAATAAATAAAGACTTAAACTAACAATATCCTGCCAAACACGATGCCACTCTCGATTTTTACCCACAAGGTCCTATGTGAAGGATAATCGAATCTAAAGGTACACTCTAGGTAGCACATAACTTTTGATTGCTATCTGATTGTCTAAATTTTTGCGATTTTGATTATAGAGTTGGCGTTTTCCTTAATTTTTGCGAATTAATAATTATCATATTTTTTGAATATGCATTTTCTTGTTTTTGAGAAATGCATACTAGAATGCAATTTTTTAACTTTTACAAAAAAGTTAATATAAGGTTTTATATATCGGGCACTAGAAGTGGTACCGAAGATAATTTCCTAAATTTAGATTCCTCAAATATTTCTGACCAACACCCTGTCCAAGAGTATCAATTTACAACACCAGGTTAAGATTTTTTTTCCTATTTCGACTTTTTAAAAAAATGTTCCTTCCTTATGAATTTTATTATTTCGTTAAAACACCTCAACTCATCATTCACAAAAATGTTATACTAAAATTTTGAGTTTCTGTGCTTGCCATTCGATGAGTCTCAAGGGATTTAACAATTGTTGTTAAGAAGTGTTTCATTTAAATAATAACTGTAAAGAAGATATAAACAAAACTTTTACATTTCTTGCTTGAAGTAAATTTTTTTTAATTTCAAAATAGGGAAAAAATCGTGGTGTTTTCCTGCTGTCTTGAAATAGATATTCTTAGACAGGGTTTCGTTCAAAACTATTTGCAGAATCCAAATTGAGAAAATTACCTTCGGTGCCACTTCTGTTGTTCATTTTGAAGAAAAAGATAAAAAATTGCATTCAAGTATACATTTCTCCAAAATAAAAAAATGCATATGCCAAAAATATGCAAATAATTAATTCGCCAAATTAAAGGAAAACGTTAACACTCTAATCAATATCACCAAAATTTAGACAATCAGATAACAATTAAAAGTTCTGTGCTATCTCGAGTGTGCCTTTATATTCGAATATCCTTCACACAGGACACTGTGAGTAAGAACCAAGAGTGGTATCGTGTTTGCCAAAATATTGTTAGTTAAAGTCTGTATTTACTTTTGCTTTACGACATATGCAGTTTTTCTTACAAAAATTAAAGCATTTTGAGATAGTGATTTTTTACTGTTTTTCTTAAAAAACAACTTTGTCCTTGCGGAAGAGGAAGACATCCTTATTTTTTCTAAAATTTGTTTTGGGAGATTTTGAGCACCCTATGCAACTTTCGAGGCCTCTTAGAATGTGAAATTCCAAAAAAAATTGTAATTCTATACGGCCTATTGTTCATTACTTACCATTCATAATTTATCATTCCTTATTCATAACTGAATTCATTATACATAATTCTTAATTCATTATACATAATTCTTAATTCATTACTCAATTGACAATATCCATTGACAATAATTTTTTAATCATTATTTAGCAGTTATAATTCATTATTCATCATCGATAATTCATCATTCATCTTAAATTATTCATTATACGTTATTTGTCGTTCATCATTCATCAATTAGCATGAGAACGATGATCAGCATGCATCATTCAGTATTCATCGTTCATATTAAGTTATTCATGATATTTTTATTTTATTTACTTATTTATTCGTAATTTTATTTATAATGTAGATATAGCAGTCCCTTTTCATTGATTTCTAATAAACAAAAAATTCCTCTGCACACCATCACCATCATCATTATCAACTTCTTGCCTTGTGATCACCAACTTCATTGCAGCCATGATAATATTTTTTATTATTATTGAATTATAATGCGTATCGAATGTCAAACATAAACATTCAATGCTAAAAAATCCATAAGTAAGACAAATAATAAATTTTTACATGCCGTTCTCCTCGATACATTTGATCAACAACAACAACAGCAACAACAACAACAACAACAACAACAACAACAACCCCACATTTACTGCCACTTACCCCTTTTTTATTTGCTCTTTCATACATCGTCGCCGCCTTAAAAATAAGTGCAAAAGTCATTATTTTGCAATATTTTTATTTATTCTTCTATATTCCACGCATATCATTTTCATTTCATTGTATTTGTTGTTCTCTTTTTTTTATCCTTTTTCCACATGCTTACTTTTGCGACACTGACATAAAGTGTATAAAATCCCTTTTAGTGTAAATTTTCTGTCACAAATGTTGTCACGGCAAATAAGGAGGCGGCATTAATGTAAGATACCCAAAGGACGAATTATTGATATCTGCTGTTGGCTGACGCGCGGTAGTCAAACAGTGAATTACCCTTTTTATTTGACTTAAACGAAGTCGTGAGTGCCAATATTTTTGACTGTGTTACTTTTTGCTTATGTTCATGTGAGTAAAATCTTTACTTTTTTCCTAACTGCGTTTGACATCTACGGCAGCATCAAGCAGCCGGAAATATTCGATCCACCTACGCTTCATAGCAATGGTTGGGGTTTGCTAACCACAGATATTCAATTTGAACAACTTGTGCAACTCATTGATGTGGTGGTATATATTTTGAAAAGTATATTTATGCATGTTGCTGGCAAGCGGAGACATTCGAAGACGATTGAAATTCTACCCATTTTTTATCCAATTTTTTTCTATTTCATTGAACTTTTGCTGCTTTTTATGCGTCTTGTGAGTGGATTTGCTGATAACAATAATAATATTATTATTGTTGTTGTTGCTGTTGTAGCTATTATTGTGTTATGACACACGTTGACAGCGCCGCTATTCAACTAGCATACGTCACATGTTTTGACAGTTATTTACACCTTAAAATAGACACACACGTCAGGGAGTTCGGTAATGTTTGTAATTCAATAAAAGTCCCCAAAGAGTTTTGGTTTCTTTTTTTAATTTTGGTAGAAAATCTAAATACAAGTTTTTATCAGGTACAAGTACAAAAATTAATGTTGCATGTAATTGAAAAAAAAGGAAGATAAACAATTAATTTTCCAATACATATAAAATTAGTTTATGAAAAAACAACAAAAATATGAAGAAAACATACCAGTAATCTTTTCTGAAAAGATGTCGAACTAAATTTAAATGGTTGCACATAAAAAAAACAAATATATGCAAAAACCACATGCATTTATTGTAAAATATACAAAAATATGCGCAATAAATATGCATAACAGGCATTTTTTTGTAAAATATGCAAAAATATGCACTAACGATTGAATGCCATTTTAAAGAAAATTTCATGATTCGTAAAGATAACTTAGCCAATTCCATTTTAAGAATGCTATTAAAAACATGCATTTGCATAAGATTCCTAGCCCTAATAATAGCAATACATTTTGTGAAGAAATAAGTTTAATTGAATCGTAAAAACATAATCTTAGTAAAAAGACAGTGTATTACTTTCTCTTCACAAAATTTCGCATTATCTTCGTCTATTGCTGAAGTCAGGTGATGTGGGTACACTCTAAAAACTGATTGAAAAATCTCTACAATAAATGTTGTGAAATTTCACGACATTTATTGGCGATTTTGTAAAAAAACCACGCTATGCAGCGAGTTTTTTCATTTTTGTCTGAAAATCAGCGTCTTTTTCCAAAATATGTATATTTACTCTACTATTCACACTATTTGAGCGTGTTTTCGCTCAAAGAGTCTTAAAATATGTAAATCTCTTTATTTTTCACGCTATTTCAGCGTGTTTTCGCTCAGAGAGTTCAAGAATATGTATATTTTCTACTTTTCACGCTATTTTAGCGTGTTTTCGCTCAGAGAGCCCTAAAATATATAGTATATTCTCATGATACAAAGAGCTACAGGTAAAGTATTCCCGGCGCAACAAACAAAATTTACTGCGCATCTCGTCATTGGTGCTCGTCAAATGTGACACTTGATAAATACATTCAAAAGAAAATGTAGAAAAGTGACGAAGATAGCAAAATGAAAACGAACAAACAGTCTAAATTCTGTCAAGCACATCAAGCAACGTAGCTGCTTTTTGTGTAAATCGGTAAAAAGGGGAAAAACCACCTCTACAAAATATGCAAATTTTTCTTCACAAACAGTACTAAAAAGTATATTTACTTTATTTTGGACATGTGCTTTATATAACAATATTTATTTCATTTCAGAAAAACAAGTTTTCATAAGAAAATGGAGGCATTTTAAAATCTTTATACCCTATGAATAAATTGTGACTACGTTTCAACCAAGGAGCACCTTGCACGTCACAGCAAAGATGGCGGACATGCGCAATACTTTATCTGTAGTTCTTTGTATCATGGTATATTCTCTACTTTTAACGCTATTTCAGCGTGTTTTCGCTCAGAGAATTCTAAAATATGTGTATTTTTTACTTTTCACGCTATTTCAGCGTGTTTTCGCTCAGAGAGTCTTAAAATATGTATATTTTCAGTACTTTTCACACTATTTCAGCGTTTTATCGCTCAGATACTCCTAAAAACGCTCCAGCAGCGGTATTTTATGCTTGCCCTTAAATAAACACCTCTGCTTTAACGTCATATGCTTTCAAAGAGTTTATTCGAACAAGTGTCCAATGATATACAACTTAAACAGTAGATTGGTCACAGCTTAATTACTCAAGCCTACTGGAGTAGGAAAGAGTAGCGCCTTCTGCTGAGTGATTGACTCTATACAGAGCAGGGTTGATATTTTCGGTACAATTGTACTTTTTTGGTACAATTTTACATTTTTCTTACTTTCCTACTACCAAAGCGTTTTTGGTACATTTTATTTACTTAAAAATTTTATACTAAATACAGGACTTAGAGCTCTTAGTGAGAAAACAGAATTAAAAGAATTAAAAAATTATTTATTTCTGAATTTTGTCACTCTGTAAAAACTATTAAAATTGAATTTAAAGATTAAATTTTCTCCAAATATATAAAATTGCTCAAGGAATTCTTTCAACTTCTCATTCGTCAGCAAAAGTTAGAAGAATATTTCTATTCAAAATTCAATAAAAACCATTGCAACAATTTCTTCTTTAATGAAAACAACGGTTTTTTAAAAATCTAGTGAAAAAATGCCGCAATATTGACATCAGAAGTAATATCTGTGGTCACAAGGAATAACAACTAAACTCAAAGTATCATAAAGAAGATATTATAATTGCATGAACTACGACCCATATTTTTGAAATATATGAACCGTTACAATCAAAATATGTGCAGACATAAGTGATGATCTATTCTGGGCAAAATGATATCTGCATACTTCCAAAAATTGCCAATAAAGTAAATTCCATATCGCTTTTTTACGATATTTTGAGTTTAGTCATTATTCCTTGTGACCACAGATATATCAAAATAAAAAATTTCAGAAAATTTGAATGAAAGTGAAGAATTGCTTGTCTTAAAGATTTCCACATTTATCTTTTTTCGTTACCTTAATATAAAAAGCACTACCTAACATTTTTGTGTCAGATTTCCGGTGGATGACCTAGGTTGACCTAGGGGCATCTGCAAAGGATTTTATTCAAAATAATGTTAGTGGCCTTACTATATTAAGGTAACGAAAGAAATTCGCACGTTTGTAGTAAAAGTTGTTTGCTTTTTTCATTTTATTAATTTTTGTTTTTTAACTATACAAAGACCTAAACTTTATGCTTATTTGATTTTTTTCCTTAGATTTTATCAAGGCCGTAGCCAGGATTCACCCTTGGGGGGGTTTGATTAATATTTTTTTATTCAATATTAAAAAATTAAAATATACATTTAAGTACTTGTTTCATTTAATTTTGAAGTTAAGTTTTTTATATATTATCGCCTTATTATGTATCGTCGCCTGAGAAAATAATTGTTGTATGTAAAAATTTTCACTTTTGAGATTATTAAGAAAAAGAGACTATAAATTCTAAAAAAATAGCGGTGAGACCACAAAAACTTTGTAATCTATTGTGAAATGTGTCTGCGAATAGGCTTGAAATTCTGAAGAATATTGCTTCGCTAGATTTTAAATAATAGCTCCTTTTTCTCAATAATCTCAAAAGTGAAAATTTTCACATACGATATTTATTTTCTCAAGCAACGATATGTAAGTATATTTATTAAGGTGCTTCGATTTCCATTAGAAAAAAGTTGCATTTGTACCCCTCTAAAAGGCGGCTTCGATAGTCTAGTGGTGTTGACTGTCGCACAGAGCTCCCGGGTTCTAATCCTGACCGGGCCATGGTCCTACGAAATAACCTTTCTTTCCTTATTCCTTATCAAAGTAACTTTAAAACACGTCAATTTACGACGAATAGTTGTAGTTGGTGGTGGTAGGAAAAGTTTGTGGAGAGGAACGCTTAGTAACTTGATTTGACTGAGAGCAAGGCATAGCACTTGCTTCAAATTTAATATCACATGTTTCTACAGCTTCTGCCACATTCAGAACATCCTAAATAAAAGTTTCACTTGATTACTCCCTTCTTCCATTCTGCGATATCACAACGGACCAATAATGGTCTAAGTGGGCTGGTCTTAAGACCTGCCGCCACCTTAACCTAACCCAACCCCTCTACAAATTAGCCTTGGTCTATTTTATAACGATTCCCAAAATATATTGACTGTTACGATAGCCGCCAGTGAGCTAAGAAATTAAAGGCCGAAAAAACTCTTCTATTCTGCATCAAAGAATTTTAAAGTTTTGCAAGAGCACTGAAGACAATGCTGTTTCTCGTGCCTTATTTGGAATTTTTTTAAATTTATTTTCCCTAAAATTGAAATAATTTCATTGTTTCTAATGCAGTCCTCACTTTCAAGATATCGTTGGAAAGGTTTTGAGTGCTTGCATTGATTCCATATCAAAATTTCTAAAATTTATACATATTAAAGCTAAAATATTAATTATAAAATAAACACCTTCTGAAAAAATATTGTGAGAAATAAAAAAACAAATGAAAATGCAGTTATTTAAATTTTGAAAGTTTTTGTATAGAAATAAAATAAAAAAAATGTCAAAAATAAGTGTGAACAATAGCATTATCTTTAATCCGATTGCAAAAATATAAAATTTTTATTAAAATTTCGATCCTTTGGGGGGTTTGAACCCCAAAAAACCCCTTTACTACGGCCCTGGATTTTAGTGATATCTTTCTCTAATATTATAGACCACTTGTGCTCCTTTTACTGATTATAAAAAACTTTTTTATTAATTAAAAATTAATCAAAAACCTTTGTCATTTTTTGTTTATGAACTGAATTGTTAAAAACATTATAACATTAAAATTTATTTCATACCTTCTTTTTTCATTTAGTACAATTTTTTCAAAATTTTTATACCAAAATGAAAAAGTCATTTATCAACCCTGATACAGAGTTGTTGTTGTTGCCATGTTCAAAACTTACTTGAGAGACTTCACGCATTTCTAGCTTTTTTTTATAAGCGCAGATAAGATTGGAAGAAATAATTTTAGAAGAGAGTTTTTACAAGAGAGCGAAAGAAATAATTGTAGGTGAGAGGATCCACGCATTTTTAACGATAAATATTTATAATTTTGCTCTATGGGATTTAACGACAATAAATGTAGGTAATCAGTTGCCAGCAATTATTGTAGGCAATAAATGTAGGCAATGACAATAAATGTAGCAATTATTGTAGTTAATTCTTGTGAATTTTTCTTAGAGTGTAGTTTTTGTATAAAAATGTATGCAATTTTAAATAATCGTGGACTCTTTATAGATAAAATACATGTTTGTCATCATACAGAATCAATCAACAGAATCATACGGGAAAAGTGATTTAAAAGAAAAAAATGTAACTTTTGCTCCTTCCTTTGCAAATGGAAATGATGTAGATATTCAAGAATATATAGAATCAAAAAAATAAACAATCCAAATTTAGAAAAAATCAATCGAAGTTAAAAAATGTTCAATTAATATTCAGAATAGATCAGTTAAAAATTATAGAATAGATAACTTGTACATTAGAGATGATCAACTGAATTTCAAAATAGATAAATTGAAACTCAATATAGGTAATTTGAAGTTTAGAAAAGATAATTTGAAATTTGGAAAAGGTGATTTGAGATTCAGTAAATAGCAATTACAGTTCAGATAAAAATCAATTACTACGAAAATTTAAATCTATCGTTACTATTACCATTACTATTGCCATTACCATTATCATTACCATTACCATTGTTATTACTAGTGATCGGATTTTTATGCAAAACGTATAAAAAATTGGTGTTAAAAATCTAAACTATGCATATTTTAGGCAACACATTTAGATCAGTTATGTATATTTAATCGATATATTAAAAATAAGCAATTCACGTTGCTACCCTACCTTTACACAGGATTTGATTTAAAAATGATTTTGCATAAAAATCCGATCCCTACACCCAAAAAAAAAGCGGAGTAAATAAATTCATATTCAGAGTCAATTCGTGCATGGTATTTTGCCAAAGCTGTAAAAACTATATTTAACTCCGTTTGTGTGTTCAATTTACTTTAAAAATTGGTTTTGCTTGAAAAGTCGTACTGACTCCGGTTTGAGTTGTTTTAAGGTTGAGGAATTGAGAATTTTTAAATTTTGAGTTCACTCAAAATAAAACAAGAATCAACTTATTTAAATATAGCATGAAGCTTTAAAAATAAACAAACTCACCCACAAAAGAGTCAAGAACCCGTAATTTCTTTTGTGTTTAATTATTTTTATTTATTTCTTATTTGAATTGAATACAAAGGAAATTAAGGACATGGATAACGCCGAAAATAGAATCTCTTCTCCGTACTCACAGAGCAGCTTATCCACGATTTGGCAATTTTGAAGCTCTGTAATTTCTTATAAAACAAAACTTTTTTTACTTTTGAGCTTAAATTCCGCACAACTCTCAAAATTTGTTTCAAAGGTGTTTCATTCTTTGATTTAAAGGGAATTTTTCAAAAAAGGGATTTTTGTATTTAACATATTTGAAGAAAGGGATAAATATTTGCATTGATTTTACGATTGATTGCTGTAGTTTTGTTCGTTGAATAAGGGAAAATATATTTTTTAAGCATTTATCAAAATGTAGTAAGGATTAAACAACAGGGTGATCGCTAGGTTTATGAAAGTTTTTTAAAAGATGAGTTAGTTGTATTCCTATACTAATGCAAAAATGGAAGTGGCATTTAATTTAATATGCTTAATTCCGATATAAATTGATGTTAGAATAATTAAATTTGGTACAAAAATAGGTAGAATATTCTCAAGGCGATTTGTGTTAATTGATTTGCGTTAGGGGTGCCCAAAATGTTGTCATACATACATTAAAAATTTGTTTATTAGTTTTTAATGTAGTTTCGTTAATAAAATATTGTAATATGTGACTTTAGTACGTTTCCAAAATTCATGAATACCTTTAAAAAAATGTATGTATCTTCACTTATATTAAAACAACTGTTGTATACCAAATTTAATACAATTGTTTAGTTTCCTAAAATTTTCTATAAAAAATACATTGCAGGTTAAAAAAAATTTACAGTATAAAGAATAAAATAGATTTTTGTAAAAAAACAGAGAGAAAGAAAGAGATTTTACTTTTCAAACGAAATACAATAATAATTGATCGATTTTTCGGTCAAAGTCATGTGTAATTGAACATTTGGTTGTGAAAATAGCCACCTTTCAGTTAGAACACTAGCTTCTGGTGAAGCAAAAACTCGTTTCATTTCTATGGTGCATTTCGACAAATAATCAAACACTAATGAATATTGAAATAAATGAAGAAGCAACTGGAACAGATGGCAACCCTTGATAGAGTTAATGGCGGTGATCTAAAATGGCCTACTGCTTTGAAGTGTCATATGATTAGCAGCCATACAATTCATGAGAATGAATTAGAGGATCTGCACATACATATGCTAGTTTAAACAGTGAGTTGATCACAGCTTAATCACTCAAAGACTACTGAAGAGGAATATGTAGCGATTTCCGAAACAGACTGTCTAGTCAGCTAAGTGATTGACTCTATACAGAGTTGTTGTTGTTGTTGTTGCCTTCTTGAAAACTTACTTGATCTAAAGCTCACAATTTTAATTCATGTAATTATTCATAGATCATAAAATCTAATTAATAAAAAATTTTCATAAAAAGTATTCTGTTTATTCAATATTTTCATGTCATTGGTTGGTGTTTCATTTAGTAAAACTGGTCTTAATAGTTTGCAATGTATGCAAAATATGTCCGTGATTTGATATTTACAAGATAACGGGAAAAAATTCACCTATGGTGATCTATTGTGTTAGTCCCCATACAAAAAAATAATTTTTAAAAATGGCTTTTATAATTCATATCAAAACATCTTTAACCCCTAGGGGGATCAATATATGAGCTGGTCCTATTAATTGTTCCCCCTTAACACTTCTTTTGAAATCACCTTTTCTCTATCTGCCACCCTTCTGGGGATCTCGATACAAAAAACACAAAATGAAACAATGTTTATTATAATTAATATAAAAATATCTATGACCGTTGGAGGGTCTAATGTCTGGTACTACTGAATTTTTTATTGAACATTTCTTCTAATCACACCAGCACTCTATCTACCACCCTTCTGGGGGTCCCCATACAAAAAATATCATTGCTTGTGTACACATTTTTTCGTGACGAGATTAAAAAAACTTTCGTGACGAGACTCGAAAAATTTTACCCTCTATATCAAATAACCGCAAAAAAAAGAAAAAGATAACGAAAACATATAACTCGTTATAGTAAAAACGGCCCTTTTTTATCATTATGCAACACTTAATTCTTACAGCAAACTTGATTTGCTTGTTAAAATATTTGAGTACTTTCTCTTCATTCAAAGTAAAACGAACAAACAGAAATATTTGCTCGAGCAGACTCTTTTTCGTGCTAAAAATAACTCCGTTTCAGCTTTAAAATACAAAGACGTTCTTCATAGATGGTTGCAATAAGTTTTAATGGAGTTAAAAGGACAAATGTTTGGAGAAGATGCAGGGTTAATTTGAGACTGCTTTTAATTTACTCCAAGCTTTGAAAATGAGTTGTATCAAGCAAAAAAGTTTTATATTAACAAAAAAATATTGATGTAATTCATTTTGCGTTTTACGGCGACAAAACGTTACTAACTTCTCAAAAACTCTTTTGACTCATAAAAAAACTTGGGTTAAGTCTGCACATTTTTTTCGGTGTAGTTATTACCATAATAAAAACTATCACCATTACAATTACCGATACCATTACCATTGTAACTACTATTACAATTACCACTACCATAAACATCTGAATTTAAATTTTATTCCTGAAAAAGGCTATTTTCTGTATAATTTACTTTTTCTGAAATACAGGCTCATTAATAACTTTTTCAGATTTTTATTTTAGTATGATTGTGTATAATAGAGCTTACGGAATCGCGTGAATAAATTTTTGTAATCTTAGTCTAAACGTGATTTTTTTAATTTCCAGTACTCATATTTTAATCTCTGTTACATAACCTTACACAAGTGCATGCAATAATTAGCTTTATGCTTTGAATTTAGCTGATACTTTAGATAAGTCTTGTGGCTAATTGCATCAAACACACTGACACGACAATCCATAGATAAATTTGTATTTAAGCCAAGATACACAACAGCAACTAAATAAGTTTTAGTTTCAGTTTCAGACTGCAATATCAGTCGAGTTTTAAAAACCAGTTTAGTTGTTTTAAACATTAAATTGACTTTAAATAACTAAGAAAGAAACAATTTACAAATCTGACTGTAAGTTCTTTGGTATACTAAAATTTAATAAATTATAGTATCTACATTAGACCGTCCCAATTTTTCAACGTTTTTCAAAAAGTTCCTAGGACACTTTGATTTCTGATTCTACTCTTAAAAACATGAATTTTGGTATATAACACTTAAATAATATTCAACGGTAAAAAGTCGCGCAAATGACTTAAACGGTTTTTGCCTAAAAATTCATTATTTCGAAAAAAACAAGAAAATTCTTATTCGGCGTTTTGCATATAATTAAAAAAGTAATAAAACCATTTTTTATTAATTTATTCTTGTTTGAAAGCTTATGAAATTTGCCATCTTTAACTATAAGAAATGTTGCATTTTTTCGAAAATTTGATAACTTCAACTCACATTACCCCGTGTTGCAAGATCAGGAGGAAGAATTTTTTAACTATGTAAACTTTTTATTTTGATGAATCTTACAGCAAAAATTCTGATGTATAATTCGAAGATTTATGATTCGTTTTATTTTATGAAAACCAACACAACTACACAGTGAATTTTTCCGAAAAATATTCAATTTTATTTTTATTAAACGTACCTAAATACGTAGTAGGGAAGTCAAGTAGTCCGGACGATTTAAGCCCTTTTAAATCCCGGGATTGTCTTTCCTGGATCCCGGTGTTTTTAAATAAAAAATTTCTATTACAAACATTCATGTAAATGCCACACATTTAATTTTAAGTTGAATATAGAATTAGAAAAAACTTTTATTGAGGCTGAAAAAGATTGTTAGAACAATGAGCAGAGACTTTGCAAAGTTTTAGAAGAATTTGCAACATTGCGAAGCTATGTAAAGGGTGTTTTTTTTAGAGGTATAGAACTTCGAATTGAAATAGAACACAAGAAAATCGTTTTAATGTCCATCAATTTAACTTTATTGGAAGGATAATTTTATGCCATTAATGTCTAAATATGATTTCGGGCATGTGGCCGCCACGGCTGGCTCGAATAAAGCCAATTCTACAGGTCCAATTTTCAACCACTTTTTCGAGCATATGGGGCCGTATGTCGGCAATAACGCCACGAATGTTGGCTACCAAGTCCCCTAACGTTTCTGGTTTGTTGGCGTAGACGAGCGACTTCACATATCCCCAAAGAAAATAATCCAATGGTGTCAAATCACACGATTTTGGTGGCCAATTGACAGGTCCATTCCGCGAAATTATGCGCTCATCGAATGTTTCCTTCAATAAATCGATTGTGACGTGCGCTGTGTGGCATGTAGCGCCGTCTTGTTGGAACCACAACTCATCCACATTCATGCCATCCAATTCGGGAACAAAATAGTCGGTTATCATGGCTCTATACCGGTCTCCATTAACGGTAACTGACTCTCCAGCATTATTTCGGAAGAAGTATGGCCCAATGACTCCACCAGCCCATAGAGCACACCAAACAGTCAGTTTTTGTGGATGTAATGGCGTCTCAAGGGTCTCATGTGGATTCTCTTCACTTCAAATGCGGCAATTTTGCTTGTTGACGTAGCCATTCAACCAAAAATGAGCCTCATCACTGAACAAAATTTTGCGATGAAAATCAGCATCGAGATCAATCTCATTTTCGGCCCATACACCAAAATCACGACGCATTGCATGGTCTCGCGGCTTTAATTCTTGCACAAGCTGGATCTTGTAAGGTCGCAAGCCAAGATCTTTGCGCAAAATCTTCCATAAAGTTGATGGACAAAGCTCCAATTGCTGTGCACGGTGGCGAATCGATTCATTCGGGTCCTCTTCAACATTTTGGTCTACAACGGCAATTGTTTCTTCGGTGCGCACTGTTCGACGTCTCTGTGAATGCGTATTATCACATAGAGTAAACGTAGTGCGAAAACGACTCATGGTTAACCGAATTAATTGCTCTGATGGACGATTATGTCGACCATAAAATGGACGGAGCTTGCGGTAAACTTCGCGAACTGAACCATTATTTTCGAAATAAATTTGCACGATTTGCAAGCGTTGTTCTTTTGTCAACCTGTTTATGATGAAATGGCAAACCAAACTGAACATAAATGACATTAGAGTTGCCAGATTTGACCACAAAATGCCAGTTTTATCTCTATTCGAAAAACAAACCTCTAAAAAAAACACCCTTTATTTAAAAATTGTCAGATATTCTGACTTTGAAATAATTTTGTTTTATGGTGAAGACAATCGTGATCGAAACTTACAAATTGCTTGCGACTATTGTACAACTATTTATCCAACTAGCATAGAATCTGAACTGTGCTTCTCATCAGCGGGTTATATTTGTAATAATATTCGAACAAAACTCTCCAATAAAAAATAAAACGAGTTGATCTGCTAAATGTATTACTATAAAAATAATTAAAAAACAAAAAATTTAATTTGAAAAGTCTTTTACAACCTTAATTTGCCCTAAACACAAAAAAACCTGAAGACGGTGTACAAAAGAAAAAGTGTAACATTTATATAGTAATAACTAAAACTGTTCTGTCTATTTTATAAATTTGTTGCTCTTTAACCATTTCAATGGCTACGCTAAACTAAGAACAAAATAATTTTTTTGAGGTAATATTCCTTTCATTTAGGCTTTTAAAAGATGAAAAAAACATACCTTTCATTTTAACCTGCCCTACTTTCGTTTTACAAGCTTGTACAAAGAAAAAATTGTTTTACTCCTGTTCGGCACAAAGTCTTTTTTTTTAATCTTTTAAAGGTTTCTCAACCCTTTAGATCTTTGTTTTTTAAACCCTCTTAATATTCTTATCAATAAAGCCATAGAAAGATAAAAAAACATAAATTTGATCTTTGTTCGGTTGTTTTTTTCTTATAAAATAGGCCAAACAAATTTTATTTGCTTTTCTTCGCCACAAAAACGAAAATCCAACTGACTTTAATGTAAAATATATCTCTAAATTTATTTTTATCATGTTGGTTCATCTTTTTTTCATAAAACCAAACGATTTGATTGAAAGGGTTAAATTAATACAATGTGCTAGTCATTAATATTATTTATGTTTTTGTGTTTATTAACAATAAGGGCATTCACAATTGTGTGGTATAGTAGTATAGTTTTTTTTGTCATAGTTGAAAATCACAATATGAGCACCCTTAAAAATAGAATTTGTGGTTTGGAAACTCCCACTGTAGCTTTTTGTTACAAATGCAAATAAATTAACTATCCAATTTGATATATTTTATTAATATATGGCACTAGCTGAACCCGGTGTGCTTCGCTACCCCCCTCGTAAAAAATAAAATTAAAAGTATTTATATATTTACAAAAATTTATTTATTTAATTTAATTATTGCAATGCTTCGCCTCTTTTTTTGTTGTAAACCAATTAGAATTCAGCACTGAATCGCATGTAATTGGCTTCATGCTCCCCCTTTTTTTTTAGACCAATCAAAAAGCAGCAATTACACAATCAGCTGTTTCGCAGTCAGATGTGGGAGAATGAGAATGGGGTTACCCCACTCTCTATTAACACGTATTATAAAATCAGCTGTTTTGAAGACAGTGGTGGAATAAAGAGAATGGGGCTACCCCACTATTTTAATTAATATGTATTTTAAATTTGTGGTAAAGCCGTTAATAAACGTAGTAAAAAAGTAGGTGCAGAAGTGTGCATGGTCGAAAAATATTATCATGTAATAAGTATTCCTGAGTCAAAGCTGAACGCTGTGAAAATTTAAGATCGGTTATCAGGTCCAGCCTCCAATATATCGCAAACAAAGGGGAGTGCTCCGCCCACTTTTCTTTTGGTACGTATTTCTATTCATGCCAATACCATATATAGCAAATACTGCCGCCGTTGGTCAAAAAATGCCCAAGATATGACGATTTTAAATTTTGGGTTATATGGGCGAGGCCACGCCCCTTCGTCCACTCAAAACTTTATATAGTCAAGAATTTATTATTTCGTAAGAATATCCTATTGTGAAAATTTAATGACGGTTGGTCCTGTAGTTAAGACTATATTGCGATTTTTAATTTTCCTAAAAAGGGGCGTGGTCCCACCCATTTTTCTCCTGGTACGTATTCCTAATTATGCCAATACCATATGTAGGTCAATACATCAACGTAGGTCAAAAAATGCCCAAAATATGGCGATTTAAATTTTTGGGTTATATGGGCAGTGCCACGCCCCTTTTTCCAATAAAAACTTCATATAGCCTATTATTTTTTCCAGAGTCATAGTAAAATGCTGTGAAAGTTTCAGGAAGATCGTGTCCAAGGGCTTAGCCTTCTATAAAGCACAAACAAACAAACAAACAGACAGACACACATTCATTTTTATATGAATAGATTGAAAGCATATTAATTATAATTAAAGTAAAATGGGGCGAAAAAGGGGGATTTGGTAATAAAAAAAATCTATGGTTACCTTACCTGTAGATAAAAAGTATATAAAACTTTAGGTACATATGTACATATTACAAAAAAAGTATTTTGTGTAGCAAACATTGTTAGTGGTATAAGTAAGTATCTGAATTAAAAAAAGGGGGCGGTGAAGTGGGTGTGGTTCACAGTAATATGGCGAAATTAACAGAATTAAGAGCAATATACTACCAAATAAAAAATAATCCGTTGGAAGGAGCAAATTTGTACAGAGAAAAAAAGTTTAAAACTTAAATTTGGCGTGAAAAGGGGCGTGAAAGGGGGCGTGGCGTAATAAATGTTTATTTATACCTCGCCTGGAGTATAACGTGTATACAATTTGA
Organism: Dichetophora obliterata; assembly: GCA_963920525.1. Classification (NCBI taxonomy): domain Eukaryota; kingdom Metazoa; phylum Arthropoda; class Insecta; order Diptera; family Sciomyzidae; genus Dichetophora; species Dichetophora obliterata. The sequence continues at coordinate 209,603,934 of OY986436.1, read as the reverse complement.
AGTAAATCTGTTAAAAACTATATGGGAGCAATTACATAATTTTAAAAAGTGGGGCGTAAAAGTGGGCGTGGTCGAAAAAAGTACCCTATTAATCATGCCAGAGTCCCAGTTAAATGCTGTGAAAATTTCAGGAAGATCGGTCCAGAGGTTTGGTCTCCTATAAGGTACAAACAAACAAACAAATAAACAAACACACATTCCATTTTATATATATAGATAAAAAAGTTTAACTTGCAATTTGAGCTTCTTTAATTTTTGCAATTAGAAAATAACCGGCAAGCGATCAGTTGTTTATGGAAATTTGAAAACCACGTTCGTTAAATATATCATTGGGCTACTTAAAATTACCAAACTTTTGGTTCTTAGAGATTTCATGTAAAACAACAAAAAATATAAAAACCGCTTGGTAAAGTGTGGTATAATTGTGAATACCCTTAATGTGTTTTGTTTTGTTCCTGTTACTTTATAAATAAATTAACTTACATTTTTTAGTTTCAAGTAATAAATAACAAAAAATTGTATTAAAAACGTTTTGAAATATGTACTTCTTAAAATTTCCAATCCCGAACTAATCCCGGGGTACCGGGATTGAGATTTTCAATCCCGATAATCCCGGGATCAAGAAAAGCTTCCGAGATTGGACTCCCAACTAGAGAGTCCTATTTGATTTTTGTTTATAATAGAAAAATATGTATATTAAAATTATTGTTTTTTAAGAAATTTGAGATCTTGGGATGGGAATTTTCCTCTTTTCACCCCCCGTGGATCCGCGCCTGATAATATCACAGTCATGTTGAAATAAGAAAAAAAAATAATGTATGTATAACACAATATTTTGAATGTTTGCGAAGGAAAAACTACTGCAAAAAACCTTCAAAAACAATATATTTTAAAAACTTAAATGATTTGTTTGACAATGTTTTTAAGTACTACCTTCGGTTCTTGAAAAACCTTGAAGGACATCAAAATATCAAAATTTTGGTATTGAATATGTTTTCATATCATACAAAGACCATTTACTCCAAAAATCATAAAAAAATTCTCAGTAGCTTAGTGGCAGGTCTGAAAGGGTTAATATTCATAAGTGAAATAGAATATTTGGTGCAAAAAGAAATATTTAGCATTATGCTCTGGAATACCACTAAAAACTCAGCTCATTCACTTTTTCATACATATCTCGAAAACAAGAGCCGATCTAGAAATTTCATGGGAGTTTTTAATTTTTTTTTCGTTTAGACTTATTCCAATTTTTTTTATATAACACCGTACGACAGCATTTTGCACACACGAAGTAAACCATATACATGTGAAACTAGAGACAAAGAGTAGTTAAACTGCGTTCTCACTTTTTCTCCAGAAGGTCGGGATTTTTTTTAAAAGGACCTTCAAGTTGCAAAAAGTATTTGTTTCAAACTATTTATTCAAATACTTAAAATCTTCAAAACACGACAATATGGTTAACAAATGAAAGAAGACAATCTTTTTTATCAAAACGAAAAAAAAATATATATATTTTAAAAGTTGTTGTTGTTGTTGTTGCCTTCTTGAAAAACTCACTTGATCTAAAGCTCACAATCTTATTTCATGTAATATTTTAAAACCTTTTTTGTTTTGGTATTAAGAGTAATGGATTTTTTTTTCTTCAGAAAAATTAAAAATTATTTCCATAAATTTCAGATGAAATAACAGTCAATTAAACTTATCTACATATTTGGTACGGATGTATTGGCACTTCGTATTTCTGATAAAAGAAAATGTTCTTTCATTTGATATCCATATTGAAATATTTTGAAGGTTTTAAGTATTTAAACAAATTTGCTTAAACAAATACTTTTTGTAACTTGAAGGTCCTTCAAAAAAAATCCTGACCTTCAAGAGAAAAAGTGAGAACGCAGTTTTACTATCATTTGCCTCTAGTTTCACGTGAATATGGTTTAGATACACTGAAAAAAATCATCACGTTTTTAAATTCAAGGCAATGCCTTTAATATCAATGCATGATTTTTTATACAAAATTTAAAATAATGTTTCAAGCAGTTTTTTAACCATTTTTTAACAATGTGTAATAAAAAACTGGCATTAAACATATTTCGTCAAAGTAGGAACAAATTGTTTTCAATATGTCGCCCATTTCACATTGAAGTGTAATATCAGTTGCACTGACCATCTCCGATTTGGCTCAAATTTTGTGCTTAGTTTAGTTTATTGCTTAGAAAACTGAAACCGGAGTTTGAGGTTTTGAAATTTTTTTGTGGACCCATAGCCATATAAATGCCAAAATAGAATCTATTTGGAGACAACGTAAGTCAGTCAATTTAAATTCGATTTTCGTAAATAGAGTATCATTGGAAATATTATTTTGAGGGAAAAATATTAAACTTTTGAAAAAATTGCAGTTGCATGACCCATTATTAGTTTAAAAGTTTAATGCCATGCCTGCAACAGGTGCTATAATTTTTTTCATTTTCACTATTTTAATTTTTTCACGTTCATTGCCTTTCCAAAAATATGAAATGAAAGTGTGTTCTTTAGGGGCTCAGAAGTTATGGCGTAAAAACGTTTTAAACGAGTTCAATTAGCGCTGATATTTATTGTGAAAAGACTACAATACAAAGAAACGTACAAAATTTTGTTCCGTACATAAAATAAAAAACTTTTTTCAAAGTACATGTTTTCAAAGTATAAGTAGTCCTTTTCTGCCGGTGTCAAGATATTTTGGTCCCAATTTATCTGGTATTAAAAGGTTTGCACCTTATAGTATTATAAGGTATTATCTTAACTAGTGTAACACGACGTTACACACATTACAAATACCATTCATTATTATCTTTTAACTAATTTAAATAATTGTTATAACTTAAGCTATATAATTATCATTATAACTTTATTAAATTGCAGCTGTCGAACATACCGACACACAATACTTACTTATGACAAAATAACAGCGACAACAAATACCTTACTACTGCACCCGCCACTAAACCATACATACAGACACACGCTACATACATATTCATGACACCATAAAACAAACCGACGACACACAAACACACATACTTACTTATGACAAAATAACACAAAAGAGTAGCTTCAAATACACACGGCAAACATATAATTCCTAACTGGTTTTCACACCACATAATATAAAACGGCGGCACAAAACCAACCAAGTCAGCATTCCTTTTAGGTAAGCTCAAGGAGTTGGACTCCGGTTCTGTGCGCAGAACTCTGGAGCAAATCATCTCTGGTTCGCATCTACCAGAGTCGACACACTTTTTTGATTTTTTTTAGTGTCGTACTCTGGAGCGAATCACTGCTGATTCGCATCTACCAAAGTCGGCACACTTTTTATAGCCGATACACATTGATTGCGAATAGCGACGAACGCCAATTGTCAAAAAATAGAACGCAAGTTTTCTTATGAAGATGTATTTTTTGAAGACGGCGCGACAAAGAGAAAACACGACCACAATTGTTGCTGCCGCAGACTTCAATCTATTTCTAATTTGATAGACGACAAGAGCGATCATAGCAGAGTTTGTTTAAGTTTTGTATGAAATACAGATTGTCGCTGTTGCGTTCATTATAATCAAGTCGTCGAGAATACTGCGACATTTCTCTCTGACGGCAAGTTTTCGTTTTGTCAGTGAACGACTGTTGCAGTCAATGTGTATCGGCTATTATTTTTGCGTGCCTTCTTCCTCTGGAGCAAACCAGTTCTGGTTAGCATCTACCAGAGGCGGCACACTTTTTATTTTTGCGTGCCTTCTTCCTCTGGAGCAAACCAGTTCTGGTTAGCATCTACCAGAGGCGGCACACTTTTTATTTTTGCGTGCCTTCTTCCTCTGGATCAAACCACTTCTGGTTAGCATCTACCAGAGGCGGCACACTTTTAATTTTCGCGTGCCTTCTTCCTCTGGAGCAAACCAGTTCTGGTTCGCATCCACCAGAGGCGGCACCCTTTTAATCATTCTCTTGGTTTTGTTACTTGAATCTTATTAATAGGCCAGATCCTGGAGGGTCCTCATTTGGACTCATCGACCAATACCTCTGCCTATTCTCTTTGCTATTTATTATCTTTTGTTTTCGAATATTAAGTGAGCATTTCTTTTAGTGCTATTTTCAGCCTTCCTGTTGATCACCGATTACCGACACCGATTGCCGACAGCGATTAACGACAGCGATTAACGACAGCGATAAACGATTACCGTTCACCGATATCGATCCAGTAGAACCCTCTCTCTCGACTACCAACAGTAACCTTCAACCGTCATCGACGAACACTCACTCCGACCCACACGACACTGCACTACACTAAGTTTAATAAGTTGATATTAAGTCGAAGTTATAAATAAAGAAATTGAATTTAACTGGAAAACTGCGCTGTTTTTCTTATTTTTGTGGAAGTTTGTGGTCCTTTCATTTGACCCTGGCACGGCTGAGCTGACCTCAGCCAATAGAAAAAACCACCGTCACACTAGTATTATATTAAAATGCACTTTGATTTTTTGTTTAAGATAAATTGGGACCAAAATATCTTGACACCGGCTGAAAAGGACTACTTTTTTATGCCACCTATCGAGAAGAAGATGCATTTAAAAACCAACAAAAAAATTCATTTTCGAATATTTTTTTATATTATTTACACAGAAATTAAAAACATACTTTCAAATTCAACAAAAAATTTTAAATAGGAATTGAACGCTTTTGCGTTTCGGTGGTGTCTCTTTGATGGCTTGGGAGCATTTTGTGTAGATGAAATGCTGGAGGTTGCATATCCAAGCACTCGCATGAATTCGGAGGAGTATACAACACTACTAACAACAAATCCACTTCCATATTTGGAAAGACGCCGCTCGGAAAATTTAATCTTTCAGCAAGATAATGCCTCCGTACACAAAAGCAATTTGGAGCGAAAACATGAACCTTGAGAGAAAGATTTTTCGAGTAATTTGTTTTCCTGTGTTTATCGAAGGAGTGTGGAGAATAAGATGAACGGCGAGTTCTACTGGCGATACGACTTCGACCTGGTCGAAAAGCTTAAAATAATGCGGCTGAGATGGCTGGGATACGTAGAGTGCATGGACATCAATGCTCCAGCCCGACAAGTTTTCGTATCGGCAGATGGCACACAAAAGTGGAAAACGAACTCAATCAACTTGCTGTGCGTAACTGGAGGCAGCTAGCTAGGGATAAGGCTGGCTGGAAAGGCTTATTGGTTGAGGCCGTAGTCCATCCTGGGCTGTAAGCGTCATCAAAATTTAATTAAATTAAGTAAGATATACCTAAGCTAAAATATTTCGCCACCTTTTTGTATTAATGCCGAGCTACAAAGCCTTTTATCACTACCTACATTAAACGTGAAGATCAAAAATTGTATAAATAAAAGCTCAAGCTGAACCCAAAAACTTAATTAATGTTTTCCCAATATTGATTTCTATTACATTCACTTTGCTTATCTCCCTCTTACGAGACAATACTGTAATTGTACTATTATTTATAATCAAAATAGGTCTGTATAAAAAATAAGATAACGTCGACTTTAATAACTATTTGTCAAACCTAATAAACTGCGAAAACTGCTGACCTAAAACATTTAAGACAACTATGCAAGAAAAGATTAATATACCTGCTGAAAAATACAATAACGACAACAAAAACAACAACAATAAAATCAGAAATGGGGAGGAAAAACTATAAGCAGCAAAATAAACAAGAAACTTTTAACCAATAACCATTAAATAATAAGAAAACGAGCGCCCCAAAAATGCACGATAGACCCTTTTTAATTGTTATTGAAGACAATTATTTTTGCTGTCTTCAGCTGTTGTTGTCTGTGGCATATTGCTTGCTACTCACAAGTTGCAACAGAGATTTGGCTAAAGATATAAGCATAAACACACATCCATCTTACATGCCCAAAAACTGAAAACTAAAAACTGTTTTTTTTTTAATTTTTTTTTATTTTGGAAGAAAACACGTACGTGATCATACATAATCAAAAAGGGAAATAATTACCATCTTAGAACGGTATGCTGAGGTTGGTTATAACGCTCTGATAGACCTACAATCTATCTTATATTTTAAGGGGCAACTCAGCAGCAAACATTGTTGCTGGCACTTGAACTAAATTTATGCCAAATCTAATAAACAAAAATAAAAATCTAATATTCTGGTATGAAGTTTCGCTAGATACTGGGTTACGGCTCATTGTTCAGAGCAGTTTTAGGTATTCACTTCAGAGACAAATAGCAACCTGCTGCATCACACACACAACACACACACACCTTGTCAAGAGCTTTGAACAGTGGGAGTTGTTCGCTATTCGTCTGAAGTCTGCAAAGAAGCCGAGGATCAAAACTTTTCCCAATTACAAAGATAATGGCTATAAAATTTCTAAACGCCAGACATTGTTTTGAAAGTGTGTCCAAGTTCAGCGTATCTATAACATGTGCTATTGTTGTCATTGTTTTTCTTGCAAGTGTTGTTGTTGTAAAGGAAGGCCAGAATTACGCTGAACATCCTTTTGGATAGAAATCTGTTTTGGTCCCATTGAAAATGGGTTGTGTAAGAAATGTTTGCCATTTCTTAATGTTTGCCTTATTTAATGACAGTTGTTTTGTTGTTGTTGTTACTATTTTAGTTGTTGGCATTCAGGTCTATTTTCTATCTTTAATTAAAGTTTTATGTTGTATAATATTTACACTAACTGATTCAAATTGAAAACGAAATTGATTTGAAAACAAAGCTGGGAAAGTAAAGAGCCAATTGTTTTTTTAGATCTTGAACTAGAGATCAGAATGAAAGATTATTAGCTTGACTTTTATGTTTTTTTTATGATAAATAATTATAATGCTTATAAAAAGGTACTTCCTATTTAAGTTGTTCAAAATAATGTACATACCAGTAAAATCTGCTTGCAAATACAATTATTTGAATTATATTTATAGCATTACCTAACTAAGTATCGAACTTCTAACAAGCAATTACAGGTACATTTCCCCTTCCTTGTGCGAAGCCACTTCGAAACTAGTTTGAAGCAGTACAAATGTTCACGCTCCTATATAACAGCCTCGAAACTGCTTTCTCACAAGTATTATAGAAACCTCTTGGAATCTTACTTAGCATTGAAAAGGTGCTTCGTTAATGCATTCCTCTCAAAAATGAACAGACTAGCTTTCAAAAATAAAAACATTTAAAAAAAAATCACAGTATAGCGTGTATACAGTACAAAAGTACTATCTGCCATTCTTCTGGGGGTTATCATATAACTAGTGTCCGACCGAATATTCGGTTTCGGTTTCGGTTACAGCCAGTTTCTGCCATTTTTGTCTATGCTTTTTTGTCTATGAAACTAGCCGAAACTTTTTGGTAAAAACTTCTTGCATCAGTCCTTTAATTCAAATATAAAAATATTAACAACGCATTGTACAAAACAAAAATTATTAATTCGTCTATACTTTGATTTCTCGTGTTAACGCATAACATTTTGCTTAATTTTATGCGCTCGATACTATCATCTTCGATTCTATCATTTTAATTGCAATTAATATTAAAGTTTTATAAGTACTGAAGCCAAAAAATGATAATCAAACTTCCGACCGAATTCCGTGTGTGTGGAATAAAGGAAAAGAAAACGAAATATTTTTATACTACAAAACCTTTGAAAAAAAAAAATACTTTTTTTTGTAGTTCAATAAAAATGTACATTGTAGGTGCATACTATTTTGAGTGTGTACTGAAGATATAAATTATGCAATGCTTTTGAAATAAAAAATAAAAAATTATCACTTTTATTATTATAGTAAACTTCAATTAGTTATTATAAATTTTTATATTCAAATAATACTTTTTTATATTAAATTTTTTTCATATGTGTATGAAAGCACTTTTGTTTCCTTTTAATAAAAAAAAAACATATGTAAAAACTTAAATTTTCATATTAATAACCATTTTCGGTTTCGGCCAAAATTCCGGTTTCGGTCGGACACTACATATAACACACAAAAAATAGAAAAGAAATTACTAAATTATAGTCTAATACTACCAAAACCGTACGAAAAAAAGCATTTTCAGGAATTTGTAAAAGAGGTACAAGAAGTGCGGTAAAAGAGGTGCGGTAACACTATTGTTCATTAAACCATTTTACATACATATAAGGTGACCACGTTTATTTTTAGTAGTGTCCGAAAGTAAGCATATGAACAAAAATTGGCGGGAAAAGGGGGCGTGAAAACCAATTTTTAGTACAGTAAGCAATCATACAAACTAAATAACCAAATTTAAGTCTTGTACGACCAAAACCGTCTTAAATAAAGCATTTGCATTGATATGTGGGCGATAAAAGGGGGCGTGGACACCCATTTTCAGTACAGTTTCCGACAATAACCATATAAACTAAATTTTCAAAATTTAGTCTAATACGATCAAAACTGTCCGAAACATAGCCTTTTTACTGATTTGTGACAGAAAATTTTCCTAAGCTTTCTTTAAATGAGAAATTATTTATTTATTTTAAATGGTGTTCCTCCAACCCATACATCGAAATCAATTACGTAACTGCTAGGGATGGAACCTCCAACCACCTAAATTTCCTTAAATTATTTTTGGATTAAAGTTGCAAAACCGGTATGAATTATTTGGCGTTTCGGTTTTTTTAAGCCGACCTGGTTTTTTAAAAAATCGCATATTTCGAATAATTCGAAAACCGGTTTCTTTGGCTCGAATTATTCGACTGCTCGAATAGTCAAGAAATGTTTAAATCTGCAATATAAAATTGTCTTTAAACCATTTTTTTATTGTATTTGAGCGACGCTGTTTCTTTTCTACTTGCGTTTTGACATTTCACCAATGTTGCTAACATTTATTATCTCTGGTTTTATTTGAGTTTTAATCTCTGAAACATCATTATGTAATCTTCCTGGCGAGAGCCTCACCAAATACAAGCTATACCTGATGCCTCTCTCTTAGAGCGAGGCATATAAAGGTTGGTAACCTTCTCTACCCCCCCTGGCATCGGGGAAAGAATTTCCTCCAAGATTTAATTTTCCTCATAATCAGACGTGAGGGCTCTTAAAATCAGGTTGAGATTCATGTCCTCTTTTGGTGTAAAGGAGTATGCCTGGAAAATATCTGAAAATTTTTGAGTAAAATAAAAAGTTAGAAACGGAATCCATTTGGTTGCAGCAGTTTTGACAGGGCGGCAAAATATTTTCGTAGCGAATTTATAAAGAAACTCAATATAAATAAATAAATAACTTTGACAAGAGTCGTAAATTTTTGGAAAATCCGTGCAATCCAAACGGGTTACAGAAAGTATTACTTTAACATGGGCATGTTATTGGCGGCAGCTTAAGAAACTCAATAAATAACTTAATGCAATTATTGCATTTTTGGTCGTTCTGAATTAATATAAGGTATTATTGAATAAAAATTAAAAAAATATATCCTTTTTGCAAAAAACGGGTAATGAATTGCAAAATTTTTAAAATGTTTTGTTCAGTGTATTTACAGAAACCTTTTTAAAAGAAAAGGCAAGTTGTGGCATACATATAAATGAATATACAAGTAAAAATTAAAGAAAGAGAATTTTCAAGAAAAATAATTTTTTTTATTAAATATAGTCTCCCTCAACTTCAATACACTTTTCAATGATTCTTCAATAGTTTTATACCAATAGTTTTATACCATCTCTGCAAAATACTGTATCACAGCTGCAATAGCATTATCATACGACGAAAAACGTTTTCCACGAAGCAATTGTTTCAATTTTTTGCAGAGGTAGTAGTCTCTAAGAGCAAAATCTGGCGAATACGGTGGGTGTTCAAGAAATTCGTACTTGTATACATTAAATTTAGCCACCGTCCAAACACTTGTGAGAACACGTGTTGTTCACTAACAGTTGTCTTGATGAAAAACTATTTTCCTTTTTAAAGCAGGTCTTTTCTAAAGAATTTTGTGTTTGAGCTGATTCATAAGGTTGTAATATTATTTATTCAAAGTTAATTGCAGATGAACTCGCTCGTACAGCTCGTACTACCAAACAGCTATAAAAAAAGCAAGCCTTGGTATTCCTCTCACCACATTCCTCTCACCCAAACTCAACCCTAAGCGTTCAAAAGAACTCATTTCTCTCAGTAGTGATCATGGCAGAATAACCAGGTAGGGTAAAGAGATTCACCCATAGAAGTAAAATATAAGGAAGCGGTGTAGTTGAAGTGAAATGAAGTATTTTACAAACACAGTGAAGTTGACACAAACACAAAAACATTCAAACAGGGCCGCATTCAATTATGTAGTAAATAAAGGCGTAAATTATTTTTTATTTTTTAGATGTATGCTTACTATGCAATTTTTATATACCACCGTTATATAATATGTTGCGTTACCAATTTTTTTACAGAGAAAAGCATTGCTAAAATAATGTTAAAGACATGAACTCAGAAGGAGACTGAAACGACAAAAGTTACTTTAAATGATTTTTTAAGAATTCATTTCAAAAAACTATTTTTTATAAACTATTTAATTGTCATTAAAATAACACAAAAACTAAACAACTAAAATACATACCAAATTAAACTCTTTTAAAATAAATAGTTTTGTGCAGTTTTTTTCGAACTGTGGGCTTTTAATTAGTTTTTTATTAATAAATTAATAAAAATACCTAGTTATAGCTTGTAACCTTAGGTTGCTAATCCACTTTAATTTCATGTCAAGTTTTCAAAGAAATTGTAAACAAATAAATAACTATTAAAGCTTATCCCAATATGAAAAAAAAATTAAGGCCCTTGCCACCCTAAATAATGAATGCGCTCATGAAGCAGAACTTGTGTTTTGACAGATGTTCTTCCTCACAAATAGATTTTTTTTTTGCTCGGGAAGAGCTAAGTCAAATAACGACGCTCTATCTCTCTTCCTCAGCGACGAAAATTCCTTCTACACACGTATAGTGTGTGTGAGTATAACACAAAGAAGTAAAATATAAGGAAGTGGTGTAATAGCAGAAAAGTGTGGTATTTTCTATATTGGTGTTGGTTCACACAAATACAGAAACAATCACAAAGGGCCGTATTCGGTTGTATCGTAAAAGAAGGCCCAAACTGTTAAAGTTTGTTCTTATGCATTAAAATTTTAGAAACACTTCAAGAATAGCAACAACTCTAATTATATACAAAATTTTTGATCGCTCGCAATTGGCTTAGAAGTTATAGGCATACAACGTTGGAAAAAGTGGACTAAAAATTTAGCTGATTTTTTAAGTTTTCCAACAAAACTAAACTTTATGGGTATCAAAAGAGAGATAAAACAAGTATCTATTCAACAAGATATCAAACATAAAAATACATGCATTTAAGATACAACCTTTTTTTTTACTTAAAATCGCGAGGTTTTTCCAAATTTAATAAAAAAAAATAAATGTATCAAAAGGAGGCCTTCGGATGCTGCTTAGGGTTTACAAACCTCAGTAAGTACCACACAGGCTTCTCTGTCTACAGCAGTTCTGAATGTAGTTATCTTTTTAATAATTCTCTTTTTAATGTATTGCTTTCGTAAAAGAGAAACCACTAGTCTTTCAGACAAATTCTAATTATAAAAAATTATATCTTAATGAATTCTTATGGAATTCTAAATTTGACACCTCGTTGAATAGATACGCACATTACCTTTGTTTTAATACCCATAAAGCTTAGTTTTGTTGAAAAACTAGAAAAACTGCAAGATTTTAAGGTAATTTTTCTATATTTGAAGGCCTATAAATTCTAAACTTCAACTTTAATTACAAATTATATTAGGTTAATTTTTTAAAATCCTTATTTTTTTTTGGTGTTTCTGCCTAGTTGTTGTGTAAAAATCAGAAAAATTTAACAAACATGTACTAAGTCTGATTCACTATGCTGAAAACAAGAGCGCCCCAAACATGTATTCAACTGCGAAAAATGACTGCGCCCCTGAAGCAGTGTTTGTGTTTTGACAGATGTGGTTTGATCAAACTGGCGGAAAATCAACGGAGTCTAAATTGCATTTTTAAACCATTTTTAATAAGAAATATATACATTTCTAACACAAATCAGTTAAAAAAATGTCGTTAGAAAATAAATAAAGCACTTTTGTTAAAAGAATTTAAACCGTATGGACATATTTACCTGTGGAACGAATGCGCATTGTTTTTAAGTTTTCGGGAACTATCACAATTCTTAACCGCACAACTCATATTGCATTTGTTTTAGTGGTTTTTTTTCTTTAATTTTGTTGCTTTTTAAGCAGTGAAAAATGCTTAAAATTAAATTATTTTCAACTATTTTGCTGAGGAGTCTTCCAACCAGATGCCAGGGTTCTCAAAAATGTCAAAAAACACACTCTTTCTCGCTCGCACAATTTACGAATGGTGCGACAGTTCACGTACAGTGTATGTGTTAGCAACACCATTTCCTTATATTTTACTTCTTTGGTATAACACCACTTCCTTATCTTTTATTTCTATGGATTCACCACACCAACAGCTAATGTCAAAATTAATTTTAGCGATGCCACTTTTCAGTATGGTTGATTATTGTGAGACAAATGCTTTGAGGAGAATTTATACTAGGGTAAATGGAAAAAGGTAAGAAAAAAATGTATATTTAATGAAAATAATAAATTTTTATGTGAAAAAAACAACATAAGTATATAAAAACAGGTTGGTAAAGTGTGGTATTAATACTACCGGTTTTTTAGCCACACTGAAACCACGCAACTGTGAATACCCTTAATGATACAATCATGGATTTTTCTTTGAAGATACGGCACTGTATGTTGTGATTTTGACATGATTTTGACATTAGCTGTCGGTGTGGTGAATCTCTTTACCCTACCTGGTTATTCTGCCATGACTCGGCTGATAAAGCGAACCTATTGACTGGATTATTTGCACAAATTTCCACTCTCTCGGATAGCAATCAGACACTGCCCTTTGTTAAGGGCATAGTATAACTAGACAAGGTAGTGTTATGTGCTCTCTTTCTTAGTGACCATAACGCCGGTCTTCTGCTTAGCGAAGCATAATTTTAATGTGTAAAAGCTTTACAAGTTTATTCAAAATAAAATACAGTGATGCTTTGTGTTGTGTCTTCCTGCATACTATTGGTCCCGTAAAAGGTTTTGCTGCAGTATGGACAGATAGGGCGAGTTCGAAAATGCATTTTTACAAAGCATCAGTGTGTTTTATTTTGAATTGGTGCTAAGTTAAAATACAAAAACTGCGCAGCTCTGTTGATATTCTTAAAAATAGTATAATTGCGCAGTTTTGGCTAACAATCTTCGAACTAATTCAAAATAAAACACACCGATGCTTTGCAAAAATGCATTTTGGAACTCACCCATATAGTTAGGCACTCCGGCATGATATATCGTGAGTGTAAAGCGCGTCTTATATGCCAGTGACCATTTGCACCACCGACTGTTCTTAAATGCATTTTTGGACTCCTCGCCCATATAGTCAGGCACTCCGGCATGCCGCTGCAGATGTGTCGTGAGTGTGGAGCACGTCTTAAATGCCTGTAATAAATTTTTTAGTTTCTCTCAAATTCTACTAACCTTTTTTAATTTTTCCTTTGTAAAACTGAACAGCTGTTTCGCTGTTAAAGCTTCACGCGCATGAAATATTAAATTTTTCGAATATTTTACGCTGCGTGCAAATGCATGCTGTTCGTTGGAACCAGTTAGGTATGTCTTCATGTATTGAATATTTGCGTCAATTTACGAAACGCATCTCACGCGTTATTGGAAATGGGCCTTTAGGCGCTGGGCATCGCTGCTTCATACAATAAAACCCGATCGGTAGCCAATCTAGCAAAACCCAGATACAATATTGCTGTTATCGTTCAGCACTTTAGAAACATCAGTCAAAAAGTTGTTTGAATGCAGTGACCTCGAAAATGTTCCACAATATAAGCTTAGTTCATCGTTTTAAGTACTTAGCAAGTCTTTAAAAAACAAACATAATTATCTTTGCTTTAAATTTGTGGTTTTAGCTCTCGATTTGTAAACATATTTTAAAATCTAATGTTTAATTGATTAGCTATTTTTGGTTTCAATATTAAGCTAGTGCGTAATTTTTTTTATGCAAAACCAGTTTGTTTTTGTTGTTTGAATAGTTTTAAATTTCTTGTCTTATTTGTATTAGTTTTAGTAAAAATTATTATTAAAATTATTTACACTTCAGTTTTAGGTCGTATTCCATTGAAGACAGATCGAATCTTTCTGCAAATAAAAACAATGAACCAAGCATCGCTTTACGCTAAAGTTAATGTCCAATCACGTCAAGACACCAAAAAGGTACTGAAGGAATTCGCCAGTAAGATCCATTGGCGAAAAGATGGTTGCGATTCATTAATTGATATTGGTTCTGGTCCGGGTAATACTCTAATCGAACTCGTTTATCCTCTGTTGCCGAACAATTTCATAGAGCTAATTGGCTGTGACATTTCCGAAAAAATGGTTAAGTTCGCTAGAGAATCCTTTAGCAATGATAAACGCATCAAATTTGAAGTTTTGGATATCGGCACCGAAATGTTACCAATGGAGCTTCGAGGACGTTTTGATCATGTTACATCATTTTATTGCTTGCATTGGATCCAGAATCAGAGGTACAGATATTGCAATTTTAATTTAGTAAACTTTTGTTATTCTAATTATAAAATAGGAAAATGTTTGAGAACATTTTTGAACTTCTACGCAACGACGATGGCGGTGATTGTTTGTTAGTCTTCTTGGCGACAAATTTCATTTTCGAAGTTTATGAACCATTGTCGAAACTCACAAAATGGTCTAAATATATGCAGGACTATCAGCAATTCATTTCGCCCTATGAATACAGTAAAGACGCAGCCGCTGAAGTCAGCCAACTGCTGCGGGAGACCGGATTCGTTGACTGCCACGTTGAGTGTCGTAATGATGTCTTCGTCTATAAAGGTGTCCAGCTGACACGCGGTAAGCTTAAATTATTGTCTTCAATGTTAATTCAAAGAATTTTATAAAATTCTTCTTTATAATTGATCTAGATATATTCAAGTCCATTTGCCCATTTTTCGAACGAATTCCGGCAGAAGATCATGAAGAATTTCTGAGTAATTATCTCGATGTCTTGGAGAAAATGAATTTTCGTCAGAGTATAGAGGGCTCCGATGATTATAACTTTGTGACACCACATAAACTATTGGTTGTTTATGCTCGTAAACAACCAAAAAATCTGAAGAATGGCAGATGCGGCTCTTGAGTTAAATGTGAATTGTTACTGTGAAATACATATTAAATATTTTGGGTGTTTGTTTTTCTATCCCACTACTTTGTACCTATATAGTTATATTCCTAATAAATGTCCTTAAATTGGTTAAAAAAAATTGAAAATATTGTACATTTATTTATTTATTATTGAACTGATATTTGCCAATCTCAAACTCGAGTTGCTTAAATTTCAACCAACCACAAAATAGGCTTAATTTTCTATCAAAATTTAAGGGGCACCGCTAGTGTGGAATTTTTGCAAATTTGTGCATTTTCCGTCTTTTATACTTTTAAAAATAACATTATTTTAATTTCGAAATAATTTGAAGTATATATCTGAAATAGTTTTTGAGCTACATTCCTATAAAAAGTAGCTGTTTAAAACAATGCACAGTGCGAAATTTTCACAGTCTTTTCTATAAATGTTTAAATTATTTCTATAAATGTATGTATCTCAAATATCTGTGGTCAGAAGTCATAACAGCTTAACTCAAATTGTCGTAAAAAGATAATGTTTGGAACCTTATCATTCCTGATTCCCTTAAGTTAGAGAAGTTATATTTTTAAGCAACACTTTCCTTCTTTTGTTTGCCATGACTTGGTGGATAGTCTGTAAAATATGAGATGATGAAGCCTGCAGCAGGGCCGAAATTGCAATAAAATCAGCTAATGATGTTTTCCTTTCATATTGAAAATGTTGTTGTTGTTCCTTATTTGGAAAAAATTCGTCAGAGCAATTAATTGTTCTAACCTGACCTGAAAAAAGGTCAATTAACGATTTTAAACTAGCAAACAACTAGAATTTGTATTTATATTCAAGAATGATTTAAACTATTAAACATTTAGAATTTGTATTTAAATCATAGAAAATTAATTTTTTTTTTCTATTAAGGCACTGTATAGGCCGCAATCACTGAAGCTGTGGGAAATTTTTTTTGTTGTGGATATACCAAATAATTACGAGAATATTGAGGATTTCCATTTAAAAAAAATGTATGTTTACGTGAAATTTGTATGAATCTAGCTTAAGACACGTTGTTATCCGCATAGTTAAGTAGGTAGCTTTTTTTTTATGTGAATGCCTGAAGATATCTATGTTGCAGGAGATGACAATTTTTTTTAAAAAGGATTGTGTTTTAGCAGCTATCCAAACAACAAAAGTAGCAAAAATATCAAAAATCTTACTTCTACTTACTACACGTAGTCATCAGCATCGTTAAGTAGGTAGGTGTCTTTTGTGAATAATATTGTCAATACGTCTGTGTTGTTGTTGGTACATGTTTTTTAGTTTTTGTTTAGCGCCAAGGAAAAATTAACAAATGCATTTTAAATTAAACATATTTTTAATTGGTTTTGTGTGTGTACTTTAATATTTATGTATTAAGTTTATCTCTAGAAAACAGAAAAGTGCGTATTTTCTGCGGAATGTACTTACCATTGCTAAAATGCAAAACCATTACATTATCAAATGTAATAAACTGTGAAAAAGCTTTGCTTCTCTCGTGTGTCCAACGAAGCACCTGCTTTTTTTAAATTCCCTAAAGTTACCTTTTTTGGGACGATTACACTAGTGGTGCCCCTCGATTTAGCCGCAATATTCCAAACCGCAATATTTAGCAAATTTGAATTTTATTTTTATATTTTATATTTTATTTTTAAAATTATTTACACAGAGAATTTGCCATTCTCTTAAAAAAAATCTGTGAAAATAATTTCAAGTTTTATTTTTTTAATTCCATTTAAGAGCGAAAAATATATGGAATGGAGCAAAATATATTTAAATATATAATAATAAACTTATAGTATAATCATTTTTGTATTGCCTAATAAAATAATTTTGTAATAGTAATAAAGATGCGTATATGTAGTACAAAACCATCTTGTCAAAGTGATTTGACTAAGTCCCATTTTAGACATGGCGATTTGCCATCAATTTCTCTCACCGACTTTATCATTGTTGTGCTATTCTTGGGCGCGGGAAGTGAGGAGAAAGGGTAAATAAAAATCGTCCAAAAATTGGCCGTACCCAAGGCTGCCAGCCAAAATTCGGAACAATTCCCACGAAAATTACCTTTTTCCCAAAGTAACATAAATTAAATACCACCAAAATTCCCATGGTAAATGTTAACAAAAAATTCCCACAGCAATTAAAAAATACCAAAAAAAATCCCACGATCATTAAAAATTACCACAAAAATACCACGCGTTTTAAAAATACCACCAAAAATACCATATGCATTTAAAAATCCCACAAAATATCCCATACGTATTAAAAAAATACCACGAAAAATCCTATGTGTATAAGAAATTTTGAAAAATTTAGAAATACCAGAAATTTTTGCATTTATTGTCGTTGTTTCAAAACTATAACAAATAAATAACATACAAATTGTTTCACATAAAGATAATTGTAATACATCTTACATGTTTTAATCTTATATTTGAGATCGTGAATTTTACTTGTTTGTTTCCATTTAATAATTTCTAAAACGAAATTATGCTTATAAAAATAAAATAATAAATAATAAACGAAATAAAATAAAAATATTTTTTTCAAAAATTTTTGTGGTTTGTGAGGTGATAAGCAATTCATTTTAACACAATATGATTTTTAAATAATTTAGGTACTTATTTCTAATATCAAATAATAAAAGTGACTTCAGAATAAAAAATAAACAAAATAAAATAAATGTTAGTTTTCAAAGATATTTGTGCTTTGTAAAGAAATAACCAGTTAACTTCAACACAATATGATTTTTAAAAAATGTAGGTACTTATTTCTAATATAGCATAATATACATAAGCAACTTCAGATATAAAAAATAAACAAAATAAAATATGTATAAAGTTTTCAAAAATATTTGTGCTTTGCGACTTCAGATATAAATATTTTTAATTCATTTAGAACGTTTTAGAATAATATTAGTTTTGTTTTTTGTGTTTATATATAACACTTCTTTTACACTAACTATTTACAACTAAAAAACCAAAGAAATAATAGTGGTATTCATGAACGCCGTATTTGTGATGTTAATAGCGATATTTTTACAGGAGCTCATTTTCCGACGTGTGCAGCTTACAGCACAAAATTGTGGTGTAAACAGAGCATATAATGCGTATAATGGCAACTGTAATTTAATTTTGATTTTTAAAGATAATTACTGACCAATGGATTCGATAAGTAAACTTGCAAATATTTGGGCAATTCACAGTTCATTGTAATGTTTAGATATACTAATATTTTAATGTACTATTTTTTGACAACTGTGAGCACAACTTAAGTGAAAAGTATTCATATGTATTTTCAAAACACCGCTGGAATCTTTAATAGGCAGTTCAGATGTTTGGGATTCTATTAAAGGATACAATAACACTCTACAAAAGCATGCCTTAGGGCATGTGCAAAAGTGGCAACATTTAACACACCGGTTTAACTTGTGTTTACATGAAAAACAAAAACAAAAAGATAACAGGCAAAATAGCACATCTCAGAATTAGCACATAAAACCGTAATTAGCATGAACTGTGAATTGCCCAAAATTATTGTTTTGGTAGTATTTATTTATATTTCACTTTTTTTTAATTTTAAAATAATTTTTGTAAGCTTAACGCTTGCATGCAGAAATGTGGAATTTTCAGAAAAGGTCAGAATTTTAAGGTTAGAATTTTTTAGAAAAGAATGCGCTATTAGTTTTTATGCAATGTCAACTTGTTCTTAAAACAAATATGCGATTTAATCGTTTATATTAAAAGTAAGTTCAAGAAAAGCTTTACTCTTCTGTATATATACGTCGATCATCGAATACTATGATCAAGATTTTGCTTAATAAAAGTAAAAAAAAAATTTTAAGAAAAAATTCCTAAATTCCCATGCAATTCAAAAATACCATGCTGAATTCCCACACCAATTAAAAAATACCACGCTGAATTAAAAAATACCATGGGAATTCCCAATAAAAAAAATTCCCAAGACCAATTAAAAATTACCACGAATGGGATTTTTCCCACAATACTGGCAACCTTGGCCGTACCAGATTTTCTATCGATTTGTCGTACTAACCAGGGTTCGGACTTGAAAATTCGTAAATCGCAGTAGATTTAAAAAAAAATCGCAGTAAAACGAAATTTTTCGCAGTAGATTTTTTTTAATTTACATCTATATTAATATTATATTAATATATTAATATATGTACATTTTATACTTAAAACATAATATACATACAAATATATACATAACTATAAACTATAAATTTGAATGTAGCAAAAAATGTTTTCTTAAGCATTTAAAATAAATTTACCGTCGACAAATTTATATTTTTTCAAAAATTGTTTTAGTCCAAGTGGTGGCAAAAAAATATTTTTTTTGTCTGGAATCAAACAGGCTGCAAGCATTAAGCTATTTACAGTTTTTACATTGAGTTTATTTCTAAACTTATTTTTTATTATATTCATTTCTGAAAATTTTCTTTCTGCTGCAGCACTGCTGTGGGGTAAAACACATAAATTTAACATGTAATCTGCCAAATTTTTAAACATGAATTCTTCAAGCATATTTGTTTTATCCATGATGGAATGCCAAAAGTGTACAACATCTTTTTTGTCTATGTTGCTTATATCAAAATTTATGAGTGATCTAAACTCATCATTTAAAACTTCGATAGAGCATTGTTGAAACGGAAAAGCTTTGACGATTTTCGAAACCGATGGCAAATTACATTCCTGTATTTTTTTTGGATCTATATATTGAAGTAAATAAATGTCCCGGTCTTTAAAAGCAAATCTTTTCTTAATTTGGTCGCAAAAACTTATGTAAAACTTTAAAATATTTCTTTTTATTGCAATTACAGCTTCATCTGACAGTTTACTTTCTACTGTTTCAAAACTCAAACCACAGTATACAGATGTAATTGGACTCTGAAACTCTACATTTTTATAATCAACATCAATGCTTACATATTCCTTATGAATAAAATTTAGTAAAATTGTTGTAAAGAAACCTTCAATCAAAGGGTAAAGACAATGTATCATAGTTTTTTCATATTGAAAAATTCTGTTAATTTGATTTACTTTTTGTAAAAAATAAGATAAAAACAGCAAATAGCACTTGTTGACATCGTTTAACTCTTCCACAATTGCATCAATGCTATTTTCTCTTTTTTCCTCAAAATTTAAAAGCAGAAAATAATGCTGTAATGCAGGCCATTGTTCTAAAATCCTATCAACAGCCGACTGGGTCGACAACCAGCGAGTGGAGCTTATATTCAATACTTTGTGGGCACTTATATCGAAATGCTCTTGAAGCTTTTTAAAATCAGCTTGACGCTTTGAGCTATGCGTAAAGAAATTAAAAATTTTTTTTATTAACATTTCTATTTCAAAAGGAATTTCTTTAGATGCTGCTTTTGAACAAAGATTTAGAGAATGGCACGTGCAACCCAAATAAAACAGGTTAGGGTTCAGTTCCTTCAATTGACTTTTAACGCCATGCAACTCGCCTTTCATTACAGCTGCATTATCCGTCCCCAATCCAATCAAATTTTCTACTGGTATCTGCAGCTCAGAGAGATAACTTTTAACAGAATTCGTTATTGAATTCGCTGTGGAATCTTCTAGCTCAAGTAAACCAAAAAATTCATCTTTAACTAAATCATTATCTCTATAGCGTACAACTAAAACCAAGCACTTTTTGCAGCTAATGTCGGTGCTTTCATCGAGAATAAGCGAAAATTTTGAATTTTTAAGTTTTTGAACAGTCAGTTCCTGTAAGTAAATTGATATAAGTTTCACTAATTCGGTAGCTTTTCTTGCAGAGCACTTAATGTTCCCATCTTTCGATTCTAACAGGGCGTTGAACAAATCTGGAAGTGTATCCATGGTGGTGAATGGCAGATAATGGGATACACAATACATAACCATTGCAACTTCCTTTTTCAAAACAGAATCCATCTCGGCTTGCATCTTTAATTGTTTGCTTACCAAGCCAGGCAAAAAAGACTGGTTTTTAACTGCAATTTCCTTTTTTATATGACATTTAGTGGCAGCGTGGCGGTTTAAATTAGTCAAATTGTTGTCAAGCGTTTTTTTGCATAAAAGGCAGTATGCAGATTCTGACTCGTTTTTAAGCCAAGATCGATTAACTTCCCATTCTATTTTGTACTTTTGGGAGTATTTTGACCGCTTCCTCTCGCATTCCGATTCAGAGCTTTCACCTGATGTGGAGCTCAAGTGATTTGCATTATTTTCATTGGTAATTTGTCTAAAAAAGGGTAAATCCTTATTTAAAGTATAACTTTCTATCAAAAAATACATACTTGTTTGTTAAATATTTGTCCATATTCACACATAAACCATTTAGCTAAAAAATTTCAAATATAAACGTTAATGCACTTGCTCTGAAATAAATTTTACAATATACGATGACATTTAAAATGTTGTGCTGCCATATGACTAATTAACATTTATGCTGCCATCTTTCAAGTTTTTTTTTGTAATGGTACAAGTAAACTGGTCAAGGCCAAAGAAGTAAAATATAAGGAAATGGTGTTGCTTACACATACACTGTACGTGAACTGTCGCACCATTCGTAAATTGTGCGAGCGAGAAAGAGTGTGTTTTTTGACAGTTTTGAGAACCCTGGCATCTGATTGGAAGACTCCTCAGCAAAATAGTTGAAAATAATTTAATTTTAAGCATTTTTCACTGCTTAAAAAGCAACAAAATTAAAGAAAAAAAACCACTAAAACAAATGCAATATGAGTTGTGCGGTTAAGAGTTGTAATAGTTCCCGAAAACTTCAAAACAATGCGCATTCGTTCCACAGGTAAATATGTCCATACGGTTCAAATTCTTTTAACAAAAGTGCTTTATTTAGTTTCTAACGATATTTTTTTAACTTATTTGTGTTAGAAATGTTTATATTTCTTATTAAAAATGGTTTAAAAATGTAAATTAGACCCCGTTGATTTTGCGCCAGTTTGATCAAACCACATCTGTCAAAACACAAACACTGCTTCAGGGGCGCAGTCATTTTTCGCAGTTGAATACATGTTTGGGGCGCTCTTGTTTTCAGCATAGTGAATCAGATTTAGTACCTGTTTGTTAAATTTTTCTGATATTTACACAACAACTAGGCAGAAACACCCAAAAAATAAGGATTTTAAAAAATTAACCTAATATAATTTGTAATTAAAGTTTAAGTTTAGAATTTGTAGGCCTTCAAATATAGAAAAATTACCTAAAAATCTTGCAGTTTTTTTAGTTTTTCAACAAAACTAAGCTTTATGGGTATTAAAACAAAGGTAATGTGCGTATCTATTCAACGAGGTGTCAAATTTAGAATTCCATAAGAATTCATTAAGATATAATTTTTTTATAATTAGAATTTGTCTGAAAGACAAGTGGTTTTTCTTTTAAGAAAGCAATACATTAAAAAGAGAATTATTAAAAAGATAACTACATTCAGAACTGCTGTAGACAGAGAAGCCTGTGTGGTACTTACTGAGGTTTGTAAACCCTAAGCAGCATCCGAAGGCCTCCTTTTGATACATTTATTTTTTTTTAAATTTGGAAAAACCTCGCGATTTTAAGTAAAAAAAGGGTTGTATCTTAAATGCATGTATTTTTATGTTTGATATCTTGTTGAATAGATACTTGTATTATCTCTCTTTTGATACCCATAAAGTTTAGTTTTGTTGGAAAACTTAAAAAATCAGCTAAATTTTTAGTATACTTTTCCAACTTTTTCCACTTTTTCCACTTTTGGATGCCTAAAACTTCTAAGCCAATTGCGACCGATCAAAATTTTTTTAAATAATTAGAGTTGTTGCTATTCTTGAAATGTTTCTAAAATTTTAATGCATAAGAACAAACTTTAACAGTTTGGGCCTTCTTTTACGATACAACCGAATACGGCCCTTTGTGATTGTTTCTGTATTTGTGTGAACCAATACCAATAAAGAAAATACCACACTTTTCTGCTATTACAGCACTTCCTTATATTTTACTTCTTTGGTCAAGGCTCACTTATACTTGACGAAACGTAACGTTATAAAACTTAAAGGAAGAACTTGCCTGTTCTTTCTTTTGCTTGTAAGAGAAATAAAAAGAAAACAAAAAATGTTTGCTGCAAATAAATCGCAGTAAATTTGAACAAACCGCAGTGACGCAGTAGAACGTTAAATTTTGTTAAAAAGCGCAGTAGATCTACTGCAATTGCAGTAAAGTCCGAACACTGGTACTAACTCTTTCAATCACATCAACAAAGCGTGAAACAGCCAGTAAAATTGCTTGTCCGAGTTTCATGTTTGCTTTGAATCATATTCGTAACAAAAGAAAAGATGAAAAAAAAATCGGTGAGCTACATCGGCGTCATATCGTCAAATTTAAAATGGGACGATTTATCAACATTTGATTAATAATAGAATTACTTTCAATCAATCAATTAAAAAAACAAAATAAAGAAAAGGAATTGAACAATTACCCTCTCTCTTTGAAAAGTTAAAGTTTCAAACAAAAAATTTTTTAGGTAATTTTCTTGGGATCTGTAAATTATAATTTAAAATGGGTAGACCATTAGGTATCTTCAGGAGAATAAAAATTTCGCTCTTAAAAATTTACTTGTAGAAATTTGTCGGTGATGACATTGTAATGCAGAACTGTAAGCGAAATGTGACGAAATCTGATTTGTGTTGTTAAGATCGATAGTTTATTCTCATTGTTAAAAAAAAACAATTTTATTTAATCTTCTGCGAAGCTACATCATGTTTTCTAATATAATGTTTTGCAGTTAAGTGTATTTGTCTAAATGATTAATTATTATAATTAACTAAAAAAAGCTTTATGCAAAATATAACTAAGGTTTTTTTAATTTTGAAATGCTATTTCATTTGAGAAAATGGTGGGATTTTAATTCTTAAAAATATTTTTTTACACTCAAAGATTTTTTTAAAATTTTCATAATCTCTTTGTTTCGATTGATTTATTTTTAACTTCGGCTTCTAAGGATGGGTGTAAGCCCCAAAAGCCTTCCCCTTGTCTACGAGCCTTGTGACTTGTACATGACTTGTACACATTTATTTAATACTAGTTAAGAAAAAATTGTTATGAAATAACAGTTTTTCAGATAACTTTCTCTCGGACATTTTTTTTTTAGATTCAGCGGAAAAAATCTGCTAGAGTCCTCGGACCAACATGTTAATGAACAAAATGCCCTAGTCTATATAGAAATGTGTCCCGCTAATTCAGAGACGAGGTGTCAGCATTCAAACTAAAAAAAAATTAAAAAACTACAACTAAAAAAAAAATAATATCCTTTGTATTGGCAAAAAACTAGCCCCCGATTATGATATATGTACATTACGACAACAAAAAAGAAATAATAATTTAGTATTACATTTACATGTAAGGTGTTATTAATGGTGTTTAAATATTTCCAGCTTTTGGTTTGCGAGCATAAGCCACCATTAGCTTGTATGGTGTCAGAAATATAAAATCGTCTCCCTTTTCCATACCATCGTGCAAATTAAGGTGCTGTAATACCTCGATATAGTCATCTAGGAACATTTCCTGTAGCGTAGGAGTCGGAATGCGATCATAAAATGGACACAAAGATTCAAATAAATCTGCTTATCCGAATGGAAAATAATCAGTAGAAAAATAATCATGGCTATAGGTGTATATTTGTTAATTCTGTGTCTATAAACAATAATCAAGTGGCGGCCGTAGCCTGGTGGGTAGGGTGCGTGGCCCCTAAGCTAAAGAACCGCGGTGGCCCGGGTTCAATTCCAGCTCAGACAGAAAGTTTTTTCAATTGAAATAATTTTTCTGTTCGGTCGTCACCTCTCTGCAGACAATGGCAAGCCTCAGAGAGTAAAAATTGCCATGTAAAGCTTTTTGAGAACATAAGCCGTTTGGAGTCGGCATAAAACACGTAGGTCCAGTTCTCGGTCATTTGTGATCAACCATTTAATAACACGCACAACACAATTGATCAATAGAAGCTAGGTCAAAGTCCTTCCAAGGGCTGAAATGGCCAGTTTATTTTTTTTTATAAACAATAATCGCTTAAGTTGACTTAAGACAGAACTGTTCTTAGAAAAACTTATGACATATTTATGTAATTTCTATGGCAATTACAAACTTTGAAGCAATATTTCCCGAAACTTTGAAATCAGACTTAAGCCATTATTGCTTATCGACACAGAATTATTATTCAAAATTAGGCTTACCGCGAAGATGCTTGACACCCCTGTACTCATAGACTTCATTGCGTACCTCGACATTGAGGTCAACAAAACCAGCTTGTTGTAGCAAATGTCCATATTCAGCCGCCGCATCTTCACTTTTGTGGTAGGGTGAGATCCATTGCTTGAGGTCCTGCATATAAATAGACCATTTCGGAACTTTTGCGAGCGCTTCATAAACATCAAATATAAAATTTGTAACAATAAAGACAAGCAGGCAATCACCACCATCGCGTTTTAATAGTTGATACATATTTTGCACAGATTTTCTGTTACGAAAATTGGTTAGAATGGGTAGATGAGAAAAAATATAACCTAATGTCAAAACTTACCGCTGATTTTGCACCCAGTGTAGACAGTAAAATGATGTCAAATGATCAAAGCGTCCTTGGAGATGCGTAGGTAAGACCTCGGTGGCTATATCTAAGATTTCGAATTTGATGCGTTCATTTCCAGTATAGCATTCACTAGCATAACAAACCATCTTTTCTGATATATCGACGCCAATTAACTCTTTGAATTTTGCTGGCAAGACTGGAAGCACAAAATCCATTGTCACATCTCCAGGACCACAACCAATATCCATCACAACATCACGTCCATCTTTCCGCCACCGTATTACATTGGCATATTCCCCAAGGGTCTTTTTGGCACCACAGCGTGTCATTTCATTGCAACAGGTGTAGAGTAATGCTTTCTGCATAACGTTAGATTGAAGAATACTGTCTATTGTGTGGTTTGTTAAAAGGTATCAGAATATTTGTGAGAGATATTCTTAACAGGCAGCCCTTTTTATAGCTTCAGTCGGTATGTAATTTTATATTATGTTGTTTTTTATAGTTGTTAATTTCTTATCTTTTTTTTTATATTTCTATGATTATGTTATTTATGTCTATTTCAAGTGTTTTTCTTACCTGCTTTTTTTTTATTTTATTTTATTTTGTGTTTTTCTACTTCTGTGAAGATAGCCCAAAATCTTCAGCTCAAGTTTTTGCCGAATTCGCCGCAAATCATATAAAATATTGAATACGTCGCAGTTACAAAAATGAGTTAAACTTACATTTTTTAGCAGAAATGTATATTTATTTGATAAATTTGTCACCTCTTCTCCAAACTGCTATCAATCAAACAGCTTCGAACTAAAAAACTTAGTAAAGGTAAAAAAAATGTTATTTCTAAAAACGAAGAAGTTATGGAAAATTAAAAGGTTCCATCCTGCATTTTTAGGCAGAAATGTATTTTGATGTACCAACTCGAATGGCACTATGCTTAAGTCCCACTCTATCGTCTGTGGTACCTAAATTTGGGCTTAAGTGCAAGAACTCGTGATTTTTGTATAAAAGTAAGAATTACACACCCCGAAACTTGCCCCAAACTAAAATGTTCCATATTTTTGATATGAGATTGCTATCTGCTATGATTACTGATTATATTAAGCCTTAATTCTAAAATTGCTGTCTATCGTGCACTATAAAATTGCACTATTCTCATGTACCGTTCTATCGTCCTTGGTTCCAAAATTTTTAGATGAAAAGCAAAAAATCGTGATATTTTTATGAAAGTAAGAATTCCACACCCCAAAACAGAAAGTTCCATTCTGGATTTACGATATATGATAGTTAATAGTAAACTGAATATATTAGTCCTTAATCCCAAAATTGCTATCTATCGTCCTTCATACCGTAAAATGGCATTGATGTAAAATAATCAGTTCAGAAAAGAGAAAAAAAAAATATTTTTAAAACGGAAAAAATATAAAAGCTGAAAGTTTCCATTCTACATTTTTGTTCAAGAATGTATGTTTATGTGTTTAATCGAACGGCACTTTGCTCGAGTCCCGCTCTATCGTCTTTGGTACCTTTGGGATAAAGTTAAAAAAATTGTGATTTTTTTATGAAAGAAGAATTCCGCACCCCAAAACTCGTAATAAAAGATGCGTCTTTTTTTCAATTTTTGTTAAAAAATTATTGTTTTTGTTAAAAAAAAAAAAAAATAAAAAACTATTTTCTTAAAAATTTTTTATAAACGTAATATTTACATATGTATTAAAAAAAGCTTTTGTCTTATCCAGGGATTGAACTCTGGACTATGATCATAATTATTCATATTGCCCCATTTTGCAAACATATTAGTTAATAAAAATAAATGCGTGCATAGGATTTATGTGGATGGAGTTAATATATGATTTATTGTTTAAAAAATTGAAAAAAATTAGCTTACATCAATAATTTGGTGTAACAAAATGAGAAAAAAAATCGAAAAACTTGGCATAAGACGCAGTGGATGTTATAGATCTGAAAGAACATAAGATAACTGCATACTTAGTTTTTTTAATATACCCTCAAAATCGGGATTTGTGGTCAAAAAAACGATCTTAGGTAGGTGCATGTACATATAGTTTGCTATGTAACTCCGTTACATCTAGCTTAATTTTAAAAATTTGAACGTTGGTAAAAAGAAGAATAATAGACCTTTAAAACAATATATATAACGTTCTTTCATCGAACGAATTGACCAAGTTACAGGTAAAATCTTTTGAAAATGTTTTTTATTTTTTTCAACTTTAATAACGTTTTGTTGACAAATGTTGTTCTGTGGCACCATTAATTTGGTAGGATTCTTAAAGCCTGTTTAATTTTGCGCTCAATTAGCTATTATTTACTTCAATCGGCTGCAATACAAATGAACTATCGAATTTTCAACTGAGAGATCTACCGAGATAAAACACGCAATCGCGTGTGTTGAATTTTTGTTGTAAACTATCAATTGGAGTTCGTATATCGGCAATTTTAATATAAAAATCATGTGCGAAATTCGAAATATATTTTTCTATATATGTGGTTTGTTTGTTGATAAGTAGCATCGTTTCAGATTCACTACATATAGTGCATTAATAGAGGTGTAAAAAAAATTGCTAAAAGTGCTTAAAGTACACTATATGTTTTATACATATGACAAGTCAAAAATTACAAATGGTTTTTAGCTACGGTAAATGGTTAGAAATGTCGTTTGTATTTGCGTCTGTTAATTTTGAATTAGAACCGTCTCTAATTTCGTTTGTTTTTCTCATCTGTACAAAATGTCAGTTTGATAAATTTTTAAAAAATTTATTTTGTGAAAATAGAAGAAATTTTAATATATTTATTCAATGAATTGATTTGCAATGAATTTATTTTTAGTTTGAATGGCCGAAGGAGGACACTTTAGAGATTTACGGTTTACAAAAATTTCAGTATTATACTAGCGTTTTACTAGTGCCGATTCCAACAGTATTAGTTCTTTGTTATACCCCTGCCAATGCAATCTTCTGTAGAAAATTAACATTGCGTGAGGGCGAAAAAGCACTAGCTCACCCTTGAACATGCACAGCCTCTTATAACTCAAAAAACTTAAGTGTACTAATTAGTATGTATACAGAAATCAATGCGAAAGCTGCGCAAACATGCAGGTACGCCGTAAACATGCAGGTACGCAGTAAAATTGGTACACATACAATTATATGCTTCATACGAAACTATATCTCCATTTGCACTAGTTATTGAGTATCTAGTGAAAAAACTGGTACCTTTTTGGAAATTGACCCGAAGCGCTCTGGGGGGTATATAAATAAAAAAGGTTAAATAAACATTTTTGGAAAAAAAAAATTGTTTTTGCGTTTTATTACAAATACTAAAAATTTGCTAGTGCATCCATATTTCAGTCGATTGAAGTAAACAATAGCTTGTTGCACCCGAAATTAAACAGGCTTTTAAAATCTAACCAAAATTAATGGTGCCACAGAATAAAATTATTCAAAAATTTAAAAAATTAAAAAAACGAGAAATTTTCTAATGATTTTACCTGTAACTTTGTCAATTCGTTCGTTAAAAAACGGCCTACATACTGTTTTAAAGATTTATTTTCATGCTTTCTTTTAACGTTTAATTTTATAAAATTGGGCTAGACAAAACGGAGTTCCAAAACAAACTATACATGCACCTACCAAAAATCGGTTTTTCTACCACAAATTCCGAGTTTGAGGGTATATTTAAAAAACTAAGTATGCAGTTATCTTTTGTTCAACCAGACCTACAACCGCTACTATGTCTCGACCCGAGTTTTTTTTTCACTGTAGCACCGTGTTATTATTATTATTTTACATCAATACCATTTTACGGTATGAAGGACGATAGATAGCAATTTTGGGATTAAGGACTAATATAATCATTTTGCTATCTGCTATCACATATCAAAAATTCAGGATGGAAATTTTTGTTTTGGGGCAAGTTTTGGGGAATGGATTTCTTACTTTCATAAAAAATCACGATTTTTGCACTTCAGCCCAAATTAAGGTACCAAGGACGATAGAGCGGGACTTAAGCATAAAGCCGTTTTATTAAGCACATAAAAGTACATTTTTTAACAAAAATGTAGAGTGGAACCTTTTTGCCTTCTTTAGGTTTTTTCGTTTTAAAAATAATTTTTTTATTTTAAACTGATTTTTTTTGCTTCAAGACCATTTTACGGTATGAAGGACGATAAATAGCAATTTTGGGATTAAGGACTAAAATCATTAGTTTGTCATCAGCTATCATATATCTCAAATCCAGGATGGAACTATTTGGTTTGGGGCTAGTTTTGGGGTGTAGAATTCTTACTTTCATACAAAAATCACGATTTTTTGCACTTCAGCCCAAATTTTGGTACCAAGGACGATAGAGCGGGACTTGACCATAGTGCCAGTCTATGTGCCACATTTAAATACATTTTCGAACAAAGATGTAGAATGGAACCATTTCTCCTTCTTTACTTTTTTTCGCTTCAAAAAAAATTTTAAATTCTGACCTTCATACAAAAATCTTTATTTTTTGCACTTCAGCCCAAATTTTACTATATAGTTTGTATTTTTGCAATTTTTTACGTTTTTTCTTAATTATTTTCTTTAAAAAAAATTATTTAGCTAGTATTTGCCACTTTAAATGCGTTGCGGCGAATTAAAATGTTTGGGTCTAGTTTTACGGCGAATTCAAAAGTTGGGCTGAGTTAAAAAATTTGGGATGATTTTGGGCTAACTTACCGGTATTTTTCTTGGGTCGGATTTTTATTTTTAATATTTTATCTCTTATATAGCAGAAATAAAAGCCGGAAAAAACGTATCTTATACAGTTGCGGTCAAAATAATAGTAGCGCCCTTATATTCATACATGTTTGGATAAATAATACTAGTATACGAATTTCGGATCCGGTAAGTCCATTTTCATTCCTATATGTACTTTCAACACTCGTTCCAACTCCGTACTCAGTTTCCTCCTATATTGTAAAACTTTCAAGATACAGGGTATTTTACGGTCTTGGTACGTGTTTAGTATTATTGATCTAGAATCTAAACTACTCACCATAAAATAAAAAATAATATTTTTTATTTTAGAAAAAATATCAACCTTTCCATCAATATATCAACCACTTTCGTGTCATGTGCTGCAGCTGAGCTAAAATTTTGTGATTACTCAACGAAATATCAACAAATTTTGTATCTTTTGTTTTAGCGGAGCTGTAATCGTCCAAATTTAAAATGTCTTTTTTTCATGTAAAAATACACTTAATCAACAGTTTTTTTTCTAAATTCTAACTTTGGACGATTACAGCTCCGCTTAAACAAAAGATACAAAATTTGTTGATATTTCGTTGAGTAATCACAAAATTTTAGCTCAGCTGCAGCACATGACACGAAAGTGGTTGATATTTTTTCTAAAATAAAAAAATATTATTTTTGTAGAAAAACATTATTTTTTATTTTATGGTGAGTAGTTTAGATTCTAGATCAATAATACTAAACACGTACCA